>JAJJWW010001608.1:0-381965 GCA_023531295.1 Papaver armeniacum | reverse complement strand
GTGTGCAAAGAGATACAGTTATGTGATGCTTGAAATGCAGGTACAGGATGGCTGTGTGCAAAGTGGTTGCAGGGGATTGAGTTGATACAACATCTACAAAGCTCGCATCAGGTTGCAATGCAAATTTGGTATTAGGTACTGGTGGTGCAATGGCTGGTTGCAGCTCAACAAGGTGGTGTTAGCTCAAGGTGCAAGAGAGCTGAGGGAACTAAAGATTATGTGAAGCTCAGGGAAGACACTTGGATGGACTGGTGCAATGAAGAAGAGCTAGTCATGATGAAATGTGTTGAATGGGTCTGTGGCTGGTTTTGTTGTGGTGAATTGCAGGTGATAGTGTTATGGAATGGTAGGCTTTGGCAATGGCTGGAGGTTGTTCACATGAGTCAGGTGGAATGTGGCTCGGATGCTGATACAGGGTGTTGATAGAGCTGGCACTTGTGGATGATGCGTGTGAAGGTGAGTGCAATGGAACCTGAGGAGCTGAAGATGCCTAAGCTGTAACATAACATTGCAGGGAAGCTGAGGAACTAGAGGCTGGAAGTGTATGGATTGTGTTGGTGATTGAGCAGAAAGCTTATGGAATCGTGGATTGATGAAGTGCAGATGGTGGATATGAGGTTACAGTGCAAGGCTATGAAGAGAATGAGATGAATTACAGGGAAAAGCAGAATGAGAATTGAAGTTTCTGTGAAAGCAGGTTGAAGCTCAGCTGGAGTTGTAGATTGCAGGTGCTGGAGCTCAAACTGGTAGTGCTGGTGTGTGCTCTGAGATGGAATGTACTTGGGTTTGGCACTGTTACTAATGGTGTTGTTATTTTGAGCCAATATGGCAATGGGTTCAAATGGAGCAGCATGTAATGAAGGAGGTGCAGAATGAGGCTAGGGTCTATGTTGGTTGAGTTGGTTGAGGTGAGGCTGGTGGCATCGAGAGCTTGGCATGGTGACTTGAGGATGTGGTGATCGAAGCTGCAACTCATGTGTTGGGTCTGTTTCATGCAAGCAACCAAGATTGTTACAGGGTCTGATCTGGAATTATTAATGGCAGAGTTGGTGGAATCAGTTGGCGAGAAAGGAAAGAGCTGGTGCTAATGAATGATGTCTGGTGAAAATGGTGGTAGTGGCGCTGTGCTTTCACATGGAAGAAGATGTTTTTACTGCTGTATGACTGAGCAGGTGCAGGCTTGATAATGTGGCTAAGATTCTGGCAAAGAAGATTCGAAGAGTGGAGGTTTGGAGCAGCCATCATGGTCAAGCACAATCGTTGTGCATCACAAGCGTCTGGCCTGTGCAAGGCTGCAATGGTTCAGGCCAAGACTAGTCAGCCAACTAACTCACCTGACTCACCCGAGCTGACTCGTTCCAACTCAGTAACCGAATTGACCCGTTGGCCCGACCGATCCGATTCACTGAACTGGTGACCGGCGGACTTTGCCGGTCACCGAGCATTTTCCGCGACTTTCCTACCGATTTCCTCGCCACAATCCCAGACTTCCAATGGACCGTTTTGGGGCGTATTTTCTACACGGGTTTCTCATCCTTATGGGCTTGGTGGACTCTCACCTAATGGACTTTGAAGACTAGACCTAATTTTAGAAGTTGGAGAAAAGCTATAAAAGGGAGGTTTTCTACAACACATGATATATCTTTTTGCTTGGAATTCTTTTGGAGAGCCACTTTTGTTTACGCTTCTAGGGTTTGCTTTTGTTCTTCTTCTTCCTTGTTTATTATTGAATATTGATGATGATGAACTCCATAGCTATGAGTAGCTAAACATCTTATTGGTTATGGGATAAAAGTTGATTTCTCAACATGCTTTTGATTCAATGAATTAGTTTTGCCTCAAAGAATTATTGTTTGTGATTCACAATTAATAGTGTTATAAGATTTGAAAACTTGTTAGGTTGAGTCCTAATCAATCCGATTTGTGTTCATCTCTAGAGCTATATTAGGGTTTTCAATACGAAAAAGTTGTTTATCCCTGATTCTAAGTAGCATAATTGTGGTTAGTGCTTGTAGTGATACATCCTATTAGTCACAAGTGAATCATAACTTTTGTTAAAACGTCTAGTGCTTTTACACATTCGTTTGCATTGATGAGTCTTATTCCATAAAACTTAATGCTCTTAGGGAGTTAAACTTAATTGTGCTTTTACACTTTAGGTTGCTTTCGACGAAGAATTCACATATGCATCTTTTAATGTGGTTGTGATGAAAACAGGGAATTAACGGGTTATACTTGCGATCAAGATATCCTAGGACTTTTAATAAATACGAGATTAAATACCAATTCTAATCATTGATGAAAATACATGTTTGTGAATGATACTATCCCTTGACCAATATCTTCTCCTTATTGATTTCTCAAATTATTTACTTTGCTTTCAACTACTTTTTAATTCTTAAACAACAAACATACCTTGGGTTACTTTAGAAATCGAAATTTACATAACAACAAACGCCTCTCTGTGGATACGAACTCTTCCTTACCTTGTGCTTCATTTAAATTTAGTGCGTAAGAAAGTGAAATTATTTTTGACGGATTGACACACGATCGCAGAGATCTGCCCCTATGAACGTGGTTTTGTGCTTCTCATCCCCAACTGACCTCGATCGCTCGATTTGTTGGGGTTGGCCGCATCCTCTCCCATATATGATTCTGGAGGGAGAGGATTCTGTAATTGCTATTTTTGTTCCATTCGCAGGTTATGGTCCCGCTAACTTCTGATTTCCTGTATTCATCCATAGCATTCTCGTGACACTTGTTGGCGGCCATCTGGTCGCTTCTAACCTTCATGACCCCTTCGGGGGTAATAAACTTCAGGCATTTATGATATGAGGATGTGATCGCACCGATCGCATGCAGCCCAAAGATCTTCCTACGATTGCATTATAGGGAGCTCGACAATCCAAAGAATAAGAAATTGCATAGAACAGACTTGTCGCCCAACGTTATAGGCATTTTTACTTGTAACTTTGCCACTGAATCCGATAATTGGATTTTCATCCTCCTCGATTAAGTCGTGTGAGAGATTCATAGAGGTATATACTCCTGAAAACAACACTCTCACCGAGCTTCTTGTATCCACTAGAATACGGTGTACACGGAACATACCAATCCAAGCTGTTATAACGATAGCATCATTGTGGGGATCATATACACCTATCATGTATGCTTTAGAGAACTCGATCTTTGCGCATCCAAGCTCTAGAATTTTTGCACCATTTCCACTGAGAAAATCGATGTGATTTGTCACGTACCATTCCTTTAATTTCCTGAGCTTTCTCCTGGTCTCATCTTCTGATGCCCGTCTGGTCATTGAATGGATCCAGGCGCGTGACTGACATTAATCATATGTGATGTGCCAAATTATCCCGAGCCTTTCCCAAATCCTTTTTCACGTACTCTTGCACTTTACAAATCTATCATTCATTTGGACTTCGATCCTGTAATGAGCGACAATTCTCAGTCTTGTGACCAATATCTTTATGATAATTGCAGTATTTGCTTTTGTCACGTTTATCAAGTGTCTCCGCTGGCAAAGGCCGAGGGGGGGTTCAAATCCTTGCTTATTTTCTCATACAACTTTGTAAGCCGTATGTTCAATGGTGTCAGCTTCATATCATGAAATTTCTGATATCCAGTTTCCATTCGTTCCCCATGATTTTTCTCTCGAACTTCACCTTGATCGTTATGTTTTCCACTCGAACGGTTCTTCGACTTGTCTTTCTTCCCATTATTTGGATGATTGGATGATCTGTTAGCATCTCTTGTTTTTCGAGCCTTTGAATCATCCTCAACTCGAGCATATTCTTCTGCTCGATCATACAGTTCTTCTAGAGTCTTTGGTGGTCTCTTGACCAATGAACTGTACACACCTCTTTGATCATACTGGTATGCCTGTTTATAAGCTGCGATGACGACTTGATCGTTGACACCATCCACATCGGCCAACTCTTGCTTGAAACGTCGAGTAAACTGTATGATGCTTTCCTCCTTCTGAATTCCCAGAAGGAACAATGCGTGGCATCCCTTCCGATCACGTATGTTGTATTTGTGGTGAGAAGAGAATTTGATAGGTGTAGAATACACCGTATTTACTATCTAGTAGTTTATGCTTTCTTTGTTATTTTTCGTGTAAATTATGTATTTTACGCTTGTTTTGAGTTTTATAGCTACTATGGAGTCGCACGGAGGAAAAGAAGAAGAAAGCACCCAATTTGAGCCAAAAGGGCAAAAAGGTCATTTTACAGAGCGATTGATATATGGAGCCCAAATGGAGGTTAAGGGGCAACCTAACTGGAGGAATACTATAGACAAGCCAGCTAAGGATAAGGGGCTGGAAACTGGCTAGCCCTTATCAGAAGTGACATCCTATTATGGGCACCCAAACTAGGGTGGTCTTATCCCAGGAGCGTTTTTATCCACCTGAATTATTACACAACCCTAATTGATGTTTCCTCTCAATCATTTTTTCCACCTGAAAGAGACAAATGATGGCTGCTCATTTTGAGAGAGAAAATTGAGAGAACAATCTCTCAATCGTTTTGCATCTAAAAGAGTTACAGCGGAGGAGCTAAGAAACTGGAATCGAAGAAGATGAAGGAAAGGAGAAGGGGTTGAAGAGTTACAGATGAAATCGAGAAATTGATAGGGATTAATGGCAGAGATGGTAGTGAACACAAGTATGGGTTGAATTGAATAATGAGATTCTTAGATCGAAAGGGAGAGAAAGGAGTTTGTGAAGTTGAAATTAGGGTTTAGCTCTCCCCACGAATCGAGATGAGAAGGGTCGATGCAGAGTTGAGGAAAGGGATCTGGTGCGAATGAAACAAGGGGTTTGTGTTGATTTTCTATTCTCGCAGAAAGAACAGGGAGCTTGAGTACAAGACTCGAGACAAGAAGACCTCGAGCTCGATGGAAATGGTGATTGTGGAATGATGGCAGGATGTTGATTAGATGAATGTATTAGGTTTACAGGTTGATGCAGAGTTGAGTAATGGTAAAGGAGAAGCTCAGGTCATGGTACTAGTGAGGGCAGGATGTATTGCAGCTGTTGGGTCCGTGTTAGCTCAAGGCAGTGCAATGGAGACACAAAGAGGGAAGACCGAGTTGGGAACCGTTGGGGATGGAGTTAATGGGTAAACCAGAGATGGAGCTGGAGAGATTGGTGTTGAGCTCGAATGGTAATTTGCAATGATGGGTATGACTCAGTGAAGTCATGAAGAAGATGCAGGAAATGAGAAGATGGGTCTGGCTTTACAGAGATGATGCTGTGGTTGAAATGGTGGTTCTGTGTTGAAGAATGGTCTCACAGGTGTTGTCGTTACTGCAGAATCAAACTCTTGGTGGAGATGGCTCTGGTGGTTTTGCAAAAGGGTGTTCGGGTGCTATTTTTGAAAGTCATGTTGATTGGCAATGGTGTTGGAGCTTTGAATCGATGAATGAAGTTGATGGGTGGCGCCCGAGGTTCTAAAGTCGCATTTAGCGAGGAATGGTGCTATGAAGTAATGTGGAAGGCCGAGTTGGAATCATTGCGTTGATAAAAGAAATTGAATTCAGGGAAGCTAGGAATGGCAGGTTGGAGGTAATGAGCTATTTCAGTTGATACTCAGGTGGAGATAGCATGGCATGGCAAGAAGATGGCTGCCTGGGTTTATTTGGCCTGAGATACAAAGGGCTCAAATGGCCTTGTCACAGAAGCAACTGGGTTTGTAAATGAGCCAGGGACTTAGGATTTGAGGCAATAGCTGGTGCTGGCCTGTGGCAGTGGAATGGCAGTGCAGCTCAGAAGATGTTGCAGAGAAATAGGAAGGTTGCAGCTGGTTTTGAGGTGGTTCAGGGCAATGAATAATGCAATGATGGTGCATGTGGCTTGTCCTGGCAACTAGCCTGCAAAATGGCTCTTACCAAGCCTAGTCAGATTGAGTTAGCCCCAACTCAGAGCTTACTCAGGTCTGACTCCTGAATCTGCCTCGTAGTTTCACCCCCGACCAAAGATTAACCCGATCCAACTCAGAGCTGACTCGGTGATTCCCCTTGACCCGCTGACTAACTGTTGACCGACGGTTGACCACTTTGACCGTTAGTCCTAACGGAGGACCGGACGGAATATTCCGTCGAATATTCTCTCGACGGACAGAATTTCCAGGTGGCCGGCGGCGACAATTCCGGCCGGATTCCGGCCATAATCCCAGTTTTCCGGCGAGCCAAAAATTCCAGAATTTTCTATGGACTTCTCTCATGGGTGTGAAGACTTGGGCTAGGAATTGGATGGAGAATTTGACTCAAATTTGGAAAGAGAAGATGAAGAGTTGAGAAAGACTTGAATTTGGAAATTGAATTGCAAAAGGAAAAGGGTTCTATTCCTTGGAAGATTTGGAGAATATTGAAGCCTATAAATAGAGAAGTTTTCTACAACTTCTAGATATCTCTCTCTACACATCTTTTACACACCTCTCTACACACACAACACTTGTGTTTTTGCTTGCTTTTCTAAGATTTTTCTTTTTAATTACTTGTGTGAATTTGATACTTCTTCTTTTAATTATTATTATTTGTGTGAATTTCAAAAACATGAGTAGCTAAATTTCTTTTTGATTGAGGATGAATTCCTAGTTCTTAACATGATTTGAGTTTTTGTTTTCAAATTCTATCTTGAAGTTTTTCACATAATTATCGCTTGTTTTTACTAGTAGGAGTGATCTTAAAGACATTCATGATTGATTGATAGATTGTTTGGGTGGCCAACTAAATTGATTTGTTAATTCGATCTAAAGCTAGTGAAAGTTAGGGGATAAGTAATCGTTCTTTGACTCTTTACATAAGTAGCAAACACGAGACCTTGCGGAGGGATTCCGTGGAGCAATTGTGTGTAGAAACAACGTTAGCAAGTAGACCTTGAGCTAAGAGTCTAACTACTAATATCAACCTAAGAAATTCACAAAACCTAATGCATGAGCCCAACATCTAGGTTGAGCTAATTCTAGGTGGCTAGGTGATTAGAATCCGGTAGTCGAGAACTTCCGTGTCCTAGTGATATAAGGGATTTAGGGTTTAGCACCGAGCTAGCCGCTTTACCTACGGTTGGTGATAATTTGTGACTAATAACAAGTAGAAAAGAACATAACTTGATTCATTGTTTCGCAACGAAGAAGGATTCCTTGATCTTCTCTCTCTTATTGTTTTCATCTTTCAACTTTCAATTTTAATTGCTTTCTTTATTTTTATTTTTGCTTTTTACACCCCCTTTCGTGACAACTTTTACAACTAAAGATCACTTGCTCCTCGTGGGAACGAACTTGACTTCCATTATATTATTTTTAATTGAGTGGAAATTTTGAATTAATTTGATTGCAGCAACGACACGCATCAAATTTTGGCGCCGTTGCCGGGGAGCAGCGGATGATTTTAGTTGTTTTTATTTTTCTTTTTGGTTTATTATTGCTTTGTTGGATTCTATTCCGTATCTAACTTGGTTTTTGAATCTTATTTCAGGTGCCGGTTTTCCATGTACGGTGGACAAGAGCAAGCATATTACAACAATCATTACGGTTTTCAACCTCAACATTATGGCAACTTCCAACCATCCTTAGGATACACACTATATGGATATTCTCATACATATCAACAACCTTATGACGGGTATGTAAGTGAACAATCATTAGGAGGGGAGGATAGTTATGCTTCTAAATCTATGTATGATCTCCTTGGTGCAAGGCAACCTAGTTTGAGGGAACTTGAAAGAAGGTTCTATCAATTGATCGATGAAGGCCTAGCATCGGATGAAGAAATTTTTGAAGCTAAAAGAGCTTTAAGAATAGAACGTGAAAAACGTTATTATATGGGTTATGATGATGATTATGAACCTTATGAAAATTATTGTAACAAGGGTAAAGTTATTCCAACTCCGGATCATAATAACGATCTATCACCTATTCAAAAGGAGGAGATTGGGTGTGACTTACCTATTGTTGTAAACGAAGTAACACCCGCACATGAAGATCTTACAATCTACACCGATGAGAATCATTTTAGTGAATGGCCCGATTCCGATGATGAGAATGTTGAAGAGATGATACTAGAGGATGAAACCACATTCATTGATTTTGTGGAAGACCCAATTGAACTTGCTAATGATTATGATGATACCGAGACTTTGGTTAAGGTAGAAAACGACGAAGAATGGTTGCAAGGTTTAATAGAGGACCATGATATACAAGAGGTAAGTAATTCACTTAAGGTTGAAGAGGATTCTATAATACAAGAGATTGTGAAAGGTTTGTCTAACCCTTTGCATATTGATTCTTCTCCTTTACCTCTTATTGGTTTGAATGTATGTGCTTCGAAAGTATTTTTGGATGATTTTGTTTCTAAATATCCACCATTGGAAACACTTGATGCTAACACCATGCAGGTTTGCCAAGAGGAATACATGGAAGTTCCCGAATTCTATGTTCTCTATACACTTCCAAGTGTGGACGAGAATAAGTGTGGGGGAAATTTCTATCGAGCAATAATTTCACTATTGTTTTCTTGTGCTAATATTTGTATGGAGTTATTGTTTTCAAAACAGGTATTATGGGTGGATCCTCAAATTTTCCGATTGTTAGTGTATGGGGAATGAATCTTACAAGAGCCAAGTCGGGCCGTCGACTTTAAAACAAGCGCTTAATGGGAGGCAACCCATCGGTTTTGTATTTCTTATCCTTTTGCTTTTTGTTATTTCTTTTTCTTGTTTCTTATCATGTTAAAATTTCCCACCTTGACTTTACTAGGAGGATTCAATTACATTGAGGACAATGTAAGGTTTAAGTGTGGGGAGTGGTTAAGAATGTTTTTAAAACAAAAATTACAAAAAAATTAAAAAAATTGAAAAAAAAAAAAGTTTTACATAAAAATTCCAACTTTTAAAGATTTTAGAGTCACTAGCATACTTCTAGGTATGTTTACATAGAGTTTTTTGACCGACATAATTGAACTTGGAAGTGTTAGAGAACTGCATTCGGATTTCTTGTTTGTTAGAGTGTTAAATAATGGATTTAATCATGCCGGTGATGCGAATTTGGTGCGGGGAGAAGTGCGTTATTAGAGTTGCTGATCAATCATTAGTGGAGACTACCCGTATTCATATCATGAGAGGCACCGACCAGAAATTTTCCATCTACTAAAGAGCTTCTTTTGAGTGTGTGTCACCATACGTTAATTCCGGGTAGAATGGTGAGCTACCCAACTTCCCACCACTAAAAGCACTACTCTTTGATCTCTTGAGTGCTAATTTTGTCAATCATGAGGGTGACGTCCATGGATGAAAGCTTCCTTCTTGTAGTTCGATTTGCAGTTAGCACCATTCTCTCTCTCGACAACAACGGATCCATAGAAACACTCTCATCATCAACAAGGAGCGACATCAAAATCTACAAGGAAAGTTGGAAAAGTTTAAGGTTTACAAGCAACGGAACGAGTTTTTTAAAAAGCAAAATTCAAATACAAGTAAAGCAACATACAAAGAGCGGATTTTTACATATATGTTGAAGACTTACAATACAATGAGGTAATTTTATATTCAAGTATGAAGACTTATTCATGAAAGCGAAGAAAATTAAAAGGTGAAAATTTTTGAAGTTTATGATTTCAAGACGATACAAGTTGTGAAGAATCAAGCGGTAAAATACTTCTTCCACGGCCATGGTTTATTTTTGTATTTAATTTCTCTTGTTTAAAAAAAAAAAAAAAAAAAAAATTGAAAAAAAAAGAAAAGAAAAGAAAAGGAAAGAAAAATAATAAAAAAAAAAGAGAGAAAAACAAGAGAAATATTTGTATAAGCCGTGGGGAAGGAAAATATATAAGGAAGTTTCAAGCGACAAGGATTTTAAGGTAAAAGAGTTACAAATTGTTAAGGATTTATGAAATTCAAGGGTTATCATCAATAGTTGAAACCGAAGACGAGGACCATGAAGATCAAGATAAGGAGCGGAAGACGTTTCTATTGGATGCCGTGAGAGTGGTGTTATCATAATTGGCAATCGGATGTGAAGGTGAGTAAGTAATCTCATCCTCGATAATAATGGTTGATTTCCTTTCTTAGAGATTGTCAGAAAAATGGTTTTTCAAAATATTAAAAGATGTGGGTTTTTCAAAATTTCGGAAGTTATCCTTCCCACCATTCAACGTGTTGCAGGAATTCTCTCTTCATTCCTACCTGCACACATGTGAGAACCATAAAAAAGCCGTCTTTTTGAGTGCAATTATCATAAAATCCTATTTGGTGAGGCAGAAGTCGAGGCGAAATGCTTATTGATCGTTTCTCAAACACGCATTCTCTCATTATGGTGTGGTTATTTCTCACTCAACATTTAAGAACGAGAATATGTTCTTTAGTATTTCTAACTTCTTATTACTAGCATGCAGAAATTCTATGTCCTCATAACTCTTTGGATGCTTGGGACGCTTGAACGCTTTGAAGTTGTGAGTTTTTAGTTTGATTTGCTCGAGGACTAGCAAAGTCTAAGTGTGGGGGAATTTGATAGGTGTAGAATACACCGTATTTACTATCTAGTAGTTTATGCTTTCTTTGTTATTTTTCGTGTAAATTATGTATTTTACGCTTGTTTTGAGTTTTATAGCTACTATGGAGTCGCACGGAGGAAAAGAAGAAGAAAGCACCCAATTTGAGCCAAAAGGGCAAAAAGGTCATTTTACAGGAGATTGATATATGGAGCCCAGTGGAGGTTAAGGGGCAACCCAATCTGGAGGAATACTATAGACAAGCCAGCTAAGGATAAGGGGCTGGAAACTGGCTAGCCCTTATCAGAAGTGACATCCTATTATGGGCACCCAAACTAGGGTGGTCTTATCCCAGGGGCGTTTTTATCCACCTGAATTATTACACAACCCTAATTGATGTTTCCTCTCAATCATTTTTTCCACCTGAAAGAGACAGCCATGGCTTCCGCTGTTGCGAGAGAGAAAATTGAGAGAACAATCTCTCAATCGTTTTGCATCTAAAAGAGTTACAGCGGAGGAGCTAAGAAACTGGAATCGAAGAAGATGAAGGAAAGGAGAAGGGGTTGAAGAGTTACAGATGAAATCGAGAAATTGATAGGGATTAATGGCAGAGATGGTAGTGAACACAAGTATGGGTTGAATTGAATAATGAGATTCGGTAGATCGAAAGGGAGAGAAAGGAGTTTGTGAAGTTGAAATTAGGGTTTAGCTCTCCCCTGAACTGAGATGAGAAGGGTCGATGCAGAGTTGAGGAAAGGGGATCTGGTGCGAATTGAAACAAGGGGTTTGTGTTGATTTTCTATTCTGCAGAGAAGAACAGGGAGCTTGAGTACAAGACTGAGACAAGAAGACCTGAGCCTGATGGAAATGGTGATTGTGGAATGATGGCAGGATGTTGATTAGATGAATGTATTAGGTTTACAGGTTGATGCAGAGTTGAGTAATGGCAAAGGAGAAGCTCAGGTCATGGTACTAGTGAGGGCAGGATGTATTGCAGGTGTTGGGTCTGTGTTAGCTCAAGGCAGGCAATGGAGACACAGCAGGGAAGACTGAGTTGGAACTGTTGGGGATGGAGTTAATGGGTAAACCAGAGATGGAGCTGGAGAGATTGGTGTTGAGCTCGAATGGTAATTTGCAATGATGGGTATGACTCAGTGAAGTCATGAAGAAGATGCAGGAAATGAGAAGATGGGTCTGGCTTTACAGAGATGATGCTGTGGTTGAAATGGTGGTTCTGTGTTGAAGAATGGTCTGCTGGTGTTGCTGTTAATTGCAGGAATCAAACTCTTGGTGGAGATGGCTCTGGTGGTTTTGCAGTGCAGGTTCTGGTGCTATTTTTGAAAGCTGTTGATTGGCAATGGTGTTGAGCTGAATCAGTAACAGAAGTTGATGGGTGGCGCCTGAGGTTCTAAAGCTGCATTTGGCAGGGAATGGTGCTATGAAGTAATGTGGAAGGCTGAGTTGGAATCATTGCAGTGATAAAAGAAATTGAATTCAGGGAAGCTAGGAATGGCAGGTTGGAGGTAATGAGCTATTTCAGTTGATACTCAGGTGGAGATAGCATGGCATGGCAAGAAGATGGTCGCCTGGGTTTATTTGGCCCGAGATACGGTGGCTCAAATGGCCTTGTGTTGCAGCAGCTGGGTTTGTAAATGAGCCGGGGACTTAGGATTTGAGGCAATAGCTGGTGCTGGCCTGTGGCAGTGGAATGGCAGTGCAGCTCAGAAGATGTTGCAGGGAAATAGGAAGGTTGCAGCTGGTTTTGAGGTGGTTCAGGGCAATGAATAATGCAATGATGGTGCATGTGGCTTGTCCTGGCAACTAGCCTGCAAAATGGCTCTTACCAAGCCTAGTCAGATTGAGTTAGCCCCAACTCAGAGCTTACTCAGGTCTGACTCCTGAATCTGGCTCGGTAGTTTCACCCTGACCCAGTACTAACCCGATCCAACTCAGAGCCGACTCGGTGATTCCCTTGACCCGTCGACTAACCCGTGACCGACGGTTGACCACTTTGACCGTTAGTCCTAACGGAGGACCGGGACGGAATATTCCGTCGAATATTCTCTCGACGGAGAAAATTTCCGGGTGGCCGGCGGCGATAATTCCTACCGGATTCCTACCATAATCCCGCTTTTCCTGAGCCAAAAATTCCAGAATTTTCTATGGACTTCTCTCATGGGTGTGAAGACTTGGGCTAGGAATTGGATGGAGAATTTGACTCAAATTTGGAAAGAGAAGATGAAGAGTTGAGAAAGACTTGAATTTGGAAATTGAATTGCAAAAGGAAAAGGGTTCTATTCCTTGGAAGATTTGGAGAATATTGAAGCCTATAAATAGAGAAGTTTTCTACAACTTCTAGACATCTCTCTCTACACATCTTTCACACACCTCTCTACACACACAACACTTGTGTTTTTGCTTGTTTTTCTAAGATTTTTCTTTTTAATTACTTGTGTGAATTTGATACTTCTTCTTTTAATTATTATTATTTGTGTGAATTTCAAAAACATGAGTAGCTAAATTTCTTTTTGATTGAGGATGAATTCCTAGTTCTTAACATGATTTGAGTTTTTGTTTTCAAATTCTATCTTGAAGTTTTTCACATAATTATCGCTTGTTTTTACTAGTAGGAGTGATCTTAAAGACATTCATGATTGATTGATAGATTGTTTGGGTGGCCAACTAAATTGATTTGTTAATTCGATCTAAAGCTAGTGAAAGTTAGGGGATAAGTAATCGTTCTTTGACTCTTTACATAAGTAGCAAACACGAGACCTTGCGGAGGGATTCCGTGGAGCAATTGTGTGTAGAAACAACGTTAGCAAGTAGACCTTGAGCTAAGAGTCTAACTACTAATATCAACCTAAGAAATTCACAAAACCTAATGCATGAGCCCAGTTACATCTAGGTTGAGCTAATTCTAGGTGGCTAGGTGATTAGAATCCAGTAGTCGAGAACTTCCGTATCCTATGATATAAGGGATTTAGGGGTTTAGCACTGAGCTAGCTGCTTTACCTACGGTTGGTGATAATTTGTGACTAATAACAAGTAGAAAAGAACATAACTTGATTCATTGTTTCGCAACGAAGAAGGATTCCTTGATCTTCTCTCTCTTATTGTTTTCATCTTTCAACTTTCAATTTTAATTGCTTTCTTTATTTTTATTTTTGCTTTTTACACCCCCCTTTCGTGACAACTTTTACAACTAAAGATCACTTGCTCCTCGTGGGAACGAACTTGACTTCCATTATATTATTTTTAATTGAGTGGAAATTTTGAATTAATTTGATTGCGGCAACGACACGCATCAGAATTCGTCAACCAGCTTATGGTAAGTCCCGATCGACCGTGCCGGGAGCTGCTTGAACCACGTTATTTCTCCACCAGTCAGTACATCTTGCACATAAACTCATCGATGTACTTGCCACAGAGTCATGGCAGTTTCATAGTGTAAAACATGCTGATCTGGGTCATCTATTTTCTCATCGAACTCTGGCAGCTTGGGAACTTCAAAATTCATTGGCGGTCGGAATTATCTGATATTTAGTTTGAAAGGAGCTCAAGAGGCTCGATGCAACCTGTATATCTTTTGTTCTCTGGAGTGCTTTTTCGAAATTACTTTCTCGATCATCTTGCAAAGGCGAGCATCCGTTATTTCGTTTATGGAGCCATTAGAGGAACTGTCTTCCTGCTCATAGTCCTGATCCTCTGGAATATCAAATTTTGATCTTATTCTTTTCCTTTGGGGTCTAGTGGACTCTCTTCCAACTCTACCTTTCTCCGAACGAGGATAGTAATTACGCGAGAATTCTCTCTCATCGTACCGATATCGAACTTCATCTTCGTCATTCCTAAGGAGGTTTGAGCGGGTGGAGGTTCTGGCAATACTCTGCTGAGTTGTAGTTGGCCATGATCGAGTTCCTGCTCGTCGGTCTCGTACACGCCTTCGTCTAGGTAGATCTCCAGTAACCAACAGATTTCTCTCTGGTCTATCAAGATCGATCGCTTCTCTGTTTCGGTCTGTATCTCGAGGGCTAACTCGACTTCCAAGGCTCTCCCATACATACCGACCCTTCTGGTTGTTCAGATTAACAGTCCTTGGTCGAGAATGGTTCTCACGTACTAATCTCATGAGAGCGTTTTCTTTCTCTACCTCGTTCAGCTGACAGCGCAACAGTTCTTCCTCCGTACTAGGGGTTGTGGTTCGTCCATCTAGCAGGTCATGTCGATCGTTATTCCTCCATGACGGGCTGCCGAATACACGCGCCCTGTCTGCTCGAACTCGTGGGTTTTCTCCATCAGATATGGAGTCAACGGTTGTTCCTTCATCCTCGATCATCGGTCGTTTTTCGATTCTCCGATTATTTTGATCTGAGGTTCTGTCATGAACACGATCTCGATCTCATCTGTTTCCAGTAGGAATTATGGGTGCTGATTGAACCTCGTTTTGTTCAGTTGCTGAGCGTCGAGGATTGCTGGCAGAAACGATCTTTCGTGCAGTTAGTCTGACTATTGCCATAACTCGATTCGGAAAAACATGATCTCTTTTCTAGAATCCCCTTGGTCGGCACCAATGTTCGGATGGTAAAATATTTTCACCTCCAAACACGAATCTGATGATGATGTTAATATTGATCGAACTGCTTCCTTTCTCTTTCACGTGAACAATGTTGGGGGGTACCTGCAAAAAATCCTTCGATGCTTAAGTTAGCTAGAGTTTTTCACATGAGTTTTAGTAGGGGAGATTGCATACCTTTTAGGGTTCTGAACCCCTGTATTTATATGTTTTGAATTAAGGCCTTACTATAATTTCGAGGTAAGTATAAATTGTATTAATTCCCCTACATGCCTCCCTATCTTAATTTGCCCTGCATGCCTCCCTGTATTAATTCGCCATGCATGCCTCCCTGCATTGATTTTCCCTGCATGCCTCTTGGAATATTCCAGAAACTTCCACAAGGGTTATGGAATTAGCTAAGCAAAAGGGTGCAAAGGGTTGGCCCAAACAAATGAGTGTAAAATTCCAAGCCCAAGTAGTTTACTTAAGCCCACAGTAGGGCGTATAAATCCGTAAGACTAATAGCATAGGGTTGAAACATCCAGCGAGCCATCTGCTTGACTCGGCTAATGGCTCAGCTGACTGAGCCAACTTGGCTTGGCTCGGAGGGGTGTAAATATCCCGTAGTGTAAAGTAGTGGGGTGGAATAATCCAGGGACCATGGGAGTAAACTGAACCGCGAAGTATATGAACATCACCGCTGTTGTCGGCCGGCAAAGGTCGCCGGAAAGGGCCACCGACAACGGCCTCCGGTAAAAGCCATCGGGAAAGGCCGCCAAGCATGGCCGTCGGTAATTGACGTCGCCGGGGAGGACGACTGTGCCGGAAAAGATGACTTCGCAGGTGACGGTGTTTTATTGTACGATCCACATTGGCTTAGATGTTAACGACGTTAAGATAGAGGACGACGTTATAGCGGCGTCATAACATGGCTGACGGCGTTATGAAATGCTGACGTCGCCGTCTACTAGACTGCTGACTGTGTTCTTCTGCTGATGTGGCACTTTCTGATTGGCCCTGGGTGCTAACGTGGCAACAGACCCTGCTGGCATGGCACCTTCAGATTGGCCAAGGTTGCTGACGTGGCATCCAATCTTACTGACGTGGCAACTTACTGCTGACGCGGTACTTTTTGATTGGTTGTGGGTGCTGACGTGGCATGATGTCATGGCAGTGGTGATGGGGCTCTTCACTTGCTTGATTTGGACCTATGCACATGGGCTTCTATTTAAGGTGTTTGTGAGCCCAAGTTAGCCATACTTGGCTAATAGGAGGAGAATATTAAGCCAAAGTAAGCCCATTCTTAGTGTGAAACATTAGGGTACAAACAACAACCCTCATTCTCCCGGCTGTAGCAAGGTCCATTTTAAATCACTCGGATACAAATGGATTTCTTCCTGAGTAAATCAAATATCTCTATTTAATTGGAAACTGACTGAAATTACCACAAGCTATTTCTTTTGAGGTAATAAGGTTGAGACTCTATTAGAAACTGCAAAAAAAAAAAATGGTACGGAAGGATGAGCACAAAACAAATGCAGCAAAGAGAAAGAATCTTATTATTGGGGCTCGAACCTTAAGGATTTTGGGGGCTTAATGTGATTTGGCTAGCCTAAATATGGATAGGGGAGATCTCAAGTGATTCAAAAAGTCAGATTTACCCTCCCCTAATAAACCAATTTCAAAATCAAATCTTATATAATCAAAACCTATTCCTAATTCAAGTCCCAAAAATCAAAAACCTTTCATTTTCATTTTCTCTCTTCTTCTTCTTTTCAAAAACACTCTCCAAAACCTCTAAAAATCACTCTCCAAAACCTAACAATATCTCCCCCTCTTCTCCACTGATTTCTGAAGTTGATTCTCAAGATGGCAGCAAGATCAAGAGTGACAAGATCCGGCCGATTGAACCTTGATTCTGAAATTGGGCAAGTTATGGATGTTCCTTTTAATGGAGATATGGTGAACTAATCTATTCAAACACCTGCGAATCCTCCACAAATGACTCCTACTAGGTAAGAATCGAAAAACCCACCAGTTATTTAACCATTAGATTGAAAAAATAGGTTCGATTGATGATTTTAGGGTTTTCAGAAATTGTTTTCTGAAGCGTTTACGGCTGGGATATCATATCGTCCTGGCCGTAATGTAAACCTAACGGTTGGGAAATCAAGAACTCCCAACCGTTATTGTCTCATACAGTTAGGAAAATTTGATATCCCAACCGTGAAATACCTTTACGGATGGGACTTTCCTAGCCGTAAGTTGTCCTGTGTTTGCAGAGTAAAATTGGGTGATGAGTGTTTCGGCTGGGAGTTTCCTAACCGTAATTAAGTTTTCCTAACCGTTACTTATATTTTCCACCCGATAATGTGTTTAAGGTTAGGTCGTCCGCATATTTCTTAGCCGAGACTATGTTTACGGTTAGGAAGTCTCACTTTTCCCAGCCGATAGTTCCTTGAACGGATAGGTTGTATGTTATTTAGCACTTCGTGTGAATTGGTCCTATCTTCTAATATGTTTTTCATCATTTTTAGGAACCCTGAAAAGGAGAAAGAACCACAGGAACTACCAATGTGTGATATTTCTACGATGATGGTACATAGGTTAAGTATATGATTATTTTATTTTTGTATACGTTTCTCAAATTATGTACCACTATTAATTGAATGATGTGGAAATATGTCAAGAGAGCTAAGTGGATTGCCAGGGGACTGATCCATAACATTGAGGAGGTTTTATATTTGGATTGCGACGAACAAAGAACACTGCTTCTCAGGCTTCAAGAGTTACATAATCCAGCGAAGGATGATCTTTATACTAACGACGAGGATGATTGAATTAGTCTTTACCAAACTCCTGAAAGTTCTTCATCATCTTCTGAGGATGTTTCTTCGATTGTTGGTCGTAGTGGATGATTGTTTTATGTACTTGTTTAAGTCATTCCAGCTTTTCATTATGTAGACTTACTTTAACCATGTTTTAGGTTACGGATTTGGGTGATTTCGTTTGTCTTAAGTAATGTGATATTAATTTACCTTGAATGAATGGATACTAGTGTTTTGATTTATTAGATTCTTGTTTAAGTATAACGAAGTGAAATTTGATACTGACAATCCAGGGAGAGAGAGTTACGGCTAAGATTTATAGCCATAATGGATCTAACGGTTAGGTGTTTCAGCCGTAATAGAGTAAAATCTGATACTGACATTCCAAGGAGAGTTATGGCTAGAATTACCAGCCGTAAACTGGATGTACGGCTAGAATTACCAACCGTAATTCTGTCAGTGCCCAGAAATAAGGGTAGGATTCCTAGCCATAAACTTGTTCACGGTTTGGTGTCTCAGCCGTTATTCTGACAGCACCCGAAAATATCCTAACCGTAAACTTGTTCACGACTTGGTGTTTCAGCCGTAATTCTGCGAAAAGCTCATTTGGGTTATTACGGCTAGGTCGTGTCAGCGTATAACCTGGCCGTAAACTTGTTCACGGTTTGGTGTTTCAGCCGTAATTCTGCGAAAAGCTAACTTGGGTCATAACGGCTAGGTCGTGTCAGTGTATTACCTGGATGTAAGCACCTCTAAATAACCACATTTTTATAATATTATCATTGTAAACACATAATAAGAGTTATCATATTATAATGAGTGATTCAAAATACATAGGTTCACACCTCATTGTTATCATATTATCATTTTAATCATCACCCTACAAAAAACATTGTTATCATATTATCACTAACCTTCAAAATACATAGGTGCACACCACATTTACTCATAGTCATCCTCATCGGAACTCATAAGTATACGAGTGCCATCCCTCAAAATCTGTAATGCATCCCACAATTGAAATCTTTCCTCGAACCTATGACACCAACACAATGGTATTTCTTCGTCACCACCGTCTTCCTTCCTTAATGGAGGTAATGGGCATTCATCTTTCAATTGGAGGCCGATATAATGGTTGATATTCACAAACCCCATGATGACTATCTTTGGTGATTCTTGTTCGGTAAAAATACGTCTTGTTGGTGCGTATGTAACACTATTTGAATACGAGATGGAATGAATAACGCAATGGAATGCGTTGGCGAGTAGATAGCTACATATTGGCATTCTCATCCAATATTCACTTGTCAATGTAGTGTTGCCCATTAAACGCCGTTCAAATGCTTTGAACTCCTCATTTAGCACCTCCTCCGTGTCATTTCTTTCGAATCTCATCATTGGCTTGTAGAAATCGGGGAATAATCGTAGTTCAAGCAAACACTTTTGCCTTACATAAGTAATTTGGTCGTCACCCCATTCTTTTGCCTCCTCAAAAGGTCCAAGTTGATCTACGAACACATGGTAACCACAATTTCCGTCGGCCTCAACATAGTCGGTGGACTTGATGTACTCATGAATAAAATGTGGTAAAAAGTGCATGTAATTTTTGTATATCGTGTAAGTAGGTCGGATATAATTACCTTCCTCATCTATAGGGGGTGATTTCATCGGACCTACATCCAAAAAAACCGTCTCTTTCTCACCACTAACAACTCGTTGTGGGGTGATTTGCGATGGTTCGACTATCGGTCCTTTTCCTTTGACATCATTACCTCGGCTTCTCGCTAATTGCTTAATACCAACCGCACCACCAACTTTTCTTTGCACATCACCAGCTTCTTTTGTTGTTGAACCTTGTTGGGATGGAACAACCGGGTCTTTAATTTTGACTCCACTATCAACTTTTCTTTTTGAACTTTCTTGGGATGCAACAACCACATTCTTCTTGTGGCCTTTTACCTTCATTTCACTAGTTCTTCTTGGTCCGCCTTTTTCCATTTCCTTTCGTTTAAGTTTGTACAAGTCGTTCAACTTCTCAAAACTCGAAAATCTCTTCGCATTGAAGGAGTCAAATGAGGACCCTCTTGAACCTTTCTCTTAGCTTCTTCCCTTTCCTGTTTCTTTGTTATTTTGGTCGAAGGCCTACCCTTTCCCTGCCCCTTGTTAGGTTCTAAAATATCTTCTCTAGTGAATGGACGGTTGAATTTCCGCAATTCATACAACCAAAGTTGTCTTTGCGCTGGTAATAAAGAATCATACTTCTCAAAAAGTTCCTTGTGTACCTCCGCGTCGCAAAACACGTCCCCAAGACCTTGATTTGGTGATGGATCTTTAAATGTTAGTTGTTTCCAAAATGGGTCTATATCTTCGATCGGAATCATCCTTGTGGGATAATTTGCTACCGCATGCCTACATGGGAGCCCCAAAGCCGACTTAATGGGACAATTACATCTCATTCCCGGTGGAAAATTGTGTTCCTCCCAAGCCTCCACTTCCGTTATAATTTTTAGGATTGCCCATTGAGAAACATATAAACTTATTCCCCGGAACCAAGGGCTATCCCGGTAGTCGACAACCAGTCTAGATCGGCTCTTTTAAAAATCCCCTTTGATTCTATCGAGATCACTCTTGAAATACTCGACCATAGCTTCAAAAACAATGAATCCACCATCACAACCATTTAACTTACTCTTGAACCGATAGTGAGCCGACTCCACCGTGCTTGTGGCTTGATTGTCATAATGTCTATAACGGTTTACCCATGCACTAACAAACTTTTCTTTGTGGAGACACTAGTGGAAAATAGGGTTTTTTCAACCCACATCCGTGACCCTCGTTGACAGTCAACGGACCATTGACCGGTCAAGATGGTCATTGATAATAAAAAAAAACACGGAAAAGTTCTTTAATCCCTATTAACGGTTGTTGCCTAACAAATTTTTAATACCGTATTAGTCATCTTCAACTACTGATGTCGCGACCGCTGATCCTAGATGTTTCAGTGGTAAGATTTCCTCGAGATTGAGTCTGATAATTGACATACGGCTGTGATTAAATACCTCATCTCCTCATTAAAACCAGAAGGAACCTTATCTATTTAATTCTATTTCTTCTCCCTCGCCTTTTTCACATCCTAACTCATCTCTATCTTTTTCTTGGTTTTTTCTCTGAAATTTTAATGGAGATCAAGTCTGCTTATTAACTTCCTCTCTCATCTCTTTCATTATTTGCTCTCAATCGACCTTCATCGTCTTCTTCTGCAATTTTTCTAGATCCGGAAGGTGGAGTAAAAGTCAATACCCTCAAACAAATAATCGATTTCAATGGTAGTATGTGTTTTTAGTAATATAATCCTTCTCGCAACTAATTTGGTAACTATCAATGACTGGTTCTTATTCATCATGTTCAATTACAAAAATTTAATTTTTAATTTTAGGGTTAGGGTAAATTTTCAAATCTCTTGATTTTCCTGGTAATAGTTTTGATTAAGTGTTATCTTTGCTAATTGGGGTTGCAGATCACTTCAACTGGTTCCTATTGACGGTGTGGAGGTGGTGATGAAGGTGAAGATGACTCAGCTTCCTAATAAGATTGCTCGTTACATTGTTTGTATTTTTGTGATGTGAGTTAATTTGTTTTTGTTTCTTCAATTTGGGATTTAGGGGTATTTTAATATCACGAGTTGATGATATTTCAGTTTGGTTTTGGTTGATTCCAGCTAAGTCATTCTTAGGTTCCATGACATGAGCTTTTAATAGGGCAAGAAACCGAAGGTGGTAACTGGTTATCAAGAATTGAGGGTTTGGTTGTATGCAGAACTTTGTTATTTGTGATGCTTTGATTTATTTAATTTTGTTGGGTGTTGGTGATCTGATCAAATTTTTGTTTTCATGTTGATTTTGAAGATGAGGAGGAATATTTTTGAAGGACCTTATGGAATGGGGATGTGTTTGTTTTCCTGAAGTGGTCAAATACAGGTATAGTTTAAGTTTATTTGATTGAAATCATTTATGTTTCATCAATGATGTCTTGGCCTTCTGGTGGCGGTTGAACTATGTGTTTTTTTTATTTTTGAACTTTGCTTATCAGTTCATAGTTTTGTGGATGTTGAGTTGATTAAGCAATAATAAGTACTTGGTTTCACATAGTTATTTTTAGTTTCCTTCTTACTAGATGTGTGAAGCAAGGATATATACTTTTCCTTGGACTGGGAGTTACACTTTAAAATAGGTTTTGAAACTAAAGATAGGACCTTTTTGATGCTTTTGAGTATTGAAAAAGGTTGGCTTGGAGTTACACGAGATAATGAAAATTTGGTTGGATGTTGTTAATCTTAGAGAATGTCAAAGACAGAGAGGCCTATAGATAACTGTCATGCTTTTAAATGTATCGACGCAAGCCATCTACCTCCTTGGCAGAATATACAATTTGTTAAAGGACATCAAATCTTTGTTTAGTAGTAAAATAAAAATACTATACGGTTACGGGTGTCTGATCTTGATATGAAACAATGGGGTAGTGGCATTTATGAAGGTGTTGAATTTCAGTTTGTTTACATCTTCTAGATTGAATTCTAGCTAACGGATTTCATACTATTTTCATGGATTGAACTATGATTACTTACTTAAGGTGACTGCTATGGTAAGAACTTGCTCGGTTTTATTTTGTTATCTTTTGTTTTCCTTAAACCCTTTCTTTTATGATTATTTTTAGTTTATACTTAGAAATATGATTTCTTAAGGTGACGTCCTCTACTTTCTTATTCAGATGGAAAAAATATAAGAACTATGACTTCTGGAGATGCAGTAAAGTTTATTCACATGGACAATCGAGCCTTCCAGTTGGACAATCATACATTCCTCGGTCAAGTATAGTGAAGATCAACTATCCCAAGTACGAAGATATATACTATTCTAGAGTTCATTGTTGATTGTAGGTTGAGTATTTGATTGTTGGTTAATTGGTTTGGTATTGGTTGTTGATTGAAGCTTAAGGCTGCTAGAGACATGATGATGGGATATTGAGTTTGAAAGGTGAGGTTATTACTTATATCTTTTTTTGGATGACATTAAGTTCTAGAACATATGTGGACTCATTTGATTCTTGATCGATAGAATTACTTATACTTATGTTGGATGTAATCTAATTGTGTTGTTCCATTTAATCACTATAGGGGAAGACCGATTTAGCTGCACGCCTTATTAACCAGTACAAGAACAAGTACGACACATTTAAGCACCGTTATGATGTAAGTTTCACCTACATAGACATCATGCAACTTATGTTTACGTGTTGCAATTCAAATTCTACCGCGGTTCTGTCGTTCACTTTAAACTGGTTACACATGTGCAGATCTCTTGGAGTGTTGGTGCTAAACTTTTTCCACTTGTAACTAGAAATACCCCGTTCAGTAGAAATAATCCAATTCAGGTTCAATTTCGTTAGTTCATTGCGGCGTATGGTTGCTATAACCAAGTGTATTGGTGCAAATTTCTTGCAGAACATATTAAAATCAAATGAGTTGTTTACCTTGCATGTTTTCCATAAATGGTCTCTGGTAACATTTTCATATTGATGAGTACCTTGAATTGTTTCCTTAAATGCATAATAAGGTGTCATGTTCGTCGTTACAGTTTTTTTTTATTCATGACTATTACCTATCCTTAAACTTAAAATATTCTGAATTGTTGCGCGTTGATATGTAGGTTCCATTGATGTCCTGGTTACTTTTGGAGCCTACACCATAATGAGAGGCATGGTAGTCTCAAGGTAGAGAGTGTATGCTGATTCTTGTGTTTATCCTTTTTATTGGTCTTACAGGCTGTCATTTGAGAATGGATAATCATAAGATGAATATTTCTTAGAATGTATGCTACCTGGTTAGAAAGATGTGCAAGAGAATTGTCAAAAATAACGTTTTAACCCATTGGTTAGTTCAAGGAAATGTGGAATTTTAATACAACATGGTAAATTTAGCTTAGATTAACTTTTAAATGAGAATATCTTTTGAAGTTTGCTGCAAACACAATTTTAATAATACAATAAAGGGAAAATATATTTTTCATGTACTCATTTTGGTTTGTTCTTTTTTATGGTGAATAATGATGAGATAGACTGATTATTTCTGAAATCATTGTGTATTTTCAGGTTCAGGAACAAACAAAAGTTTAATATTCGTGCCAACTGAAGAAGGTTCCACATTGACTTTCATTTTTCTTCTTTTAGCTATTAAATGCGTTAGTTCTTTTAGTTTTTGTGTTAAACTGTGCTCTTTATGTTGCTGGATTCCACATGTATCTTTTAAGAAAACTTATTAGGACTTGTATTATGTGAATTCAGGATTTGAATCCTCTTTGTGTGATTTTGAAACTAAATGTTAAATGAATTCAGTTGTGGGTTGTGCAATGAATGTTTAATGAAATGGAATTTGGTCCAACATTATTATTTGAGTTTGATTTTCTTCTTATTTAAGCTTCATTTGAATTCTAATTTGAGATTTAGTCGGATTCAGTTAGGCTGATCAGATCTACAGATTCAAAAAGCACAACTAATCTGAATCTATTTTTTTATATTAAGATTTATATCTCTGACTAATTCAAGACAGTCATAAAGTTTTGACCGTTAAAATCGGTCGTTGATATAAGATTTTCAATGACCCCCAGAGACACGTCATAGTTGAAAAAAACAACGACCCTTTCTTCGACCGAAAAATCAAGTCATAGATACGAGTTAAATGACTTGCTTTGTCGGTCGCAAAAACTGCTGATTTCCACTAGTGGATCCAATAACTTGTTCTTCAAATATGTTATAAAATCCGGGTAGGTTGACCATTTTTCCATTACAGAACGCTCCCTTAGGAAATACTCCATCCGTTCCAATTTAGATGATGTTTTAGGAGTTTTCACGTAGATTAAGAAATGGAGAGAGATATAAAAAAATTCTATCTATGCCCTTTCTTCCATTAATTGCTATTAGTGTATTCAAAAATAAACTTATGGTTTCAAGACAAATTGTGAGGGTATTGTTGGTAGTTTTGTGGGAAAAATATGAAAACTATCAAGTAATGTGGAACAAAAAAATAACCCTAAACACTCATCTAAAGTGGAATGGAGGGAGTATAATGGTTTCGTGAGCGACCATATTAGTTGTTCCCAATCAACTTGAAAATCCGCCCAAAGCACCTCGACTATTTTGTCATTGATCTCAAACTTATCTTTCTCTTTTTGTTGTTTCTCTAACGGCAGATTTTTAATCCTCTCCATATCGGTCTTCTTTGTTGGCCATATAACCCTCTTGCAATTAGTTTGCACATTGTTCCATATATGAAACATGCAAAGATGATGACTCGCGTAGGGGAAAACACGTGGTATGGCCCACATCAATGCTTGCTCCTTATCCGTAATCAACACCCGTGGAGTATAACCTTCTTGATACAATAACTTCACCTTTTTCAATGCCCACATTTAACTTTCCTTCGTCTCGTCTTTCAAGAAACAAAACGCAACGGTAAATGTCGACTTGGTAGATGTTTGCCCAACAAAGTTCAATATTGGCATGTTGTACTTGTTAGTTTTATACGTGCAATCCATAAAGAGAATTTGATGAAAGCATCTTGCCAATTGTACACATTCCGGATTGGCGATGAAAGATATTCCACTTCCTTTTCTTCATTCGTATCATAGGCGGTAGAGTACTTTGCCTCCTCAAACAAAAACAATAATTGTTGCATAAGCACTCTCTCTTCCCATGACTCTTTTCTAAATTTTTCTCTTTCGTTATAGATAGTTGCCAATGAGGATGAGTTTTGGGGGTTTAACACCTTCACGCCACTAAGAATATCAATAGGTCTTGTGTGTCTTTTACTCAACACGTGTACTAACTCATTTTCTAAGGGGTTAAGCCTTGCCGAATAAGGATGGTTGATCAAACTCTCCGGAATAGGATGATTATGATAACCCGAGACGACTTTCGCCATAAACCACACTTTCTTATCATCATTATATTTAAATTGAATCTTAAAAGGGAATCCACATTTCTTTGTATTATAACGTCCCTTCTTCCTTGTGGTTTTTCGTTTATACTCACTACCCTTTTTCCAATGGATCTCATACTTTCCACTACACTCGCAAACCATTTGAAAGTTGTTGTCTGTAACTTGTTTATTCTGGACTATGATGCACATCTTTTTCAACCCTTGTGATCGAGCCCACGGCTTTGCATCTTTCTTATCTTCCCACTCATAGTTGTTTGCATAGTGAGCACTTGTGTCCTCGGAAACTTGCACATGTGGGGGTTGATATTCCATAACCACCTCTTGCTCTTCAATAACCACCTCTTAATCTTCCACCGGAATGTACGGTACAATCTATAATATAATAATATATGTCAAAAATATTTTTCAAAACACAGAAACGGCTGGGTCAAAAAGAAAACTTTCAGCCGTAATAACATACACGGATGGGTCTTCCAGCCGTCAAATCATATACGGTTGGGTCGAAAAATGATATTCCTGGACGTAAATGAGTTACGTCCAAGAATTCCGGACCGTAAATTGTCATGTATTTGGATGAGTCAGCTTACGGCCTAAAAAACGAGTCACAAAACAAGTTACGGCTGGGTAACCCAACCGGCGCCGACAACATTAAATAGCATTTAATATTTTTCGGCCAGGAAACCTAACCGCCGCCGACAGTATTAAATGCTTCCCATGCACATAGAGAAACCCTGGCGGTAATTTCTTAGTTACGACCAGGAGTATTCATCGTTCCATCCGTAACAATTCTATAACGGCTGGGAGTTCATCAATAGTGAGCCGTAATATATAATAACGGCCAGGAGTTCATGGTTTCCCAGCCGTGAATGTACCGGGCGGCTGGAAACCTAGGGTTTTCGGAAGGAAAAAATCGAAACTTCTTACAACTCTGAGCTTAAAAACTGAAATAGGAGTTAGAATAGAGGTATACCTGGTAATCTTGAGCATTTGTTTCTTCGATTACTTCTTCTTCTTGGGTTGGTCCTTCGAAATCATAGTAAGGTTCATAAGGGTTATTTTGAGTTTGAGAAAAAATTTCATGATTTTCTGAAAAATCAGCAAAGAACTGATCGTTGTTGATGGGTATTAATATGTTATCGTATTTTGAAGATGAGGGTTCACCTACATCAAAAGTTTTGCTTGAATCACTGATTTTCATTTTTTTCCCCAAATTTTTTTTCCTCTTCTTCTTCTTCTCTTCCCTCAGATTTTTTTTTGTTTTTTTCATCTTCAACACTTAACTTAAAGAAATGAATTAGTGTTGATTAATTAGCTAATCATCATTAGTGATATTAATCAAGTTTATTATCTAAAATCATATGGGGTCATATTAGTCATTATGTAAATATTTGGATAGGAGGTATATTCACTATCACTATTTCATGACCCCATATAGCCCCCAAAAACCCAAGCCTTTTTAAGCCCCAATAATAGGATTCAAGAGAAAAACAAAGGCTATAACAAGCCTGACAAAGTGAATAACAAATACATACTAGTACCACGAGCTATTTGAGAACGTTTTCCACTCTTAATGTGGTTCTAAGGTACATGCCACTACCCAACAAAATGTGTATTACTCTACGGGGTAAATATGTAAAGGTAGCCTTGATTTAGCATGAGCAAATAATGGCTTAGCCAAAAATAGATCATTAGCCGATTCAGAGAGATTTATTGACTCGCCTGGCGGAGCACTCCACTCGAACCCTTGAATAAGTCTAGCTAATAACATTATAGTAATTGTCGTCCCAAGTGCACCACCAACACATCCTCTTCGTCCAGTAGTAAAAGAAATGAATCGTAGTTCCTGCTCGGCCAGATCCACATTAGCTATTCCACCATCCTTTGACATTAAATGACGCTCCGGGTTGAAGTTAAACGGTTTATGCCAAATTCTAGGGTTCCGACCTAATCCTACTCGACTTAATAGTACATGACTTCCTTTCGGGATAAAATAGCCTGATACTATTGTATCAGAATTCGATACATGCGGAACGTTAAAGGGAGCTATTGGATGGAGCCTAAGTGCTTCCCTAGCACAAGCTTTTACATAATTAAGTTTTGGAAAATCAGATTCTTCTACCCAACGGCTCTTTCCTACCACCATATCGATTTCCTCGGTAGCTTTTATGAGGATTTCCGGCTGATTTATCATCTCTGCCATGGCCCATTCAACTGCATTGGCTGGATTATCCACCGTTGCAATTATTAATTCCTGTCATGGCATAGTTATACATGAAGGCAAAGCCAGGATAACATCAACGAGAGAAAAATTATATGAGAATATATATACACACTGATATTTAGTTTTTAATCGGTAAAAAAAAAAACACACACGCACAAAGATATTATTAAAAGAAAATTATGTGTGTAAAACAAATAAGTAATCTTACCACTGCTTGAGCTTTGATCTCTTCTTCTGATAACAAGGGCTTCCCATGTTTGTCCTTGAGCGAAATAAGCACATCTAGCAAATCTTCAGGCACTTTGTTCTTCATGGTTCTATTGCTCCTTAGTCGAATCCGTTCTTCAATAATTGGATCATGATACTTGTTCACAACCCCCAAGGCTCTCTTGACAACCTTTTCATGACCATCTAAATCTAACCATCTCAAGTAAGGCAAATAATCTTTTACAGCAAAAGCATAAACATGATATAGGACTTCAAAAGCTGCATTTACATGCTCTATCTCTTCAATACCGGGTCCTCCATCTTTTCTTCCTTTCCCAAAATATCTATTATTGAAAATCATTTTTCTAATTATGTTCCCACTGAATTGCCTCGTTAGTAATCTTATATTGATCACTTCACCTCCACTCAACGAGTTTTTGTTACACTGATTATGTAGATAGAACACAAGGTTGTTAGCTTCCTCATTTCTCTTCCCGAGAAGCCATTGCAGTCTAGCATGACTGACCATTTCGGAAGTCACAACTCTTCTCATTTTCTTCCATTGGTCCCCCCATGGTGTAACAATAGTAGTTAAGAACCCACGACTTAAATGCTCAGTCGCCATTGTTCTTGGCCTTGATGCAAATACCGCATCTTGTTTGTGTAAGAATTCTCGCGCAAGTTCTGGAGAAGTCACAGGAATTACATGAACGTTCCCAAGACGAATGCATGCGATTTCAGTATTCATTTCTTTCATTAGACCTAGTATCCATTTGTATCTTGGCTTATTTCGAAGTAAAGCTGGTGTACTACCCAAAATTGGCCAAGGTGTTGGTCCTGGAGGTAATGGAAATGATGCTGATAAAGATGGCTGTTTCCTAGGGGTACTCACCCTAAAGTTGAGGAGAAGAATTACAACTATTGATGCAAGAATAGTTAGCAAATAGCCGGTATTGAGTTCAACTATTGTTAGGGTGGATGCAGAATCCAGCCAAAGGGTAGTATCAAAGAAAGTTGAGAAAGAGGTTTTGTTGGCCATGCCTGCCTAATTTCTTCAGATAATGAGGGTTTTAGTGCAGAGTAGTAGCACAACCGGATCATACATTTATACACATATCTGTTGACAGGCAGTAACGTTTACAATGGAGCATATTATTTTTCTCACGATGGACGCTGCCAAAGTTAAAATATCTTGGTTTAATGGTAGGTCTAAGATGTGATTTGGGTTATCTGGGTTTTCTCCAACTTGACGTTTTGATATAATAAATGTGACACATATGTTTTCGACGATGAAATGGAAACTTCATGTTTTAATCATGGACGACAATAGAACATGGAGAAGTACCCACTACCCAATGTTCTATATGGGTTTTACGTCTCATTACTCAAGTCCAGCGGAAGAGCGTGATTACATTATTCTCAGTCTTAGGTGTCTGGTTAAGTGCCTGGCCAAAACACTGGTTTTTCTCAAGTGATTGGTGACAATGGATTGACTTTATAAAAAAAAAAAAAAAAACTTATTGTCAATGGCTGCTTGATATGTTGTAATTTGTAATGGCGAAGCCACATGCACCTTGGGGCCTTGGGGATATAGAAGGACTAGTCACTCTAATATTCAAGAATCGTTTCCTACCCCTGCCACCACGGGTGAGTTTGTAATTTGTATTGGGGAAGATTCCTTTGTTTAGGATCCGAAATCGGTTAGAAGCTAAGAAAATGGCTCAAGCAATTTGCAAAGCACAAGGATACCAATGGGTAATGGCAACATCGAATTGGGACTCTGGAGGGGGAAGGGAAGCTATATCGTTATCTGATTTCATGACCATAACTTAAGGATGCGTAACTAACAAGCCTACATGCAGAGCTACATGTTCATGATTGGTCGACGAACAGTGGCTTTGAATAATATAAAGGGATAAGTGTGGACACAAAAATTGGTCATAAGTTTTCATGTTGCTGATTCACGTTTTAAACACCTTGACGACCAGCTTCCTATAACGTTACTATTTTTACTGTTTTTGAGAAAAATAAATGAAGTTGTGTGATTCAACAATTCTAAGCAGAAGTTTTGATTTTTGAACTCAAATATGATCGTACAACTTCTAATTAATCCACATGCAGGTATGGTCTCACTGATCGTATGATAAAATAAAAGCTTTTAGTTTTTCACAAACTGCTTGTCCACAAGAACTAGTGGTAGGCCTGATTGTTTTTCCACTGATCGTATGATAAAATAGATCGCTGAACTATTTTAAGCATTGAAGACGGTTTGTGTATTACACTGAATTAGTGGTAGACCTGATCGTATAATCTCTTTTTCGTGATAATAAGATAAGATTCCGGATGTGTTATGACGGATTTGAATCAAATATGAGGCTCTGCGTTAATGATTGGATTAGTGATGCGAAAATTTAGAAAGTGTCCCAATATGGGGTGCAATGTTGGAAATCTGCCCCACCGTTAAAAATAGTTGGAAAAACGTCACATTCTGTTAACATTGTCGTCCAACCCAGTTAAGTTATATGTGTAAGGCTACCATCACCACCAGAACCACCACTAAAACCGCCGCCACCACCACCTGAACTTTAAACCTTGAACCCTAAATCATTAATACTGAATTTTGAACTCTGAGCCTTGAATTCTGAAGGATGCATTTCTCTTTTTTTAATTTTCGCATGTATAAGCTCACACATGTGACTTAACTGGATTATTAACGGAATAAGACATTTTTTCAGCTATTATTTAATGTTGAGGCAGATTTCCATCATTGCACCCCGTATTGGGGCATTTTTCCAAGTTTGCCGATTGTGATTGGGAATGACTTCTGTGGAGATAAAGCAGAATAACTCATAATTATATGTATGATACATCGATTTTTACTTTTCTTTCACACAATTCTCAAAATAACATATGTGGACCATGCGGTGATGGAGGGGGTACTGTAGGTTGAAAACTAGACACAAGAAGTAGACGAAGAGTACTGGTATATATGCAACAACGACAACATTAGTATTCATTCATTTTTTAGTTTGTTTTCTTATAATGATCATAATTTAGAGGAGAGAGTAAAACATAAAAATACAAAATGTTCACGTTTTTCTAATTGCACTCATCGACACCAACTCAAAAGTCTCAAACAATGAGAGGTTCCTCAGAAGACACCACACCATTGTACTGGGTTTACAACACTTTCTAATAATTTCGCTGCTTAGGTCAAGTGTCAATTTCAAATTAGATACGCCTTCAGGATTCAATGGATTGGCCACCGCTATATGAATGGTTAAGAATTAAGATATCTTCTTCTTTCCGTTTTCTACTTAACTATGGGGAGGCAAAGTCGAACCCAGTACCCTAGAAGATAACGAAACTGTACGGTCTCCACAAGAGCATATCTCTGCATGTAATTTCCAAAATAAATGATAGTACGATTTACTTCATCGCTACAGTATAAAGAAATAAAATATAAAATATAATACGTCGTGGTTGGAGCTCAGCATCTTAGGCCTCCAGCTTAACTTTTGTGTAAAAATATTCTTTACACAATAAATTATCATATTAACGGCCACTTTTTAGTTATAAACTACATAATAAGCATGAATTTGTTGTGATTTTGCTTTCTTTAATAAGGTGGGGAAATTGGGGGATATAATGTGGGGAAATTGGGGGATACTTTTGATTATAGTCGGAATGATTTTTCAACGGCCACTGCAACAATAAAATATCCCCCAACCGGTGGAAGTATCCCCAAATGTAGGTTGTTTAATAACCATGTGTTAGGCTAGTTCCTATGGGTGTGGCAAACCAAAAAAATTACCAGTTTTGCACCCACTATGGAGGTGGTAAAATGGCAAACTGGCCTGGCTAAGTGGTAAATTTGCCACTTAGCCAGGCCAGGTCAAGTTTCTACCGAGCGGTCGAAACTCGACCACTCGGTGTAGTTTAAACCGGGCGAGCTAGTATGCACCGTTAACGGTCGAATATCAATAGCTGAATAATAATTTTCATTATTTTATTAGTAAAAGCCGACCTTTATATCCGCTCAGTTATTATACCTACTACTCCCTCCGTTCTTAAATAATAGGCTGCTTTCTATAAATAAATATTACAAAAAAAATAGGCTGGTTTCCTAATTGGGAAAGTCAAATGTTACTTTATTTTTCCTTACCATTTTTCTCTTAACTTCTTTTGATGACAAGTGTCATGGGACCATTTCACTTTACTTCTTTTCGATGAGTGTCATTGACCATTTCACTTCACTTCTTTTATCGACAAGTATCATGAGACCACTTTCAATGATTGGCTCTCTTAATTTCCTTAATTTTCTCAAAAAACAAAACCAGCCTATTAAAAAAGAACGGAAGGAGTATTTTATTGGAGTATTTGATGAGGTGGGGACGCAAAACGTGGTCCAAATTGCTACACGTAATCACACAGTTAAACAAATCCCGCCAAAAGTTAAAAAAAATATTTAATTTAATATTATATTAATAAAACGGTGTGGGAAGTACAACTGAAGGATGCATACTCCACCTAGCGGTCTAGACTGTGTCGCTTATAGCATTTTTGCATAGTGGCGTGCATCATGGCAAATTAACATTTTTGGAAGCTCCATAGGAACCGGCCTTAGAGTATTAAATTAGTTATGATATTTAATATGAAAAGTTTTAGTACTAGAAAAATATTTAGTATTGAATTAGATTTAGTATAACTTGATTTACAAGCAATTTTCTCTTGAATACCAAGTTCTGGTATCACTATATATACCATATGAGTTGTTAATTGTAATCATCTTATTCACTGATAAAAAAAATTATTTTTATTTTTATTTTTATTTTCTAAACATCTGTACGAACTTACATGATGGAAGAAGACTTCTTTATAGTGAACGTAATTGGTATTAAAAGGGAATATTTAATTTTACAAAAAAAGATAATTTCTCTATATAAAAACAGAGTTTTTTCGAACGATGTGGTTAACCGGAGCTTCTGGTTGATTCTAGCCCCACTATTTAGAATTTCAACCAATAAAATTTCAGAAGAATCTTTTGGACCCACAAAATATTATTTGGCCAATCACATTTTAGAAAATAATTTCCTAAAATTACGAAATCTCCCCTCCTTTAAAACACTAAGTCATATGAGCTCCCACATCGCACGGTGAGTGTGACACCCCCTTCAAATGAACACGCAATTGGGGGATATAGAAACTAATTGGGGGATATGAATTACTTCCCCCAACCCATGGTGTGTGCTAAGGGGTGACTTTTGGGGGCGAAAATACTAAAACACCCTTCCCTCAAAATAAAAATCAAAAAACTTAAAATCAAAAAACAAAATCATATTCCCCATTTCCATCTCCACTTCTTATTAATCTTTTTAGGGTTATAACTTTGAAACCCAAATGTTCCCCATTCTCTTTCAAATTCTAAATTTCCCCATTTCCTTTCAAATTCTCTTCTCCTTGTCTCATTTAAGTGATGAAGAACATGTCGAAAATGATAAAGAACATGCCGGAAATGATGAAGACCACGCCTAAGTGATGAAGACCATGCCTAAGTGATGAAGAACATGTCGGAAATGATGAAGGTCACACCTAAGTGATGAAGACCATGCCGGAATTGATGTAATTCAATGCTCGGAACTAAATTCCTAAGATGCTCGATATAAATCTATTAATGCCTAGTAGTCAAGTGAAAAAAATATCAATTTTCTCAATACTTTTCATCATGTTCCTAGATAGAAATTTAGGATGAAGACCACGCCGGAAGTGAGTTCCGCATGGTTATTTAGGATGAAGACCACGCCTAAGTGATGAAGAACATGTCGGAAATGATGAAGACCATGCCGGTAGGAAGTGATGAAATTCAATGCCGGAACTAAATGCCGGCATGCTCGATATAAATCTATCAATGCCGGTAGTTAAGTGAAAAAAAAAATCAATTTTCTGGATACTTTTCATCATGTTCCGGCATGGTTTTTGCTTAAATTTCTATGCCGGAACATGATGAAAAGTATCCAGAAAATTGATTTTTTTTTCACTTAACTACCGGCATTGATAGATTTATATCGAGCATGCCGGCATTTAGTTCCGGCATTGAATTTCATCAATAATCCTGATTAGTGGGGGCTAGATTAGGAATTAAAAAAATAATTACATAGGGGGTCACCCAGAATTGCTATTGGGACACCGTTTTTGTCATGTATCTATATCCCCCAATTAGTTTCTATATCCCCCAATTGCGTGTTCCTTCAAATTAAATTAGATAAAAGCTTTCACACAGAGCAATTCTGGAGAGGACAAGTGGCATAACTCTATTGGTTGACACATTAAAAGCTGGATTACACTCTGTTTACACCATGTATTTAACTGGCCGTTACTAACACCGTTAGCGAAAATGTGGGTATACAATACTTCTGTCCATTTTTGTGGCTAAAAAATTCATCACACTTCATTTACACCGAATATTAACTGTACGTTAATTGACGTCGTTGGTGTGGACAAAACCTACATCAAAAACTAGACCTAAAGCTAACAGACAATACATTTCGTTCTTCTTCTTCTTCTTCTTCTCTTTCTTCTGTTCTTCATGTCTTTCTCCCGTTGAACTCAAATCCAATGAATAGCTTTTTTTCTGTGAGGGATTCATGTAAATATTGAGATCCAGATAAATCGAAGAAGAGGGTGATCAATCTGGAAGCTAATTGAGCCTCGAAAGAAGAAGAAATCACAAGCTATGGAGATTAGGGTTTCTGCTAGAATTGAATAAGTTGTATATTTGGAAGAGGGGTTCGATTTAGAAAATGCATATGGGGGTCTCAGTTTCAGATCTTTCTCATGCTGATGAAGATACCGATTCCGATGGAGGGTATCCATCAACATACATAGTGTAAGTAAATCTCAACTTAGATTATTCTAATTGGGTTTTGCTAATTTTTGAAATAATTCTGATGAAATTATTGCTCATGAAATGCAGGTATCTACAACAAGACTGTATTGGCTTTTGGTTTCCTTTGCTTCAATACTAAGGTTGAGTTATAAATTCCCGTGTATCTTCCGTCGAATTCTTGTCGATGTAAGTTTTTCAAAGTTCAGTTAACTGTGTAAAGCATCATGTGTTTGTGGAAATGCCTAAGAGAAATTAATCCTCAACTTTTCTACTGTAGAGTTGTGATTTAATTTTGCATGTGAGTTGTGATTTGGGGATTCAATCTGATGATTTTGGTTGTCCGGAGCTTAACTGCAAACTTGCTTTCAATGGGAAGGATGATGAGAAACCACATTTTAGTTGCTTGCTGCTCAAAAATGGGGACTCTCAGTTTCTGAATAAAAGAAAGGTGGTAAAAGTTTGAATAGAATAGGGGTTTCTACTTCTTTTTAATTCATTTGAAATCCTTCCAATGCTTATTTTATTTATCTGTAGAAAAATGCAGTTCGATCAAAATCAATAATGGCAAGAACTTTTGGAGTGGTTCAAGGTGAGATTTTGCATACTCACTTTCGAGGTATGTCTCTTTGCTCTACTTTTGTATATGTAACAATCTGCTTAAGTATATAATATGCTCCTTAAATGAAATATGCTGATCTTCAGTTCCATAAGATCCATTAATTTCTTCCTATTAGGTGTTCTTCAATTGTTTGTTAGTAAAATAACGATGGCTTTCAGATGAGGGAGAAGTTCCTCTTTATTCTAAAAGACTAATTTGTGTGGGTCAATGTTGACACCAAGGGGAATAGTATTTTATTGGCTGTCTGCAACCCTCTTGTAGCTCAAGTCTGTCCAGTATATAAATGTTTTTGGCTATTATTTGAGAATTCTGTAGCTCAGGCCTTCGCAACCATTTCAAATCCGTGAATAATCATTAACCCCATCTCAACTCAGTTGGTTTTTCAAGTCTTGGATTTCTTTTTCATTCTGCATCTTCGTTGTTTATTGTTCGGGACAATTTGTTTAGGCACTGATGTATTTCAACTAATAAGGCCTGAAATGGCATCAGATTCATTTGGCCTCTTTAACTCATAATTATGAAGGTGGAGAGATAAGGTTTGATACTTTTATGGTTAATTTTTAGTTTTTTAAATAATTTAAGTAAGGCTTTTAAGTTTATTTTGAGGGTTAGATTTTATCAGTCGGCAAAAGGTCTATCGGTTTAACACACTGGCTCAGTCGACGTCGGTTGATAAGTTCATTAGATAAGGGGTGACATGGAGTTAAAGTGTTATTATGATCATTTTAATATAGTCACTTGCTTCTGCGTAGGTTGGATGGTCCAAGTAGTTTTCTTAATGTACAGTTCAGTTCTTATTGAAGTTGCAGCGAGCATTTTCATACTTTTGATTGATTGTGTATTTTGTTTTTTGTAAGGAACTCTTATGTGTACTTACGGGGAGCTTCTTGAGAAGTTAACTAATGTAATTGTTGCTACTCTGGCTAATACGTTAGGCGCTGCGGAATCTGTACACTTATGGAAATCAATAATATTCATAAAGGTTAGTATAAAGAAAAAGAGTGTATGGTTCATGCCTCTCTCATTTTCTTTTTTTCTCATCGTGAAAGCGATTTTATGTTTTCTTTATGGTTTATATATCGCTATAGGTAATGTACATGCTTTATTATTTCTCTCTAATAATCCCTATGGCTTGATGTGTGTATGTAGGTACCAAATGTGGCAGGATTTATTGAGTTCTTTTGAAATGTATTAAGATTTTCTTTGCAACATTGCAGACCAAATAATGGGACCAAGAGACCCTACGAGAAAGCTTGAGGGTTGCTAAGGATAGAGGAGGAAGAATCTGAGGTGAGAAATTAAGTTTTCTAACTTTCTGTCAGGTCGAGTACAATTTCTTACTTTGTTTAGTCTCTTTCAATCAAAAAAAAAAATCTATTTTTCTTATTTGCGGGTTCATTTTCTTAGTTTGTGAAGCTGTCGATGTTTGATTTTGATTGTCTACTTATAGGTTGGTTTACTAATAGGTTGGTTTACAGAAGGTAATCCGGAGATAAGCAATTTAGGCAACAATGAACAATGAACATCGCGGTGTTTAAACATTCAGCTTCAGCCATTTTGGATAGAAATAGACCCATTTTGAGTTACCCTTGCAATTTTAGTATTAGTGAAGTTGTGCTTCTTTGAAGCTACTTACTCTCAAATAGTGCTACAACTAATCATATATTGAAATTACTGAATGCACCCACCGATGACAGACTTGCGCAGTAGAGGGTGGGCATTTTTCATGAAATGTGTCTTCAGGATATGAGGAGAAGCTCCATTACAAGGTCCTCATGTAGAGATCAGGTTGACACTCAACCAAGTAAATGAGAATCACCAGCTAGACGTCATCTCTTATCCCAAGTGATGAAGATGATAACAACGACCAGTTCCTAAAACTGGGCAATTCTTAAATTTCTTATTCTTAAAAATTATCCTACATAATAGGAGTATGTACTAGCTAGGTCATCATAGTGATATTTTGTTCTATATTTTGTTTTTTTTTTCCTTTTTGATGGATGTATTGAGTTCATGTTCATTGAAGTTATGGGCACAATCACTTATTTCTAGCTATACTGAGCATGCAATTCTAACTAAGTTTCAGTTGATTGTCATGTTTGTCAGTGTTAATTGAAATCAAGACGATCACAGGTTATAAAAATTTCCGTTCTTCTTGAAACCAAGTTAACTCTCTAGCTAGCTTAATAATTACTTAATAATTGTTAAGTACTGATGATATTATAATTCGATGGTTACATAAATACCCGAAATGTATACAATTCTAAAAGAAAGTGTTACCCCTAATCAAAAACTCTAGGTGACAGGGCAAGGGTAAGCCGAGCCATACAAAATCAAAAACCTTAAATGCCGAGGCCAAGCCGAGCCACACCAAATAAAAAATTCAAAGTGACGGGGCGAGGCGAAGTCGCACCACACCAAATCAAAAATCCAAAATGACAGAGTGACGCTAAGCCGAGCCTCACCAAATCAAAAATCCTAAGCGATTCGTTTAAAACTATGTGGTAGAAAGCAACTTGTGACTTACCAAATCAAAAATCCCAAACATGCATCAGGATGGGGCGAGGCGAAGCCGATCCAAGCATGCACTGAGACCGAGGAGAGGCGACACCGAGCCATACCAAATCAAAAATCTTAAGCGACGAGGCGGTACGAAGCCATGTGACACCAAATAAAAATGCACGACGGATCGAGGCAAGCCATGTACATCACACCAAACCAAAAATACGGTTCAAAGTAAAAAAAACGATGGTAAATAGTTTTCGGAGCCGCCCGATGCGTAACACGGGCACGAAATCTAGTCTTATTTAAGAACGCGAAATTGGGGGATATAAAAAGAAATTGGGGGATATAAGAAAAGGACAAATACTGGATCCATATATCAATTCGGGGCCACCCCTTATCTAATTATTTTTTAAATCCTAATCTACCCCTCACTAATCAGGTTTAGTGGTTAATAATAATTAGTAAAAATCTTAAGTATTTGTTAAATGATTAGTGTGTATTTGTATTTGGGTGAATGAGATGAGAGTAGAAAGATGGAAAAAAAATTGAGAGGGAACTTTTTTTGGTGAAAGTGGAGGATGATTGTGAAGAGAGAATTGCTGCTAAGAGGTTGAAAATTTGATTTTTTTTCTTTGAATCCACCATTGTTGCAGCTGAAAAAGCTTGGTGCCGACATGGTATTCAACCAAAAAACCATGCCGGCATTTGTTGGAAATTTTCATAAATTGTTTGCCACTATCCGGGGGGGTTCGGGGGGGGCGTAGTTATCTGATTTTTGAGCATGCCGGAACTACTTCCAGCATGGTTTTTGCTTAAATTTCTATGCCGAAACATGATGAAAAGTATCCAGGAACTTCAATTTTTTTCACTTGACTACCGGCATTGATAGATTTCTATCGAGCATGCCGGCATTTTTCCTGCGTGGTTCTTCACCAATTCCGGATGGTCTTCATCACTTCCTACGATGTAAAAAAATATTCCGTTTTGAGTTTTTTTCTCGGTTTTAATCACCCACTTCCGCACAAGTAGTTAATTCTCGAGCATGCCGGACCTGCTTCCGGCATAGTATGTTGCTTAAATTTCTATGCCGGCACATGATGAAAAGTATCCAGAAACTTCAATTTTTTTTTCACTTGACTACCGCATTGATAGATTTCTATTGAGCATGCCTAAGTTTAGTTACTACATTGAATGTTAGTTACCAAGCATGCCCGCACCAGTTTCCGTCATGGTCTTCATCAATTCCGGCATGGTCTTCATCACTTGCAAAGATGATCTTCATCACTTCCGAATTAAAAAAAAAAAAATCGTTTCCAAAGTGAGGAGCCGACAGAGAAGGAGAAGAGAATTTGAAAGAGAGTGGGGAGAGTTTAGAATTTGAAAGGGAATGGGGAATATTTGGGTTTCAAAGCTCTAACCCTGAAAGTGATTAATAAGAAGTGGAGATGGAAATGGGGATATGATTTTGTTTTTTGATTTTAAGTTTTTTAATTTTTATTTTGAGGGAAGGGTATTTTAGTATTTTCATACCCAAAAGTCACCCTTTAGCAGACACCATGGGTTGGGAGAAGTAATCAATATCCCCCAATTCCTTTTTATATCCCCCAATTTCGCGTTCTTATTTAATCTAAGAAACATATCAAAACAAATACAAACAACCTTAACATTACCAAAAAAAAAAAAAAAAACGATTTCATCATGATAAAATAAAATAAATAAGCAATGTTCATCGTGATTTCATCGTAAAATTAGATCAATCATATGATTAAAAAAAAGATCAATCATATAAATAAAAAAAAATAAACCAATGTCTAATGTCCATTTACAATTTTTGTAATAAGATCCCCCTAATTACATCTCCAAACTACGGGTAAAAGAAAAATGCTAACAATTATACTTTATGTAGGTATTAATACCTAAAAAAAATCATAAGCATGAACCTGATTAAAAGAAAAATTTAGAACATCGATTAAAAGAAAATACCTTATTAGAAGGAAATAACAAAATAATTTTTGGTAAACATCCTTTCACATTTTCTAAATCAATTCACTTAGTAGCCCATTGTTGTTGTTCATTATTGATTCTTCCTCAATTGTGAATAAGTTGATTATTCGTCCTGTCCAACAATAAAAACAGAAATCTTTAGTACAAGATTGAGAGCATTTGAAAAGAACATTAAGAACGGGAAATCAAATCAAAACCGGTGCATTAAACAAGAATGAATGGCTTTCTATATTATTTTTCTTAATATTCTTCATTCCTGAATTTTTTCTTCTTTTTTTTCTAAAAAAAAAAGAGATAGCATCTAGAATAGTCTTTTTCGAATTTTTTTGTTAAATGAAGAAACTTTATTTTATTTTTGACTCAAAACGTACTTATGTTGCAAAAAAATATTATTTTTTATATTTTCTAAAACAGACTATCCAAGATAAAAATTTAAATTAGGTAAAAATATAACAAAAGAATTTCTTTCCAAAAAAAGACGTTCAATTATTAATGGTTGCTATCCAAAAATATAATTTTCCATAATCAATATTCTTGAAATTCCTAATTCTAAAATAAATAAATATTAATTATTCCTGTGAATACTTAACATATTTAGGACAAAAATAAATACGCATATCCTAAAAGAAATTAGAACTATAGATATTTTTAGGTATTGAATAATATTATTACCATGGCATAGTCTTTTCTTTTTATGGAATTTATGAATTTGGTGTCTATATAAAGCATTCTTCCATATTCCACGTACAAATGCCAAAACCCGAATCTTAATGGCGCTAGTTCTTTTGCGATTTTTTTTTTTGTTTGTTTTTTTTTTCCTTTTGTCTTCTATGATCTAATTTCATTCTTTGTTTTGCCATTAGACTTGACATATTGATCATGCACATTCGTGTGCCAAAACTCGTAGATGTTTTAATCGAGCATGGGTCAAGCAATATCAAGGTATAAATCGTCTCATCCATTCATGTGAATATTCGTTTTTCACTTTTATTAAGGATCGTGTTGATGCTGAAATTATTATTGATCGTGTAATATTGTTTGTTGTTCAATTTTATTACTGATTGTGTTCATACGATTGTGCTTTGTATATTTTCAGTTTTTATCTTTGTATAGGTAACTTCGGGGTGCTTATCGAGGTAAATCTCAAGACTCCATATTTTCCCCTCCACGTTGTTTGGTTGCACGTTGCTCATATTTCTTAAGTGCTCATTTCTTGCTCATATTTTCCCCTCCAGTAACTCATAACTGTGAGTTTGTTTCTATTCATCTATTGTATCGATTGGAGATGCTCTTAATGTGAATGAGAAGTGTCCCGATGCTTTGTCGATGCTTTGGAGCTTAGAACTTAAAAGTGATGATTGGGGCAAAGGATATATTCCAGTCTGCAAAAGAAGCAACTGATGGTAAAGATTCATATGATACTCTCTCCCTGGTATGTAAATTTTTAGGAAGATACATATGTTCTTCTTTGTTCTAAGAAATTCTTCTCTGTTCTAAGAAACTTAGATAACATTTTTTTCTAGCAATTTCCAAGTGTTTGTATAAAAGCTACAGAAGATTTTTTTAGTTCTAGCATAATTTTTTTTTTTTTTTTTTTTTTAGCTCGGTAAAGAAAGAAATTTATTGAGAGGAGGAAAAAGAATACGAGAAACAAAAAACCCCCAAGGTCAGAGACCAAGAAAACCCAAAAAGAAGGGCCTGCAAACCCAAAGAAAGAATGGAAAATTACACTACTGAGTTACAATAGGAAAAATGTTGCCAGTTAGAGAATATAGTAGAAGTGTCGACTCCATCGAAATAGAAATTTCCTTTGGCCCAATGAAAAGAATCAATCTTAATGTCTCTGATCACATCTTGCTCCCTAAAGAGTTTACTGGAAAAAACCAAATCATTTCTTTCCTTCCAAATACCCCATAAATTATCGTGAAAACTTTACTATTATACACTTTTAAAATCTTTGGCGCCTGTTTTTGATATTTGCATGTGCGTTTTGAGAAAAAGAGGTCATTGAAAAGCAACACATCTGGATATGGCGAGCTCTACATCAAAGTGTGACTATTACATGTGGTTATTGTTTTTCCCTCTATCCGGATTCTTAATTGTTAGGTGAATTTATTATACCTTGGGATTTTCTCCTCTCAGGTTTTGGTTCAACGTCCTGCAAATTTATATGTTGTAAATGATAATGGCGTGGTCTTAGCAGAAAAGGGCCAGTTTGATGTTTCAAAAGATATTTTTACCCAGTTCAGTTTTAGCTCAATTTCTCTTCACATGTTGATTACGTTAGAATTATTGCTGACTTGTGTGAGTTTCAACTCAATTTTTATATAGGTCCAAGAAGCTGCAAGTGGAAGTGTTTTTGTTCAGATCCTTGACGTTATTTTTCTCAAGGACAATTTGCTCAGGCCGTGAAAATGGCAAGTTATTTGCTTTTCTATCATGAATATGCAATTGGCATAATGTGAGGTGCTAATATTTTTTGCGTTTTGAAGTTATGAATTGTGTTCGGTCATTGCGTTTCAAACCCTATCCATCATGTGGTCAGACTGAAGCAGATATGCACATATGTAACTGAATCTCTTTTCTTATCTTTTTGGTTTTCCTGGTGAAAAAGTTATCCGTGTTCAAACTACTTTTGATAGGCTCAGCGGTTATGCAACTTAATGCAAATGGAATTTATGAATAGTATTGAAACAACACGGATGATAAAGAAGCAAATCCACAATCTCGGGGATGAGATACTTAGGACAGGGATCAGGTTGGTCAAATGTGGCCTTAATATTGAACTTTTTGTCTATTACCGTGCAAAAAGATTCAAAATTTAACAGCTGGTAGGTTCTACACGGTTAAATGTCGATTACGTCAACAAAAATTCAAGTCTTTATGCTTACTTATTTTCCTTCTGATAAATGGTTGATTTAATATTTGGAAGTAGCAAGTTTTTTCGTAATTTCCTTTACAATTGTAATGGTTTGTTTCTGCTCGGAGTATTTGCTAGCGTTGTTAAATGTCACTTGCTTTGTTCATGAAAGTTTCAATTTTTAGTTGCATAATCCCATTACTTTGTTAATTAAGCATTTCACATTTCGTTACATTTGAAGTGACGCTTTTTCTAATATTTCTCTTTAGTCTTAAATTACATATAGTGGTGGTTAAGCGATCCTGAATTTTAATTTCTTCATCTCTCTTTCATTTCCTTCTTCCCCTATCCTATCTTGGTAAATCTTGACGTGGTTAAGCGATCCTGAATCGAATTTAGCTTATATTCGGAAGCCCTCTCCATGGCAATGATTTCAATCCCCATGAGGCGCATTCTGTCACCGATCATCTCACTTTAATCGATAACTTTTTCGTGGAAGAAGAGTGATTATCATGCTTTGGCAGCTTTCATACTAAAATATGATTTAGCTGTGAACCGTCAAGGTTTGGCATGTCCTACAATATTCCCTCGAGACAAACCAAGTGATCACCGATCAACATCTTACTTCTGGTCGCATAACGTAGTAGACTTGCGCCGCTTTGGTCTACCTGCAGTTACGGTTCCATTCGGGGAAGATCATTACATCGAAAACGGAAGGCTTGCTGCTGTAGAATCCTGTCCTAAAGAAAAAAAAACTAATTGCAAAGCTTACTACAACTGTCGCTGAAAGAGAGCGAAAAGATTTCATCCTCCAAAAGAAGTTGAACACTGAACAAAGAGAGGGCCGAGAGACAAATTCTAGAAGGGATCTTAAAGCAAGCAAACGGTAAAATAGAGAAAGAGATAGATGAGAAACGATCTAGAAGAAAAAAAATTACATCCTCCAAAAGGACCTTATGTACTTACTTACTTACTGGTGAAAGAAGGATTTATGGTTTGTTCTGTAAGATTTTGCTGGCTAATGTCGTCTTGCAGTATCAATATGTATTGAGGAAAGTAAATAATTCAGAGAGTCAAATGGTTCTCTATCTGGCTCAAAGCCATCCACTTGGCACTATCAAATTACACTTTACGGTTTGATGATGGTTTACCCATAAGAAAGTTTTGGACGACCAAGAAAATATTAACTCCTTGGTTAACCATATACTCAAATTAGTCTAGAAAGAGGATCCAATAATACAACCTACAATTTTACATCAGCGAGGTAGTTATTAAACTGGGAAAGAGGTGTACGGTGTACCTATTACTTATCTCTCTAGGTTTCTTATACTATAACTTACATCACATAAAAATTTATGATTTTTGAGTAGTAGTCCGTGCTCAGCGTTTCTGGATCCACACACTTGGTAAATTATTTGGCATTGTCTTGATGGTTTAGTTTTTTATATTTCTCATGCCATTGTTGTTCCTTCTCTAGAATTCAAAACACACCAAGGATGTTTAGGTGAACAAAACTTCAAAAAATGAATTAACAACAACATTTGTTGGTGCTGTTTCGAAAAGGGAAGAAAACTTTTGCTTCAAGTTCGTGTCCTTATGTGAAATGGGGATGGTATGAGCTGGTGTGTGGACTGCCGGTGTGGCAGCGAGCAAGTGGTGTAAGAGGTAGCTGGTGATGGTGGTAAAGGTCAACGATAGGAGGTTTCTGGCGGTAGAGTCATATAGCTGATGATGGTAGTCTGTGCAGAAGAGCTGGTTGTTGTATAACTAATATTAGATGGTGGTGGACCTAAAGATGATATTAGAATCGTTCATGTTTAAGAGTTGTACATACATTCCAAACACTATCTTGGATAAAGGGATTTAATAAAAATTATTAAGTGTTTTCTTTCCATCAAAACTTGAAGTTATTGAATCTAAATGCACAGGCACTATTGTTGTTCATGGAAAGGTTTCTTGCTTATGGGTTTTTGGCTTTGTACCATATATTCAAGTGATTGTTTTCTTTTGTCTCCAGCATTGAAGCAATTACGAATCACCGTTGGGGATAAAAGGATCGGAAATAAGACAAGTGTCCTGGAAGAGAAACCTACTGCATGAAATATATTAGGCTGTGCAGATGAGCTCAACGAGGGATTCAATACATGAATTCGATCAGAATGGTTGGATGCACTGTTCATTTTCAATATATATGGTTTGTTGCAGACTTAACGCTTGATTTAAAATGCATTTGGCCTCCACTTCTTTTCTTCTTCTTTTTGATCGGCAAAGAATTTTGGTGTTTACAAGTTTCGAACTCAGGTCACTGGTATCATCACCCAGTGACTTTACCACTGTACAACAGTAACACCAACACAGGTACATGATTTTTGTGGAATCATTTTTTTAGTGGTTTTTTTCTTGCGTAACGGAGGCAAAGTGCCAAGGTAATTTTTTCTGGCATTGCGGAGGCATTATGGTCTTTAATAATAGCCATAAGTTAAACAGAATGGAATAATTTCCTTTACAAAGGTAATAATTTTCGAAATATATCAACAGAAAATATCTACCATGTATTTCATGATTCAAATATTAATCATTTTGGAAAATGTCAAATTTCTTGTTAGCATAAATCATCCATACGAAAGAAAACATAAGTAAACCTACACGGTTAAAATCAATGAAATAGTTTTGCACAGATTTTATATAAATACAGTTCATGGTGATATAACCAAATAGTCAAAAACGATTTTAAATAAGTCTAAAGATGACTTATAAACTTCTCTATGAATTAAATTATCTATCATCGTGAAAACATCATTATTATGAAACTATAGGTTTTATTTTTTTTTTCAAATAAAGTTATTCTGACCACTTTCTAAATACCTCTGTAACTATCTTTTCCCCTATCAATACATCATTATTTCTCAGGAAAAAGAAAAACATAAATTCCAAAAATTTGTTAAAGAACCAAAGGAAACAAACCCTTGCTTCAAGAAAACAAACCCTACAAAAACAAGTGTTGTAGTTTTTTAAAAGTATAACAACGTCGTTCTTTTATTAATCATGTATTTCATGATTCAAATATAATTTTCAAAATATATCGATACGGTATTGTTCCGCTGAGTCACTATAGAGATGCAGTTCCATACAACAATGGATACAATGCAACTATCCACATTACGTGAATGACGCAAGAACTGGTGTAAATCAGGATACTGACAGGATTATCAGCTGTGAATAGCGAACAAAAATGAAAATTATATTCATGGCATGACCAACTTTTAATCAACAACTAATATTCAAAGCATCACCTTAACAAACTTTCCCAATGGAAAAAAAAAAAGTTGTTTAACTAATTACGAAACTGCCACTAAAACATATTTGCAGAAGTACTAACTGGACTAAATGTTAATTTCCAGTTAAAATGGCTTTGTTATGCATCATGGACAGGTGTTCGGCACATGGCTTATATAATGCCGGATTCTACTTGAGATATGGAGCTTTCGATTAGAATGAAAATGGCTTCTAAAATATATCTAATGAACCATCAAAATAAAAAATTACTAACATCAATAAAAATGATTTACCAGATGGATATACCAAAACCATTGTGTGTCCACACATTCGTGACAATTCCAGATCTATAGACTGTATTATTCTCGAAGCACTGACACAGGCATAAAAATGGTTAATAAAAGATTAAATTTATTTGACTTTAAATTTGGAGCTTTGGGGTACTTATGTAGAGTTTTCTTTTTAATCCTTATCACGCACCTTAGGTTGTTTTTATTTAGGTAATACAGTTTATGTTTATTAACTGTTTGGTAGATTTTTATAGCGCATTTGGATACACATCCAGAAGTAATTTTTTGACTTCTAGAAATCAAAAAGCAAGAAGTCAGTTTGGGTGTAGAATTTCAGAACGACTTCTAGAAGTAGAAAAGTCGACTTTTTGTGAAGCAAAATATCTGGACTTCTGACTTCTGCTTCTGGAGAAGTAGAAGTCAGAAGCAAAATTGTATCCAAACGCGCTATTAGATACTACAAGTTAATTAAAAAAATAGATGTTTGTTTTACTTTTAGTAAATGTTTGGGTTCCAAGATGTTCCGATTTTTTCAACCTGATATATTATTATGAAGTGGTATTTTGTATAATATAAATAATTTGTGTTCTTTATGGATTGAACCAACTCAAAAGTCCTCAGTACAATCACCCTCAATTATTAGGTAAGCAAGAAATAGACCCGTGCATCGCACGGGTGAACAACTAGTAAAAATAAAAATAAAATAAAATAATAATAATGATAATTGGAAGAGAAGAGTCTATTAAATGAGGGAGGATTCATGGACACTATCTTACAAGATTTGTACCAATATTTATTTAGGGTCCATACGCTAATGAATTTGAAGCCAACACTTTGGTGATGCGTTCTTCTTATGAAACTCGATAGTCCTATAAAAAATGAGCACAATCCGAGACGTATAACACCATCATCTACCACTTTGAGAATCAACCTTTGAAAATTGACGGTCGAAATTAAAGTCGGTAGATGGTGAGATTTGGTATCTCCAATTGTGCTCATTTTTGGTAGGAATCTAGAATTTAATAAGAGGTATGTATCATTGAAATATTCTCTTCAATTGTCGTTTGGACTCGAAAGACAAATCTTGTAAAATAGTGTCCAAATAAGATTGTTTGTGGATCTTCCTCCTATTAAATTAAGGAAGAATGTACAAAAAGCTAGAAGAGGTAGGGGAAAAAAACTACCAACTAATAAACATTGTCTCGTCTTTGAGACTTCTAATAATTTTGGCCGTCTTGAAGACGATTACAGGCTTGAAGTTGAACTTGGAGAAATCCACTATGATTAGTGTGGGAGCAGATAATGTGATTGATGTTCTTACCAAGGAACTAGAATACAAGTAGGAGAAGTTTCCGTTATGCCTATAGGGCACATTTCCGTATATAGTACCTCAGTTTGGGATCATGTATTGGCTAGGATGGAGCAAAAGATGGTTACTTGGAAGAAGAGGAAATTGAATAAAGTAGGCAGACTCTTTCTCATGAAGAGTTGTCTTTTTAGTCTTCCAATTAATTATTTGTCGTTGTTTCATTTTCCGGACAATGTGGAAAAGCGAATGGTCAGAATCATGTGCAACTTCTTATTGGAAGCGGTAGATTGAAGAAGGAAGCTCGTTTGGGTTGTTTGGACAAAGATTTGTTTGCCTAAAGCTGACGGTGGTTTAAGAGTGAGGAATCTGAAGAGAATTAACTAGGTGTTGTCGGTTAAGCGGATTTGGAGGTACTCTAAAAACAAAAATGGTCTATGGAAGAAGATTTTGCAAGAGAAGTTCAAGAGAAACGGTGGTTTGTTGATGCCGGACTTAGACTCTAAACCCCAATGCAGAAATCTGTGGAAGAATGTGGTAAACATGGTTCTTATGGTACATAACATGATACCGTTTACGGTAAATGACGGTAACTGAATCAGATTTTGGAAGGATAAATGGCTTGATGGAGGATGTCTGCAAGACTTATTCACGGAGGTGCTTTAAGTAATGAATGATAAGGACTTTTTTTTATAGCAGCGATAATTGATAACAATGGGTGGAAGAGTGATTTCAAAAGAGCTTTTAATGAGAAGCTCGAATGGGACTTGCTTAGGTGTGATGTGTGTATTCCTATCCTTGGGGGAAATGGAGATGTTATGTCTATTACGGAAAGCTTTAGTACTAGTCAATGTTATGAGGCTCTTGTTGGGCAGCTTGATTCGTGTAATTTCGCGAAGCACCTATGGAATAACAATATTCATCACAAGCTTAGTTTATTGTTTCGGCTTCTTTTTATAATTCCCTTCCTACTAGAGACATGTTGAGGCATAAGGGAGTGGAGATAGACAGTGATTTGTGTGTTTTATGCAATACTTAAAGAGAAACAACGGATCATATGTTCTTGCATCGTTCTTACTCTTTTGAGGTATGGAACTATTTCATAAAAGATTTCAGAATATCATGGCCAATGGAACTATGTTCTTGCATTGTTCTTACTCAAGTGGAAGGATGATGTTTTCGTTGTAGTCGTTACTTATTCACATTCTTCAGGTCTTCGGAGTAATACTTGTACGTCTCAACATTCCTAGACTTTCTAGTATAACCAAAATGAAGTTGACTATAGTATTTAATCAAGCGCCTCTAAATGAGTTTGTATACTAAAATATGACAACCAAACTTGACATACCAACGCTTGGTGGGTTCAACCGATCTATGCTCTAACACAAACTACCTTGGTCACTATAATTGAAACATAATATAGGGGCTTCACATGGATTCCTAATGACTAAAAAGTTGGTTATGAGGTGTTTTGGTGTAATAAAAAATTTCCAAGTTACCCTCTATCTAAAATTAAAACCTAAAAAGGAAAACCAAAACTTAATTCTAATTCAATAATTTGCTCCTCTCCTTCTTCTAAACTTCATCTCCTTTATCAACCGTAAATCCTTCTTTCTTTTTTTTCAATTGAAATCATTTCATCCTCTTCGATCAATCGGCGATTCTAAAAACTTATAATCGTAGATTGAAATCTCTATTAAAGATGCATAAAAAGCAAATTGATAAAAGTGACGGTAATCAACAAACCAATTACGTTTGGAATGGTTAGATTGATCGAAATCAGTAGAAAAAAATTAGTTTTAAGAATTATTTACAGTGGGTTTTCCCAAAAAAAAAATATGTTATTATTTTATTAAAGAAGAAGATCAATATTACACGGAACGGCGGGCAGCCTAGCAACAAGCTGAGCGCCAACACCTTTTTGAATAACAATTCCTAGCCTATGGAAAAGAGAATTGCCTAACTTGAAATTGGCGTCATGCGTAGCCATGCAATTTCTCAATCTCTTAAAAAAAGAAATTGTTTCCGCACCGAGCTCACCTAAAGTGGAAAAGGCCAAAACACCAAACCCATAACCATGTGTTTATAGGCAAAAATCGTTTCTGCTGATTTTGGTAATTTCGGTGGGTGAGTGAGAAACTGGTTCAAACCCTAAACAAATGTGCTGCACGTGAGCACTTTATAGATTCGAGAGATCGATCTGTACAAGTCCGGCCTAAACCAAGAAATGGCCGTTCCGGACTTTGCTTCGGTCACAAAGTGGAGGAGAAGGGTTGATTTGGGGAGGGAAGCAAAGAAAGGTGTTGAGGAGAGTAGTATTTCGACTTGTATCAGAAAGTGAAAGCTTAGGAAGCTTGCAAGAGATGGAATCTTTTGGGAGAGCTTGCAAAGTTGCCTTTCTGAGAGTGTGGTATTTTGCTCCTGACCGAGACTTGTTGTCTGGTGGAAATAGGTAAGACCTATTTATACAAGTCGAGATTGAAACGTACCCTGGCCTCATGAAGGAAGAGAGTAAAGGGTGAAATAATGGGAGGAGGTGGTAACCGCATGGTTTAATGGGCGAAAACGTTTTTCACCATTATTTCCTCTTTTATTTGACCGCTTTATTCCTTTTCACGCTTTCTTAATGTGAGCGTAGTGTACGCTGCATGCTGTGACCGCCAAACCAAAACCCTAAAGAAGCATCCCCCAGTTTGTGTCGATGTCTCGAGTGTTGGTTGCATCTTGAGTGCAAGTGGCGCTGCTAGTGGCGCGTGTGGCATGTGCCAATGGCATGTGCGGAATGCCTTGGTGGTAGGTTGCATGGTTTGCAAGTTAGGTTACCAGCGTGTGTGTTTGGCATGTGCCAATGGCATGTGCGGAATGCCTTGGTGGTAGGTTGCACGGTTTGCAAGTTAGGCTACCAGCGTGTGTGTTTGGAATGTGCCAATGGCATGTGCGGAATGCCTTGGTGGTAGGTTGCACGGTTTGCAAGTTAGGCTACCAGCGTGTGTGTTTGGCATGTGCCAATGGCATGTGCGGAATGCCTTGGTGGTAGGTTGCACGGTTTGCAAGTTAGGCTACCAGCGTGTGTGTTTGGCATGTTCCAATGGCTCGTGCGGCCATGTTGACCTAGTTGCAAGTCTTGCAAGCCTAGGGCGCTATATTTGGCGTGGGCCAAAGGCATAGCGGCTTAGAAATATGGCTTGCGGCACGTGTTGGCATGTGCCAATGGCACATGCGGCCGTGTTGACCTAGTTGCAAGTCTTGCAAACCTAGGGCGCTATGTTTGGCGTGGGCCAAAGGCATAGCGGCTTGGAAATATGGTTTGCGGCACGTGTTGGCATGTGCCAATGGCACGTGCGGCCATGTTGACCTAGTTGCAAGTCTTGCAAACCTAGGGCGCTATGTTTGGCGTGGGCCAAAGGCATAGCGGCTTGGAAATATGGCTTGCGGCACGTGTTGGCATGTGCCAATGGCACATGCGGCCATGTTGACCTAGTTGCAATTCTTGCAAACCTAGGGCGCTATGTTTGGCGTGGGGCAAAGGCATAGCGGCTTGGAAATATGGCTTGCGGCACGTGTTGGCATGTGCCAATGGCACGTGCGGCCATGTTGACCTAGTTGCAAGTCTTGCAAACCTAGGGCGCTATGTTTGGCGTGGGCCAAAGGCATAGCGGCTTGGAAATATGGCTTGCGGCACGTGTTGGCATGTGCCAATGGCACATGTGGCCATGTTGACCTAGTTGCAAGTCTTGCAAACCTATGGCGCTATGTTTGGCGTGGGCCAAAGGCATAGCGGCTTGGAAATATGGCTTGCGGCACGTGTTGGCATGTGCCAATGGCACGTGCGGCCATGTTGACCTAGTTGCAAGTCTTGCAAACCTAGGGCGCTATGTTGGGCGTGGGCCAAAGGCATAGCGGCTTAGAAATATGGCTTGCGGCACGTGTTGGCATGTGCCAATGGCACGTGTGGCCATGTTGACCTAGTTGCAAGTCTTGCAAACCTAGGGCGCTATGTTGGGTGTGGGCCAAAGGCATAGCGGCTTAGAAATATGGCTTGCGGCACGTGTTGGCATGTGCCAATGGCACGTGCGGCCATGTTGACCTAGTTGCAAGTCTTGCAAACCTAGGGCGCTATGTTGGGCGTGGGCCAAAGGCATAGCGGCTTAGAAATATGGCTTGCGGCACGTGTTGGCATGTGCCAATGGCACGTGCGGCCATGTTGACCTAGTTGCAAGTCTTGCAAACCTAGGGCGCTATGTTGGGCGTGGGCCAAAGGCATAGCGGCTTAGAAATATGGCTTGCGGCACGTGTTGGCATGTGTCAATGGCACGTGCGGCCATGTTGACCTAGTTGCAAGTCTTGCAAACCTAGTGCGCTATGTTGGGCGTGTGCTAATGGCATAGCGGCTTGATTTGGCATTGTTGCCATGGTGCGCAGTATGCGGCTTGGTTTGGCATTGTTGCCATGGTGCGCAGAAGATGCGGCTTGGTTTGGCATTGTTGCCATGGTGCGCAGATATGCGGCTTGGTTTGGCATTGTTGCCATGGTGCGCAGGTGCGGCTTGGTTTGGCATTGTTGCCATGGTGCGCGGGTGCGGCTTGGTTTGGCATTGTTTCCATGGTGCGCGGGTGCGGCTTGGTTTGGCATTGTTGCCATGGTGCGCAGATATGCGGCTTGGTTTGGCATCGTTGCCATGGTGCGCAGTATGCGGCTTGGTTTTGCATTGTTGCCATGGTGCGCAGCATGCGGCTTGGTTTGGCATTGTTGCCATGGTGCGCAGTATGCGGCTTGGTTTGGCATTGTTGCCATGGTGCGCAGGGTGCGGCTTGGTTTTGGAATTAGGGTTATGTGTCGAAAACCCTAATCTGGTATTTTGAAAAAGTACCCCTATTAATTATTTACACATGAGTTAAATGCTCTTAGTTAATGTGTTGCGGGTAACACTAGGTCATGGGGTTTTACGATTTTACCCCTTGTTTAAAAACCACCATCAACACCATGCAAAGAGCATTTTTCCAAATATTTATTATTTTTACGAGTGATAGCAGCCGAGATAGCATGGCCTGGAGTAAACTTGGTCATCGCGCTTGTGAAGGGCGAGACACCGGTAACATCCATGTAGACATCCTTGCCGTCTTACCAGTTGTAAACCATAATATCTGCGGGACTGTAAAATGTTATTGTTTTACAGTTTGGTTTTACCTAGTTACAATTGAGTTCGACCAAAACCAAACCTAACAGTAAAACCAAGAAACTCAACCATAACTGGTTTACAATTGGGTTTCCCAAATTTTACCCAGTTACGGCTAGGAGTTCTCCATCACCTAACCGTGAATTTGTCTTATGGTTGGCTACGAAGGAAAAACCCATCCGTGCGTAAACCACTCCGAAAAACTAAAAAAAATCAATCTCTTTACGTACTCTCATCAATTTTGAGAAATAAAAAGGACTTTCGTTGGGTGATTCGAAATCTATGGTTTTAGTTGGGAAAAAGAATTCCAAAATTTTCTTTTCTAATTTTTCTAATTTTTCTTCCCACCAAAATACTGCACTTAATCTGAATTTTTATCACTAATTATACAAGAAAAAAACCTTATTGATCTAATCATTTGCTAATTGGATTATTAACACTAACTAAATGTGGGTTAGTGTTATGAACACTAACTAATTGGATTATTAACACTAACTAATTGGATTATTAACACTAACTAAATGTGGGTTGTTTATAGCCATTATGAAAACATTTTATATGAGGGGTTTTCGAAATTACAAAAGGGTGAGCCGTTTGTGTCCTATTAGTGAAGCCGCTATATTAGAATGTGAAGCCCCTATATTATGTTTGTTATAAATAGTGAAGTTTGTCATTCTTACAAACTCATCCCTCGGACGCACTGATCTACCTGATTGTATCGGGATCTCGCTGGAGTATTCTTGTAATGCTCGTTCGAGAGGAGAGTATCCTAATTATGTGAAATCTCTTAGGCTCCACCTATTTGCCACCCCTATTTTTTCTATTTGCCACTCTCATTAATTACCACCCCCATTTATCCTATTTACCACCCTTATACTTTTTCATATATCCTAAATACTACACCTTTGACTTTCTGTTTACACCCCATTATGACACCACCCCAACTAATAAACTCTAAAGAAAAAAAACCCAAGTGCGGAAGTTCTTCTTTTCCATCTCTTCCCCCGTTCTCCTACTCCATCTCTCCCACCGATCATCACTTTCATATTTTGTTTGATTTCTTCTTCTGATTTTCGACTTAATATCAAATAAATGGCTCCAAAGAAAGTAGGGAACGTTCAAGCAAAACCAAAATATAAAAAGAGGTAAATTAAACCTAACCTAATTAACGATTCTGAAATTCAATTGTTATGTCAAATTCTTAATTTCTTATCCTCAAATAAAAACTGATTGGTACTCTATACATGTCGAGTCCATAGCAGTCTATTTTATGCTAGTGTTTGTTCCAAACATAAGTAAGCTTCAATGATGTTCTTGTTTCGTTTTTGGTGAAAACTCGTGTTGGGTGATTTTTGTTTATTGATTTTAGATTTTCCATTTGGTTTATCAGCTGTTTGATTTTAGATTAAGTTTGTGTTAAAAGTTATTGCATGTTTTATATAGTTCATAGACAAATTACTGCTAGTATTTGTAGTGTTTGTTGAATTGCCTCAATGAGATTTTTTTTTTCCTGTTAAATGTGGCATCGAAATTATGTAGGATTTTTAAGGGTTTCTGATTTGAAACATTTCTCTGTTTTAGTATCATTCACTAGTCTCTAATATCATTTTTTCACCACCACACCATAACTAGGTTCTCAACTCTGTAGAGTGTATGGTTAGAATGTGAACATTTTGATGTTTAGGAAGATGATAAACATGCTGCTGCTTATCTTGAACTATTGCAATCAGACATTTTTTTATCTAGGAAGGTGGCACCTATTCTGCAGCTATATAGCCGTTAAAAATCGTTACCCCTGAATCTCTCTCTGAATGGTTATCAAAGATTCATGTTGGATTTTGGAGAGAGAACCAAGTACATTTCTTAATTCTTTTAATCATTTGGTCATTTTGGAAAAAATTTACTACCTATAATGCTTGTCAACGATGTAACTAATAGAGTTTGTATGGGTTTTGAGGTACTTTTTCCTAAAAGTTTGGATTTTGGTGATATAGGTTCTATAATAAATGGTTGGATTTTTAATTTAGTGCAGAACATAAGGTCCTAAATGTGTTTCAAAATATGCAGATAGTCTTTTGATATGGAGGTCCTCAAAATATGCATCTAAATCTCTTTCACCACGACATTAGGGACAACGCATTAAGCAAATCACCGACATTGCACTATGCCGGAACATTGATGCAGATGTGGTATGGAAGATTTAAAATTACCATAGAGACGAGCCACTTGCCGAATTCGGAGAGATCAATGAAGGTCCATCTCAAGCAGTAACAAGTCAAGGAGAGAGCAGCCGACAAGATGGTGAAAACGAAGATATCGAACAGAGGAGAGTTCGAAGATCCACGAGACCACCAAAGCCAGTTGAAAGAGATTCACCACGCGTTTATAAGAGAACAACAAAGTACCAAATAGATTTGCTATGTTGTAATTGGGTGGCCTGTCATTCTCTGGAAAGTTTAAAAAATATGCAGATAGTCTTTTGATATGCAAATTAGTGCTAAACGTTCACTAAACGGTTTTGTATCCGACAGAGCAGAGTTTTTGCTCAGTGCGTAAGCATAAGAAATTTTATGTTCATGGTTAAGATGTTTTATGTTGTCTATTTTCATGCTTAAGTTGTGCTTCATGAACTAACAGTCAGCCATGGAAACCAAATCACCAACTGACCTGAACTGTCATGACTGAAATCCATGAACTGTCCATATGTAGTTTAGTCCCGACGACCAAAACTCAGGAACTCTTCAGATGTAGTCGTCAAGTTCTGAACGGCTAAGGATATTAAAAGTTGTGATAGTTATAGTCAAATTGAATTCGACTTCTGTAGGTGGTATTTAGGAAAAAGTGGAATTGAAAGTAGAATTACTTTAGAAATTCTGACGAGAGTGGTAATTAGGAAAAACGAGGGTGGCAAATAGGTGGAGCCATCTCTTATATGAGATTCTTTTAAAGACTTTTGTGGGATCAAAGAAGCATCAGTAGTACCGTTTGTGGGAAACTAGATTTGTATTGTTTATTTATTTTCAATTATAGATCTAGTTTGTTTATTATATGATCCTTTTCTTCTGATACAAGTTCACTCGAACTAGTTCAAGGATCGACGATTTCAAATCTGATATTTTGATTCAAGATCTGAAGATAATACTTTTGATCATCCATTGTTAACAGACTTCGTTTTGCGCGTGATCAACCATTAGTGAAATCGAGTTTTTTTTTTCAGGTACTTTGAAGACTATATAAGATTATTTTTTTTGGTATTCTGATCTTTGTGATAACTTCATGCACACTATTGAACGGGATACGACAAGCTTGTTTATCTCTCGTATAGACTTTTTGTAGCTTGTTGCATAGATGAGAGATTTATCTAAGTGTTTCTTTTGAGGTCTACTCTGATAAATTTGCGAATTAAGATTTATTATTTTGGTAATCTTGGTCTTAGTTGATCTAACTGATGCAAAGGAACTTATATTGATTAAACGGAAGAACCTTTGTAACTCAATTACATCTCTGATTAACTTATTGATATGGGAGATTGATAGAGTGGTTACTGAAACAGGTTAGTCCTAGGCTTTTTCGAAATACGATCCAAAGGAGTTGAGTGCTTGAAGTCTTCACAACATTTGAAGCGACTTAAGATAGTGGAATTTATCTTAGGATTCACGTGGGTAGACCAGATTGGTTGTAGGCTTAGGGATACTGAAAGAACTGAGTAACTTGGACATATTTTACTTGGTATCAACTATACAAAGTTATAGAATTATTTTTATAGCGGCATAATTCTGAGAGTAGTCAAAACTGACTAAGTCTCGGGAGTTTTCTGCATTTTCGGTTTCCTCGTTAACAAAATCTTGTTGTGTGCCTTTACTTTATTTTCCGTATTATAATTGTTTCTATATTATAATTAAAGTAATATCAACGTACGTTAATCAAACACTTGGTTTGATCCCATAGTTTGGTTTGGTTTCAAACTAACGCCATATACCAAGTGTACATCTTGTTGTTGTAGTCTCCTTGACAGTTCGTCTTTTTATTAGCTTACACAAGGTGCGTCTTACATAGGTTGATATCGACAATATGTTGGTTGACTTGGTACCCTCGTCATTTCAGTTTTTCTAATTAATTATATTATAATCATCCCAAACATTCATTAATAGTTATATAATTTTTAGCTTGATACTAAAATCCTGTAATACATGTTCTTGTTGAATTTGGATCTTGAAATATAGATCATACAAGACTTTGTCTTGATTGAGTTCAAGTATATATTAGGTTGACCTTGTGGATTTGTATCTTAACTAGATCATCCAAGGGGGTCCTCTTATAATCTTGAAAAGGGATTTCATGTCTGAACGTATAGATTGTATAATGTTTGTCCATACAAGTTCACGGACGAAAAAAATAGTGGTGTATTAAGTACACTCTCCTTTTCAATTATGTGAATGTTATACTTTATATCTTTCATTAGGTTACGTCATCCAAAAGAATGAAAATGGCATTAGCATTATCAAAGAAGTGAAGTGATACGGGAAATGCATTTTGGTCGGATGACGCAAATAGAAGCTTAAAAAGAGGTTGAAAAATGATAAAAAATTCTCTAGTCAACTTGGACCGGTTGATGATCCTAGTCTAGGGAGACCCTTAAATCAAGAACTTACATGAGAGTCCCGCAAAAGAGTCTTGGAGAAAAAAAAATACAACAATCACGAGACTGGTCGAATAGAAGAAGGCCTAGTGGGTTTTATGAAACCAACTGGCATTGTTGTTGTTCACATGCCTAGATGAAGAAAGAATGATTTGGTCGGTTTTACGAAACGGACTATCAATTGGCTTAAATGCTCAAGAGGAGTGGACCTAGTTCATTGTTCAATATTTTTCATGGATTTTGGTAAACCCATGAGTAGCGGAATTTCGCATAAGTTAAGGATGTAACCTAAAGTAACTAACATGTTATTTACTAACGCATTTGATTCTTTACTCATTTGTTATTATTCGTGTTTTGTCGCATTTAAATGAATTATGACTATTATACATTTAAGGAATTACATATTTTGGAATGAACATAAAAAGCTAATGTTTTTACAATAGTTAGTCACTCATCTTTAAAGGAGTTTTTACTATCGATCAAGAAAATATGCATTATGCTTTAAAGATACTAGATTTGGAAAACTATTTTCTAGATAAAGAAAAAGAAAGAAAGACAAAACAACAAAATAAAACACTCTCTTTAAAGCTGGCAACTCAATAATGTAAACAAACCAAGACAGAATTGAAGGTTATTGCTGAATCTTTCCCCAATACTTCTCAGTTGTAAGAAGTTCTTGTAAAACAACAAGGTTTCTTCTTGAAGAGATTTATAAGATCAAACATGGTGACGTCAACACATCAAACATTTGTGCTCAAACTACGAATGAGTAAACGCATTCGGATAAGAGTTAAATCCCGTATGAATTCATTTCCATAAAATATTTAACTTGAAATAAACTATTCAAAATTGTGTTTTATTTTATTTATGAATAAATTTTGTTTATAAATTTTTGGTGTCATTAATAATTGTTAGTGTGGCTGTATAAAATCTAATGTGTTAAATGTTTGAACTAACCCGGATAAGATGTGTTGTTTGATCCCATGAAAGAAAAGTTTGTCAATAGTTTCATTGAAGATGAAATCTTTTTGGTGGGAATGCAACGAAGTTTAGACGAATTAGTAGATAAAGTGAATGCATCTTATTCCTTAATGTCCGAGTTCGAACTCTCTTGAAGTTAAACTTTAGTAAATGGATAGCGATATAAGATATTAAACTCATGTGAAAATTCTGATCTTCAATAGAATTCTAACCTTTTTAAATTAAAAAACAAAAAGGAATCAATTCATCGGTTCATGCAAACTCTAATTAATAGTAAGGTAGGGTATTCATATTTCGTATATAACCGGGGCTTTACCTTACTCTTTGTACTACACAAACAGAAATATACATTGACATGCAAACAGGTCAAAGCACTTTAATATTCCAAATCACTTTACCTTATATCATTCAGATCACTTCAATATTTTTAATCTACAAAATATTCAAAAAAATAAGTTAGAAAACAAACATTAGATCAGCCATCTATAATACAAAACAACATGGATTTTTGAGCACCGACGGTCGGATAACATTCTGAGAGACAAACTGATAATTTAACCATCCTATCAGACGGTCATATTATTTGTAACCTCTCTTCATTATGAATATGGATGATTAGATTTCCACTCATAACTAAACAAAGTTTGAGTGGAAATCCAATTAATGCAAATTAATGGTAAAAGTGATACAAAAAAGTTTAACACTATATTTTGTTCTTTGGAATTCACAGTTATAAGCATGATGTGTATATCTATAAAGAATTTTCTTCATCAATCAAGTGGAAAAAAAAAACTTTTACTAAATCCTGCAAAAAAAAATCAATGTCAGAGACTTTATCTATTAAAACTCCAACAATGATATAAAAAAATAATTATAATAATATCAAACTCCAACAAGTTAAAGAATTGTGCATAAAAAATACTTATTTTTTTAAAATCTTACTCAACAAGACAAGTAAACCCAAAAAAAAAGAGCAAAAAGAATCGCTTACTTTAACTTAAACGTGAACCAAACAAAAAAAAACATAAAAAGCCTATTGTTTTTTTCTTTTTTAAATCATCACAAAACCAACTATACCTGTAGAAAGTTCTCCAAAATATTATTTATAAACAACAAAAATAAAAAAGTATATTGAAATTACCTTAGTCATAAGAAAACATTTGGTACGCACCTCCTTCATGGTTTTGGAACCATTAGCAGCACCCATACAAACACTATAAAAATATGATTTCATATGGATGAAACGAAACAATGCATTGAAATAATTTAGTGAGAATATTCGAAAATCAGATAATGAATCCAAAACCCATTCAGCTGAATGCATCTCTTCATTTTTCAAAAAGAAATGCATCCTTTAGAATTTGAACGGTTTGACTAACAGAAAGAAATAAAGACGCGCTTGAAAACACTCGGGGTACCAAAATACACCACCAACTTTTTCTTAGGAAACCTGTATGGACAAAACCTAAATACAATTCCGAGAGTTCAACTTAATGAATCTCAATCAAGGAATAATATTCAGAGTTATATCTCTTTCTCTCACAATCAGAAAGTTTACAGAACTGAATCCGTGAACCTGATTTGCGTGTGATAGTTCTTGGACGATCTAAAAAATCAATCAAGTCATATCCAACAAACAATGATGGATGTATCTACTTTGATTGATTTATGTACAACCTATAATATTTCAATTATAAAGATAAACAATATAATGTGGAAAAAGAAATAACAAAGACACCAGAAGTTTTGTTAACAAGGAAACCGCAAATGCAGAAAAACCCCGGGTCCTAGTCCAAATTGAACACCAAATTGTATTAGAGCATAGCTCGATTGAACCCACCAAGAGTTGGTATGTCAAGTTTGGTTCTCATATTTTAGTGAATCAAAACTCAATTAAAGAGTCGCTTGATTATGTACTAGAGACAACTTCGTATAGGTTAGGCTAGAAAGATTAGGATAATGAGACATACAAGTATTACTCGAAGACTTGAAGAATGTGAAGAAGTAACAAGCTACATCGATGACATCATCCTTCCTCTTGAGGTTAGTAATATTTTTGTAAGATCAGAATATCGCAACATCAATACCTTTGTGAAATCTTTATACGACACACTACGAAGATATCACAGACTGGTTACAGAAATGACGCAACAGATGACGACAGCCTAAACACGAGAAAGATGTGGAGACCTAGCGAGTAGGAGTGTTGCGAAATGTAACACTTGTATACTTGCGAGAATATCGCAGGTCAGATCCTAAAATAAAGGACAGCTTAGCTGTCACCCACTATGTAATATCCTATATAAAGAGCCGAGCAGGCTTAAGAGGGGGGAGAGATCTTTTTAGAGTGGAGAGAAAGTTTTGAGGAGAGAGAAAATTTAGAACAGTAGTTATATTCTTAATTTCATTTCCTCTTTGTAAAATTCTTTAACTCAATTAATAAAAAGTGTGATTGTTGATCTTAAAGATGGGTTGATTATTATGAATTCTTGTGAGGGATGTATTGTAGGATTTCCTGCAACTACATAATGGCGCTAGAAATAGGGATTGAAGATTCATATTGTGATTTGAAAGAATTTGGAGTAGTAGATAAAGAATTTCATATAATTTTCAACAACTCATTAAGATTGAAAAATGGCTAGAAGAAGAAATACATCAAAACAACCAACAACTATTAGAAGGAGTAAGAGACTTGCTGAAAAAGGGAGAGATGAAATGGAGGAATATTCAAGAGTGAACACAAGAAACAATGGAGAAAATCAAGTTCAACCGCCAATTCAACGTACACCAATACAAAATAGAACTGTGGATTATGACAGAGTGAGTGTACATACTTGGCGATCAGATTATATAGATGAAATGGGAGAAGAGCAGCAATTAGGAAGCAATGGACGAGAGGATAGAGACCAAGAAGTAATTGGAGGAATAATTCATGGAAATGAAGAGATTGCAGTGTTAGAGGCATTGAGGCAAAGAATACATGAAGAAAGGAGATTAGAAGCAGAAGAACGTGCAAATCTTACAAGGCAAAATCATGAGTTGAGGATGGAAAACATGAGATTACAAAATAGAAGGTCAAGAAGCACTACAAGATCAAGTTCAAGATCAATTAGAGAAGAAATAAGACGAAATTCGCCTGTAGAAAATGCTAATGAAGATACTCGAGAGGAAATACAAAATCCAGACGAAGAACGTCGTGAAAGAAGAGAAATAATAGAAGATCGTTATATTCAACATGGTGAAATTCTTCAAAATGGAAAAAATAACGGAAATCAGGGAAATAGGCAACGTCAGGAACGAAATAATCAAGATGGCGAAGAAAAACAGAGAGAAGGAAGGAGAACATTACATGGGAGAGAAGTTCAAAGAAATCGACAAATGATTGAAGATGAAATCGAAAGACATTACACTGAACAAGCACGTCTAGCTTGCGAGAGGGAAAGACTTAGAGCAGAAGTGGAAGAACAAGAGCTACAAGAGGCAATTCGCCAGAACAATCATGATAATCGAGAAAGAAGGCGTGAACAAAATCGCAATAGTGGTAATATCAATGAAGAATATGATAGAGTACAAAGGAGAGCTGAAAGGCGACAAAGAAGAGAAAATGAGAAATATAATGGTGTGCGAATTCATGAAAGAAATGAAAGAGAAGATAGCAGAGAAAGACGAGAAGAAAATGATGAACAAGAAAATCAAAACAAATATGAACGCAGAAGAATAGAAGCGAGTTAAAAAGACCGATGGATCCAAATTCTGGTGTAAATGAACAAATTTTGAGAGAGCTAGCGGAAATGAGAGGAATGTTAAATAATAAAAGAGAAGGAGGTAGGAGACAACTGGATGAAGCCATAGAAGAAGCTGCGAAAACCCCATTCACACAAGAAGTACAATTAGGAGGAATACCCCAAATTGCAATTTACTCGTTAACCAGCATTTTTTACGGAACAACTTGTGCATTACAACACATCAAAGCTTATGTGAGATGTATGCTACAATGGGAAAACCATGATGTTGTATTGTGCAAATATTTTGCATCAAGTTTAACAGGAGAGGCCTTGAATGGTTTGAAGGTTTTCCAAAGAATACTATAACATCTTTCAACCATTTGCAGGCTACATTTTTAGGGGCATATATAAGTAACAATTCCTCACGACCTGGCATTGAAGATGTATTTGGGTTAAAGCAAAGGGTTGGCGAAAGTTTGAAGCATCTAACCATGAGGTGGAAGACAATGTGTAGTGATATGGCTGGTCGTGTGGATGAGAGATATCTCATTCTATCATTCATTAACGCTATGTTCGCAACCAATCTGTTATACATTCAAATTTTCAGAATCAAGAATACGATCACAATGACTGAGTTGCGAGAATTTCAGGAGGAGTATATTGCTCTTGAGGAAAAGAAAAATGAGATGGAATCATACCCAGTTGCGAACACAAGTTCAAAAGCAGCGAATGCAAGCTTGTTACCTAAGTTGATAAATACAGTGGCGAGCACTTCGCAAGGATAACAAGGAAGGATAATAGGAGATAGTCAACATAAACTAGCAGCTATGGGAAGTCGTGATCAAGAAGAATTCGAGAGAGAAAGAAATTTCTATAGCCGTGGTGGAAATGACAAAATTCAAAGACTTGACCAGCCACAAGAAACTTATGGAGGTCAGAGGCAAAACCATCACAGAGGACGGGGAAGTCATAAGATAATATGGGAAGAAATCAAAATGCCACCACTGAATGCTAGTATGGAGATAATATGGGAAGCTATAATCTTGATGGAAAACATACCCGCGCCATGGAACATGGGGAGTGAACCACCTCCAAGCGACAGAAGTCATGAATTTTATTCTTATCACCATTTTCATGGACACTCAACAAATGATTGCAGAAATATAAAAAGAATCATCCTCAGAATGATAGATCAAGGGAAACTAAATCATTTTCTAAAAAACCAACCTCAGTCTCAACCATTAACACCACCGCTAGAAATTCGCAGAGTAAATACAACAAAAGGAGGAGAAACATTTGTAATAGAAGTTGGAGCAAAGGCAAAGAATCTGTTTTGTCACTTTATTGTACATTCGTACAAAACGATTGAAGACTTTCACGATAACACTCTCAGCAGGGTCTTCGCAAGAGATGCCGATGGCAGAGTGATAGGTGTCGTAAACACCTTCATTAATATCTATTGGTTATGCTTTCTTCGCGAGTTTTCTTGTAAATTATGTATCTTATGAGTGCTTTTGAGTATATTAGGTGCAATGGAGTCGTTTGGAGCGAAAGAAGGAGAAAACATCCATTTTGAGCATAAAGAGGAGATCGTCATTTTGGAGGCGGAACTGAGTCGAGCCAAGCCCATGATTGAAGACAACCAGTGCAGCTTAGTCTAGAGAAGCAAGGGGCAGACCTTGGTGGCTCCTATCTAACGAGTGGGTTTCTAGATTGGTTGACCCTTATCTACCTCACTAAGATGGCTATATCAACTAGCCTTATTTCTACACCCATTCTGAAAGAGAGGAAATTGTTTTTCTCATCTTCATTACAATCCACCTCAATTTCAGAGAACTGAGTCAAGTCATGGCGGCTGGCAGAGGAAATGAATATCGGGAGTTAAACCTGTTTTGAGATGAAATTGATGAGAGGAAGAAGATGGTGATTCTGTTAACACCGAGAGACAGACCGAGAAGTCACAATAAATTCAGAGAAAGGAGATAATGAAATTATTGTCATTGATTCACCTTCAGGTTAGGGTTTTTCTATATTTGAGTTGAGTAGAGAAATCAAGAGCTTGGGTTTGTTTTATTATGTAAATTGAATCTGCTGTGATGGTTTGATGGATCGATTTGAAGAATTAAATCTATGATTTAAATATGTTATGAGTTTGTAGCTCAACAGATAAATTAGAAGATTGGGTTTCTGTTGTTCTTCATGGAGCAATGAATGGGTATTTCTGGTGGTTTAGGAAATGAAAAAGGGTATGAATGAATGAGAAGAACTGGAGTATGTTACCAGATTGAGGATGACTTGCAATCTGTGACTTTGGCTTGAGAAGGAACTGTTGGTGATATTGCAGGTGGATACTTAGATGTATGCTAGGTACAGGTATGGTGGTGATAATGGAAATAATCCACATGGGATGGTGTTGGCAGTGCAGAATTTGTGTATCTGTTGTTTGTTGCTTCTGAAGTAGTTGAGATGCAATTGCAGCTGTATGTGTATGGAGATTGAAGTACTGAGAAGAACAAGGTGAGGGTGAGTTACCGGTGATCGCTGCCATGAAGAGGATAAGAAAAAATGATGTGGCCATGCCTGCAGTTTACAAGGGTAATGGTTGAGCTGTGATTGTTGTTGAAGATGTGTCTGTTCTATTTGAGAAAGTTGGTTGAGCTGTAGACGACAGGGAAATGGTGGTTGCTGCCAGGGTTTGGATCTATTGATGTTAAGGGATTGAGTACCTGATAGCTTTGAAGAATGGGTTACAGGGAAGAAGCAATTGCAGTGAAGATGGTGAATATGTGTAGCTGGATGATGAGAAGTGGATGAACTGAACTGGTGTTGTATGAGAAAGTGTTGTTAGTCTGGTGCTATGGCTTGACTTTTGCAGGGAGCTGAATGAATAAGAAGATGATGCTGAGACTGTTGTCTTGCAGCTGAAATGGCTAGAAGAACTTGCAGGATGATTGAATGGATGAAGTGTAGATGAAGGTTTGGGTTACAGGGTTGTTGTGACTTAGGATTGTGGTGATCTTACTGGATATTGAAGAGCAGTATTGATGTTGCAGTTTGTTGAGAGCTGGTGCTTGTGCAATGCAGGAAATGGTGAAAATGTTGATAATTGGTGGTGATTTGGTCAAGTGCAATGTGCTAAGCAGGTTATGGAGCTGGTATTGATGGTGCTGCGACTGAGAGCGTGAGGTTGAGCTGATATAGCTTAGTGCCAGGAACTGGTGGTGTTTATGAAGTACAGTTGCAAGTTGGAATTGGGACTGTGTTGCAGAGCAGTATTGCTGTTGCATGTGGAGTTGTGAGGTTTCAGAAGTAGCTGTTGGTGGTCCTTAGTCTCAGCAGGTTGTGATACAATGGATGTCGAAGATGTTGTTTGAGCAGCAAAGAAAGAGACTGGTGATGTTGTGAGATTGCATTGGCAATGGAGGTGTATGTAGATGAATGTGTAGGTTGGTAAAAATGTAAGATGAACAGCCATCATGGCTGAGTGGGCACTGGTGATATGCAATGGTTGTGCAACACAAGATAAGGGTATGCAAGATAGCTTGGCTAATGTGACTCAGACCTGATTCGTCTGACTAGCCAGCTGACTCGCATCTGAGTCATGATCAGACCTGACTCGTCTGATTAGTCATCTGACTCATTGACTCGGTTGACTTCTGAGTTGACCCGAGTTGACTCGACCGAGCTGACCCGTTGACCGGTGACCGGGTGGACTTTGCCGGTCACCTGAGCTACTTCCCGGTACCGGATTCCGACCATAATACCAGTTTTCCGGTGACGTATTTTTGGGCATATTTTTTTTTACATGGGTTTTTCTATGGGCTTGGTGGACTTCTATCTATTGGACCTTTGAGACTTGACCTAGTTTTGGAAGATAGGAAAAGCTATAAAAAGAAGACTTCTACTTTGGAAAGGACCCATTATTATTCTTGGAAGCTAAGGAGAGAGTCGCTTTTGTTTACGCTACTAGGGTTTGCTTTTGTTCTTCTTCTTCTTTATTCAATTCATATTTTTATGATGAACTCCATAGCTATGAGTAGCTAAATTCTATATTATTGGTTAAGGATGTAATCCTATTTCTAAAACTTGTGCTTGAGTTATGTATTAGTTTTCTCTCTTGATTATCGTTTAAATCTCTGCTGTTTTTAATAATCACATGATTGATGTATTGTGATAGGACTAAGATGTTTGGTTAGTTGAGTGGCCAATTAATTGAACTTGCATCCTTGTCCATAGCTATTTTAGGGTTTTTCATCGAGCGATAACCCTGAATACAAGTAGCATGATATGATTACGGTTTGTAGTGATACACTCTCGTAATCATATGTAGAGTTTGACCATTGTCCGAATTGTTATGCGCAATGTATGACAATTGCATTGATTAGCCTATTTCTGAAACTTAATGCTCCTAGGGATTGAACTTAATTAGCGCAAGGCGTTAGGTTATTCTTTAGGTAGAATTCACATACGCAGCTCTAATGTGTGTGTTGATGAACTTAGGAAATTAATAGATTATCTTGCTCTCTTGATTCTCTAGACTTTTGATAATAAAAGAGATTAAATTGTAATTCTAATCATATATGCAAGCACATGTCTAAGATTGAAGATGAATTCCTTGACCAATATCTTTCTCTATTGATTACTTCTTACAATTTATTTTGTTCTTAATTTACTTTTATTGCTTACTTAAAAATCAGAAATCCCCCAATTGGTTACTTTAAGAAATTGATTACATAATAACTACAATTGCCTCTCTGTGTAAACGAACTCTTTCTTATCATATACTTTAGGAAAGTGAAATTATTTTTGACGCATATGACAGCGATCACAGAGAAATAATGAACATTGCGAAGACATCGCCACTGAAAGAATGGCAAAAGCAGACTATTTCCTTCACCGCAAAAGAAGTACCTGAGGGTGGCGAAACGCACGATAACCCATTAGTGGTAAGATTGGAGATTAACCCAAAACCTAGTGATGATGAAGATGATGAGGCTGAGAATTCATGGGCAATCAACAGAATTTTAATCGATACTGGAAGTTCCGTGGATATCCTTTTTTATCATACTTATAAAACTATGGGAGGAAAAGATGAAGATCTAATACCTTCAACTTACAAGATCTATGGTTTTAATGGTACTTCCAATATACCTAAAGGGGAAGTCAGTATGTGAATTCCACTGAAAGGATTGTCCTCTGAAATTCTGTTCTGTGTAGTCGATGTGGAATCACCATACAACGCATTGATTGGACGACATTGGTTACATGGGATTCTAGGTGTAGCATCAACTTTCCATCAATGTATCAAGTTACCTCATCCCAGTGGTATCGCCATAGTAAAAGGAGATTGGATTGAAGGAAAGAAGTGTTATGAAATTGATGTAGAATCTTGCGAAGAAAGAGCTACTAAGAAGAAGAATTGGAAACATAACATCAGAGAAAAACAAAAAAGTGAAAGATTGATGGTAGATGCAATAGAACAGAGAGAAGAAGAATTGCTACGAAACCAATGCATGATGAAGATAAGAAGAGACAAAGATTTCGCAAAGGATAAGAAAATAACAGAAAACTTCAAAAATGCAGAGGCAGAAAGTAGCAGAAGTAAGAGACTTAAAGAATGAATGTACTTGTTGATTGACAAAGTAAAAATTGGGAGAAGAAAGAAAGATGTGTGACTGGTTTGTTAAAAAAAAAAAAAAATATGAATGACAAAGATGAGATTGCGAAATTACAAAAAAGCTGATATACAGAAGAAGAAACAAAACAATCAGAAAGAGGCGAACCTTCTATGGCGCAAGAGGCAAATGTAAGACCTAAAGTGCGTCATAGAAAGGGTACCTATTGCATGGCTCAGCGAAAAGGTTACACCGCCCCTGGAACCTGAGTCATGGAGATTTGGGGTCAATAAATCCCATCCAGGAGAGGTACCTTGGATTTTCAACCTAAGCTAATGACTTAGGTTGGACGACTGAGGGTCTCTTCTAAGGAGTGCGGCATCTGATCAAGGCGCCGAGGTACACGGTTGATCCAAGAGTGCCTGGGGCATCTGGAACTACCCTGGCCATTCTTGGCAAGTCCTGGCGTATGCTGCACTCGGCCCGAAGAAAACCCCACTTAGGGTGAAGTATCGTAACCATAAGCCCTATAGGCAAAAGGGATAAGAGGCTGCGAAAACAACCTGGTTGTTGTTAAGACCGGATGGGAGGAGCCAACCTTGTATGGTAGAGGTACGCCTCCTTGAAGGGGCAACCAGGGGGAAGATAAGGGCGGCACCCTCCATTAGGGAGCTGATAAGTGTCTTAAGACGCAAATGTCATGAGGCTTTATTTTCTCAAGAATATTTAGGCTTGTCATATTTGTGCGACAATCCTGAAGAGGCAATAATACAAAATAGAAAGATAAGACGAGATCAATGGGTCAGTACATGAAAGTGTAAGGACGTCCTGCGATTTCGTCGCAAGACGGCAATGTCATAGGGCTTTATTTTCGCAAGAATATTTAGGCCTGTCATATTGTCGCAACAAAAATCACAAAAGAAAAAAGTTAAGGCAAGATCAAGGGGTTTTTGCATGCAAGTGCAAAGACATCCTGCGATTTTGTCGCAATGACAAGAGGTGGCAAAATAAGACCTTTAACTAGGAAGGCAAAATAAGACCACATAAGAGAAAAAGAAAAATAAAATATTGGAAAAAACCAAGAAATAACTAATTGCGAAAATTCAGCAGAAACAACTGCGAGACTGAGGTATGAATACATATTGCTATTCAAAAGTAACTTGCTTAATCTTTCATTTGAATACAAATAACAGAGGTAAGTATGGGAATGAATAGAATAAGAACATATTATTTGTCTCCATATGATAGATTTACGCACGCATAAAATGAAAGATTGATAATATATTATTTAACCATATTGCAAAAAAAAAATTGCTTTTTTAATATGTGCAGAAAGGAACAAAAAAGGTAGAACTTGCATTTGAAGATTCAAGAAATTCGCAGCAAAAGATTACAAAGATTGGAGATTAAAAGAATGAATGTACAGATATTACAAAAAGAGAAAGAAGGAAACAAAACTATTTCTTGTTTGACTCCTCTTCTTCATCATCTTCACCTCCATCAGATTCCTCTTCTTCACTAGCATCACTGTCAGAAATATCCAGAGGAGGTGCATTCTTGGGGATTTCTTCTAAGAGGCAAGGATATGTAGAATGAGGGATGTTATTGTCGTCGCAGACCGTCTTAATAGTCTGATTGCGAAAAAGAATAGCGTCATTCTTAAAGTTCGCAACAGTAATCTTTAGTTGACTCTTCAGTCTAGAGCATTTATCATTGCGAGAAGAAAGATCCTTTGCGAGCTGCTCCTTTTCAAACTCAAGTTCTTCAATTCTTTTGAGAAACCTCCCTTCAGCTTCTGCGAATATATAACAATGAATCAGCAACTTGATGACAATTTATGAAAGACAAACAATTAATAAAGAAGAACAATTAACAACCTTCTTTGTCAGAAATCATATCCCTAACCAAGGCCGTGTGCTCAGCTTGAAGACTAACATTTACACCTAAATTATTTCTGGCATCATCTAGAACTTTCGCAGCCCAAGAAAACTCATCATCATTATTTATCAGAAGAAGGGAACGAATTTGATTCTCTCTTTCGCTAAGTACAGCATTTTTGCGGTTAGATTCATCTCGTTCAACTTGAACCTCAAGAAGAGTTTTTTGAAATTTCGCTAACGCTTGAGCACCTTGTCTAGCGATGCGATCTTTATCATCTATGAGATCACTGATCTTTGTTCTTAAAGCATTAATTTCCTCTTTAGAATTAAGATAGAAACGCTTAAATTGGTTGGCTAAGCCCAAGCTAGATCTATGGTCAATTTCTAAGAGGCGAAGTTTGGATTTGAGTTCATTTATGGGAAGAGATTTAATCTTGTCATTTGAAAAACTATTTAAGGAATTATTAAGTTGTTCAAGGAGGGTATTATTATCCATAGAATTGGGAAATGTGTGAAGGAGAATGGCTTCATCATAAAGATTATAGACGTCTGCGAAAATGATAAGTTAGATGAGGGAGGATAATGAGAAAATAAAATAAAGGAAAAATGAAAAGTTTCATACCATAAAGTTGCTTATTGGCATCCTGAAGACTAGATATTTTGTCCTTTTGAGAAGTAGAATCAGCTTCTAATTGTTTGTTCTTCTCGCGAAGATCAACAACTTCAGCTTCCAGTTCTTCGTTTCTCTTGCGAAGTTAAAGATTCTTCTTTTCAATAATACCACGTCTTTTTTCCAAATCTGAGGCAACAGCGAAAGAAACTTTCCCAGTCTGCAAAGGAAAATAAAGAAATTGTCAAGATATAGTATAACTTTAAATCATGATTATGAAGAAAAAGAGAAATGAAGGCATACCAAGATACCAAGAGAATTCAGAAAGCTAGGAGTCACTGATCTGGAGATCCCATGAAGAGAATCACCACCATATAATAAAGGGGCATCACAGATGTTCGCAAGAGCTCTGTATGTGCCAGTGAGATGATCATCCCCGATCCCTTGCATGGAGTCAGAGAAGATGCTAGACGATTATGCCATTGAAGATTCAGGTGGAAAATCTTCTCTTGCGAAAGAACTATCAAGGTCATTATCATCATCATCAGAACTCTCACCAGATCGAAAATTTGAAGGAGAAGGAGAATGAACTTTTCGCTTCTTTGAAGGTGGGGCAGCAGATTTCTCCTTGCGAAGAGAACCTTTAACTTTGCCTTTGGTCTTCGCAACCTTAGGTCCTTCTTCTTCTTCAACAACTACAACACCAACCTTCGCACACAAATGAAGATAAGAAACAGAGGCAACAATATTGTTAAAAGTATAAAAGATGTTTCTTACTTCATCTGTGATGGAACGCAGAGCAGATAAAGTGCTAGCCTTCCCAGTCCTATTATAGCTCGATCTCAGCTTTTTAATCTAAAATTTTCGCAAGAATTAGAGAACAAGAAAGTAACAACAAATGAAAGATTATGAAGTGAGCAAGATTTGAAGACATACCTCTTTCGCTTTCTCGGTCCAATTAAATACCCAAGGTTGATAAGTGGCGAGATTCGCAGGAAGCACATTCGAACCTGAAATATAAGGTCCCTTCAAAACCAGTGGAAAGACGCACCATCTGTCGTCTTTAGAGTGACGAGGAATATTATTCTTTCCAGAATGCCAATCAATGTCCTGTATAAGTATTCTATCGCTGGCAACATTTTTGTTCCTCTTCAAGCGAGCACCCCAGCGAGTTTTATCATTTTTCATGTTTATTACTTCGTAATTTTCAAAGAAGCTCTCTACTGTGTATTTTTCGGCGAATATTTCTAAATCCTCAAATTCAGGATCCCTGACTTCTTTTGGATAAAGAAATCCTTTACCAGCACCGCGGTTGGCGAATTCAAGCATTAAGCGAATGCAGTCCCCACTCAATTGGTAGATGGCTCGCGAGAATTTCGCATGAGCAAGAATTTCGTAAAACAAGGGAAGATTAGGATCATAGAGAGGGATGGGAAGGCCGGCGAGAATCTGACCAAGCGAAACTATGATTTCTTTATCATCACAATGATGATCAGAAAATAGTTTAGTGGAAAGAATGGATTTAGCTCCTTGATTGGGAATGGTGGTTAATGTAAAACCTCTCCCTTCGAGATCTTTCTGAATCCCTTCAAGAGAAGTTTCGTATTTACGACCAGCTGGAGCCATTTTCAGTATGGGAATGAAGAAGAAATTAAAGATCAAAAGAAGTGGAAACAAGAAAATTTACAGCAGCAGGAGCGGAATTTACGGAGAAACAGTGAAGAAAAGTTGCAGAAAAGATAAGAAGGAAAGTAAAAAAGAAGAAGAAAAGAATAAGAAGAATATATAGAGAGAGAAGGATTCTCGAGAAGATAAGCACATTTAATGCGAAGAGTAGACGTGAACGGTTTAGAAATAGCGGTTGAAAAGGACGTGTCAAGAAATGGATGGAAGAAGAGATACGTGTAATAATTCTGCGTAAAAGTACAGAATCATGTCAATACATAAGAATATGGAAAAATGAACGGCAGCGGCATCATGAAGCACTAATTCTCATGACATTCTCTCCTTCGCAAAGAAGACATGAGAAGAGGCAAGATGTAGGATCAGAATATCGCAACATCAATACCTTTGCGAAATCTTTATACGACACACTACGAAGATATCGCAGACTGGTTACAGAAATGACGCAACAGATGACGACAGCCTAAACACGAGAAATATGTGGAGACCTAGCGAGATTTAGGAGTGTTGCGAAATCTAACACTTGTATACTTGCGAGAATATCGCAGGTCAGATCCTAAAATAAAGGACAGCTTAGCTGTCACCCACTATGTAATATCCTATATAAAGAGCCGAGCAGGCTTAAGAGGGGGGAGAGATCTTTTTAGAGTGGAGAGAAAGTTTTGAGGAGAGAGAAAGTTTTGAACAGTAGTTATATTCTTAATATCATTTCCTCTTTGTAAAATTCTTTAACTCAATTAATAAAAAGTGTGATTGTTGATCGTAAAGATGGGTTGATTATTATGAATTCTTGTGAGGGATGTATTGTAGGATTTCCTGCAACTACAATTTTGACTTGAACTATTTCATTCCCACCGTATCTTTCAAGTCGTGCTATATTGAAACATAATTGCGAAGCTGTGAATGATTATACTCTAGTATACATAGTATTAAGGAATTACAATACGAAGTATAACGTTTATCTTTTGAACTTCGTATATAATACATCGACATAATCGTATGAATGCTATTGTGATTATGTGTATGGGTATGGGTGAAGATTTTGTCCTAGGAAACAATGTTTACATTCATTTAAAGGAAGTACATTCATGAACTTGTTTTTTGAATCGAAAGGGAAATCGCTAGGCTTATTGGTATTGTTATTCATTGCATATCTTTGGATTAGCAATATGTGTGAGTTAGTGGGACCGATCATAACTTGTTATGTATCTTGGTAAAACTAGTCACAATGCCTGACTTATGTATTGGTATGACTTTTATTAGTGTAACCGATCCTAAGTAATCACCTAAGATGGTATAATCGATATTTGTAATTGGTGTGACCGATCCTAGTAATTGGTGTAACCGATCCTAGTATTTGGTGTGACCGATCACAACAGAATGTGTAATCGATCCTTGTAATTGGTGTAACCGATCCTGGTAATTGGTGTAACCGATCCTAGTAACTATCACAAGTAATACCATGTGTGACCGATCACAAGTAATACCATGAGAATATGGTAACCGGTCCTGGTAATTGACGTGACCAATTTGGTAACTGATGTAACCGGTCCCAGTAACCATATTAAGGTAGAACCGATCCTTGTGTTTGGTAGAACCGTAAACCCATGATTAGTGTGTTGATTTTATCAATCACATAGTTCTTGGAAATCAGATTAACCAATTCTAAACTTGTTTGGAAGTGTGGTATATTCGGCTCCAAGATTGTAAATATGAAAGAGGATTTATAAAGAAATAAGATGTCGACATACTTTGAACATGTTCAGTAACTCTTATAGTATCTTTTATTGTTCAAAGATATTCCTTAATAACTCGAAGAGATACCGGATCGAAATAAGTTGAGAATCTTTTAATTAAGGTTGTTAATTACCAGCAATTAAAATGCATATCTCTAGAAAATAAAAATTGGTAATGTGCATTTACTAATTGGAGATTTTCTAGTAGGATGGATGAGCATTTCTAGGAATTATGAAAACCGAATTTGGAAATATATTGCATATCTTGAGAATATTTTCGGTTTTGGAAATTCCTTGGTGTCCAAACTTCCTTGGTCTATAAATACCCAAGATTGCATTTCAAGCAAACTATCCTAAGAGCCAGCAAAACTACCTTGTTGTGTTGTTACTGGTGGAGCCATCTATTCGGAGAGGAAAGTACCCTAATTAGGCGAAATCTCTTACGACCGCTCATTTAAAGACTTATGTGGGATCAAGAAGCTCTACGAGTACCGTTGGTGGGAAACTAGATAATTGTAGTATTATTAGTTTTCGATTTGATTTGATTGACTAACGGTTATGTTAAAGCACTGCTCGGTTGAACTCGCATGCGTTGCTATCTCAGGCATGTTTGTCAATGTTAGTGATCAAAACTATAAGTCTTGATTTCTAGCCTATTTATAGATGTCTCGGACTAGGACATAGATTGTGTAGTTGATCTTAGTTTTCACGGAGTTCATCATTTGAAGACGAAAAACTACTAAGGGGAGCTTGTGGAGACTTAAATTCATATATCACTTGGAAAGTCTGTTTCTACTATCTCCTATATTGAGACATAAGTCGTGTTACGATATAGTTTTCTCTATACACATTTGAGATTTCGAGCTGAGTATATCTCGCTTACATATTTCTCGAAATATGTGTTGGTAAGCTTTCGCTTCGACCAAGTTCATCTTATATCATGAGAAAATTGCCGAGTAACATCTTACATGGTTTGTGTGATACAATCATTTGATGTAGGCTTGGAATGTTTCGATAATGATTATTTCAATATCTTGAAAATTGCTTTGATGCTAATAGTGTGTGAAAACGGCTATTGTCATCTTCTAAGAATGTTTCAATGATTTAAATAAAGAGTTTAGAATCTTGTAACCATCTTTGGATATAAGCATAGTGTGTTCGCACATTAGTGTATAAGTCCAAAACCGGGAACCTAAAGTATGCATACTTGTGTGTATGCAAAATGGTTGTAGGAGACTGGGTAAGTATGTACGCATACTGGCCGAAGTTCATGTTCGTGAATTTCTCCTAAGTTTGAAATAAAAAACCAAACTCATCCTAACCTAAAGTAGCGTAATACGTATATCAAATTCACGTCCGTGAATTTCTGCTGAGTTTGAAAACTAAAACAAACTCAAATCCGGTTACTTAATTACGCATACCTGTACGCATACTTAAGTGTGTTACTTTCTAAAATCGGTTGTACATGATAAGGAATGTAATCTTTGAAAAACGTGGCTATAATGTTCATGTATTGATTTAAGTGAATCAAACCAATTTTGCTTCAATTGTGTTCTTGTATAATTCTACGAGAATATAGCAATTAAACAACTCTTTAACTAGTTTCATTTGAGTCATTTGAACTAGTTATGGTTAAGATGAATAAGGTTGGTATGAGAGTAATTATATGGCTAACCTCAGTAAACTATTTGTGAACCAACATGGTGTACATGTTTAGGTACGGTTACATAAACCTCAATGAGGGTACATTTCATTTGTGTGTAACAAGCTAAGTTCGATCTAACGGTTGAAAGATATTAGCTTGGTTAAATCAGGTTTTTCATCTAACGGTGATATTGAATGCTTTGTTACCAAGGTAACTTGGATTGCAAACCCTGATTTGAAAACTATATAAAGGAGAACTCTAGCAACTGGGAAAACTAATCCCCACACCTCATGTGTGCTACTAGTTGCATAACTAGAGTCGATTTTCCTTTAACCTTAGGTTTCTTCTCGAGACCATGTCGGTTAACGACTTGAAGACTTCATTGGAATTGTGAAGCCATACCCAACTATTGTCTTTGTAGTTGCGTGATCTGATCTTGTTGTTTCCATCATGTTGAGTACAATTGAAATAATTGACTCGAGATTTATATCTTTGATAGGCAAGATAGAAAAGTAATCACAAACACCTTCGTCTCATCGTTTTTGATTCCACAATATCTTGTTTCGCTAGTCGATTAAGATTATTGTGAGGTGATTGATAATACTAGGTTGTTCTTCGGGAATATAAGTCTGGTTTATCAATTGGTTCCTGTTCACCTTGATTTATCAAAAGACGGAACAAAAACTCTTTGGTATTTATGTGGGAGACAGATTTATTCAATCATGTAGACTTTTCTGTGTGAAACAGATTTGTCTATCAAGTCTTCGACTTTGGGTCGTAGCAACTCTTAGTTATGGGTGAAATCAACTAAGGGAATCAAGTGCGTAGTACCTGCTGGTATCAGAGACGTAAGGAGCGCAACTATACCTTGAATCAGTGTGAGATTTATTAGGGTTCAACTACAGTCCAGTCCGAAGTTAATTGGTAGTAGGCTAGAGTCTGTAACGGCTTAATACAGTGTGGTGTTCAATCTGGACAAGGTCCCGGGGTTTTTCTGCATTTGCGGTTTCCTCGTTAACAAAATTCTGGTGTTTGTGTTATTTCTTTTCCGCATTATATTTTTTTATATAATACAAATATCACAGGTTGTGCGTTAAGATCAATCAATTAGAATATCCAACCTTGGGTTGTTGATTTACATTGATTGACACTTGAACATTGGTCTTTGGTACCGTTCAAGTTACTCCTCTTATATTCAATCGGGCTCTCAGATTTCTATTTGCTGATTGCGGATTGAATTAAGAGTTAGAGATACTAAATTGTTTGATATACTTTATTCTATATTGAGTCTGACTGTCTAGTTGATTCTCTAGATAGTGTATTGGAGTAAGTCCTCTCATATTGCCACACGAATTGTTGGGTGTGGTTGTTAGACCCCCACATTTTCAATTGGTATCAGAGCAGGCAAACACATTAAAGACCTTATAAGTCTGTGTTTGTAGCGATCTGATTATGGACGAGTCTATCTATAATAACGTACCAGTTCATAAATTACCAGATGTTTTTCAAAGCTTGGATTCACCTGAGAAAACTGTCACATCTAGGTCAGTATCTAAACATTCTCTTAATGTAGAACCTGTTGAAGTCTGGGAAACACACCTAGAAGAACAGTTAGATGAACTTTCTGATGAAGGTGATTCAGATATTGATAGAGATGTTGATGAGGAAGTCTCAGAGTATGTTAAGCTTTTGAATTCGTTGGAAAATAAAAAGATGACAACTTCTCATGTCACACCTTTTCTGACTAATCTCTGTCGTACAAATAAGAAATTGAGAAGATGCTACGCAGGTGTTTATGTTTCGAATCGTTCTAACGAATCGATCCTCAAGGATTCTGAGGAAAACCTACGTATGAAGTCACTTGAATGTGATAATCTTTATCAAAAGTACTTTTTGTTGGAAGAGAAACTTGCAGAAATTAAAACTAGGATTAACTCCCAGCACGCAAGTTTTGATGACAGAGAAAGCACTTATCTCGCTCGAGAAAAACGCCTTGAGGCTGACTTAGCTGCTGCTCTTGATAAAATCAAAATGTTATAAGATGACTTGAAAAAGTTAATTACTAGTTCAAGCAAATTAACCACTATGCTAGGAGAAAGTAAAAATCATCGTGATTCACGAGGATTGGGCTATAAGGGAATAGATGCTCTAAGTATTAGCAAAGAGGTAAAATTTGTCAAGGCTAGTGATTCTTCTCAACAAGAGATTTCCACTGATGGCAAAAGTGAAATACCTTTACCAACGGTTAAGGTTCTAAAGAGCAAAGTATATCAACCTCCAAAGTCAGCACATACATATCGAGGTAAGAACATTCCTTATGTTTGCCACTATTGCGGAAATAAAGGTCACCTGGAAAGGAGATGTCGTTTCCGTATAAGGAATGAGAAACTTCATGATGTTCTTGTTGGGGCATCACAAGAAGTTGTGAAACCAAGATCTTATGTTAAGACTAATCCCCTTAACGCTACAGGTTGTAACTGTCCAACCTTTAGGCAAAGGAATCAGTGCTGTGATAAATCTGGATTTGCCTATAAACGTCATACGAATCCTTTTCACAATCGTAATGGTTATCAAAGGGATAGCTTCGTAAAGACTAAGACAAGATCCGATGCTCCCAATTGGAGAAAGACTAACTTGCAAAAGAATAGTCAATCCAATTCTCTTCCGAGAAATCTTGAAGAGAGTAATGGGAAGAAGGTTCCGGTTGTTCCTAAACGCACTCATAAGTGGGTACCAAAGAAAGCCAATGATGCCTTGAGTGTGAAAAGGAATGATATTCCAGAAAATTCCATGACTATGGAGAAGGCAGTATCCATGATGTTGGAACTTAACAAGTTTTTTTGGAAAAATGGAATTGGATGTGAAAGGTTCTAAAAGCGATCTCTTTCATGATAATCCAAAGGTCACTTGTGGTGAGCAAGATATTGTTCACCCCAACACAACTTGATTGTGTTTTAAGTGCATCCTCACCAAGGAATGCCCTGCTATGTATACGGTGAGGTAAGCACGAGAATTGGGGCACACAGATTATGTTCGGTAAGGTTTGTAGAATTCGACTGGATTCTTCTAAAAATGTATGTCTATAAACCTGAGCAAGATTTGTGTTTTTATTTTCTTAGAGTACTTATAATTATCCATGTACCTTGCTTATTGTTCATTTCTACCTAACTTGATCTGTGTTTAAGGTTCTTAAACGTTTAGGTTTGAAAATAGTAGTTCGGGATGTTTGGACTTCATGGTACACCTACCACATATGAATAACATCATTTAAAATCAAAATCTAGGGGTTTAAGTACGCATACCCGTTTGCATACTCCCCCAGGTCATGAAAATTCGTTTGCAAACCGGTATGCATACTTAACGTCGATATTCGGTAAACTTGTTTTGGCCGTAACTTCTTCGTCCGAACTCGAAATGACCTCATTGTCTTTGAATTCTCTTCATCCTTGAATTCTCTTCAAAATAGATATGATAATTCCTGAATTTGGATGAGTTAAGAATGGTCCTTGTCCTGTCTCTTGTTTTTGAGTGTTTTGCTCCGTTTCGTCGCACTTGTTCCATTTCGCTTGGACTTGGGCACTTGGATTCTTGGAGTACCTCTCTTATAAGCTGTTTTGTAGCTTTACAGGAATGTTGTTGGTGAATCACAAAGAAGGAAGTTCAAGAATGGGCAGTAGCACGCATTGCCATGGGATTCTTGAATGTTCACAATCATCTTATGTGAACTATGGTGCATGGTCCTTAATGACTTTGTATGTTCTTCCTTGTTAAGAAAATATTTTTATACGCCTTTGGTAGCTATTCTTGGTGTAAATCCGTGCGAAAAAAATTGATTCCACCTTCTAAGGACAAAGGTTAACTTTTGCAATTTTAATCTTTGTGATTTTGTATATTGCAAATTGTTATGGGATATGTTGTTTACGTCCGTGAACCTGTGACTGTCCCATACTTTTTCAAAATTTATCTCTATTATGTCGGGATGAAAGTATTGATAGAAGATAGAATGAACTTTTGACAATACAAAAGTTAAAGCCTTTTATGTCATTGTTTTGATGGAAGAAAGGATAAAATTTTTGTTTACAAGGATTAAGTCTATTGTATGTCATTGTGCATATGGTGATGGAAAATAGGATGAATCCTTGTTTATTCCGCAGTATTGGTCGATCTCCGATCCACATTTTTGTGCATATACTGTGTTGCTTCGTAAGTTCTCTTATGTTTGAGCATAACCAACTGAATTGATCATTCTCTTGTGGTTAATTTAGTTGTTGCTCTGTAAGTTCTCTTATGACGAGCATGACCAATTGAATTGATCACGCTCTTGTGGTTAATTTAGTTGTGTTTTTCGATTGCATTTATCATGGGTTCTCTTGTGGTTAATTCAATTGAATATGTTGGATAAAAATTCATGTTTTCATATGATTTTATCCAAACGAAATCCTTATTTTCATGTAAAAGCAAGGTCGCCTTTGTTGTTCTTTCGGGAATGACATTTTATGGGGGAGAGTTCTTTTTGAACTTGTGCTTAATTGCCAAATCTTTGTGGGGAGTGCGGCTGTGGAATATTATAGGGGTTATCTTGTATCTTTATAAACTCCTTGATGAATGCATTTAGCTTCGGCTTTATGATGGCATCTAAATAAGTTGATATGGTATTCTCTTTTGGTCATGAAGTATCTCTGTGAAAATTTCATGAGGATCCCACTAGTTTTCGTACCTTTGCCAATTTATATTGACAAAAAGGGGGAGAATTAATATGTAGTGTGATACTACAAATACATATGGTTTACGGATCATTATGTAAGGGGGTGGTTTTCATGTTGATATAAAGTATTGACTAAGGGGGAGTGATACATATCACCATAGTATTGTTGTCAAAGTTGTGATACAATTAAACTTCGATGTTGTGTAATAATACTATGACACTATATAACAATGATTGAGAGCATTTTGTTTTCTCATTGTTATCTCTACGGATATTCAACAACTATGATGCTGAACTTACAACCTTTAGGATCATGGAGTACTTGGAAGTGACGAAGATTTCGAGTCGTGTTGAAGATGCCAAGGAGATCAAGCATTTGGATGAGAAGCTACAATTTTTATTATTTTGTAATCCATATGTATTGATAGTTTTGTCACTAAAATTGACAAAGGGGCAGATTGTTAGAGCACTGCTCGGTCGAACTCGCATGCGTTGCTATCTCAACCATGTTTGTCAATGTTAGTAATCAAAACTATAAGTCTTGATTTCTAGCCCATTTATAGATGTCTCGGACTAGGACATAGATTGTGTAGTTGAGCTTAGTTTTCATAGAGTTTATCATTTGATGACGAAAAACTACTAAGGGGAGCTTGTGGATCTTCTTCGACAAAAGGTATGTGGAGACTAGAACTCATCTATCACTTGGAAAATCTATTTCAACTATCTCCTATATTGAGACATAAGTCGTGTTACGATATAGTTTTCTCTATACACATTTGAGATTTCGAGCTGAGTATATCTCGCTTACATATTTCTCGAAATATGTGTTGGTAAGCTTTCGCTTCGACCAAGTTCATCTTATATCATGAGAAACTTGCCGAGTAACATCTTACATGGTTTGTGTGATACAATCATTTGATGTAGGCTTGGAATGTTTCGATAATGATTATTTCAATATCTTGAAAATTGATTTGATGCTAATAGTGTGTGAAAATGGCTGTTGTTATCCTCTAAGAATGTTTCAATGATTGAAATAAAGAGTTTAGAATCTTGTAACCATCTTTGGATACAAGCATAGTGTGTTCGCACATTAGTTTATAAGTCCAAATCCGGGAACCTAAAGTATGCATACTTGTGTGTATACAAAATGGTTGTAGGAGACTTAGTAAGAATACTGGCGAAAGTTCACGTCCGTGAATTTCTGCTGAGTTTGAAATAAAAAAACCAACTCAAATCCGGTTACTTAAGTACGCATACCTGTACGCATACTTAAGTGTGTTACTTTCTAAAATCGGTTGTACATGAACCTAAACATTTATCAATAACGAATGCAATCTTTGCAAACCGTGGACATAATGTTCATGTATTGATTCAAGTGAATCAAACCGATTTTGCTTCAATTGTGTTCTTATATAATTCTATGAGAATATAGTTTCATTTGAGTCAATTGAACTAGTTATGGTTAAGATGAATAAGGTTGATATGAGAGTAATCATATGGCTAGCCTCGGTTAACTATTTGTGAACCAACATGGTGTACATGTTTAGGTACGGTTACATAAACCTAAATGAGGGTACATTTCGTTTGTGTGTAACAAGCTAAGTTTGATCTAACGGTTGAAAGATATTAGCTTGGTTAAATCGGGTTTTTCATCTAACGGTGAATATTGAATGCTTTGTTACCAAGGTAACTTGGATTGCAAACCCTAATTTGAAAACTATATAAATGAGAACTCTAGAAACTGGGAAACCTAATCCCCACACCTCCTGTGTGCTACTAGTTGCATAACTAGAGTCGATTCTCCTTTAACCTTAGGTTTCTTCTCGAGACCCTGTAGGTTAACGACTTGAAGATTTCATTGGAATTGTGAAGCCAGACCCAACTATTTTCTTTGTAGTTGCGTGATCTGATCTTGCTGTTTCTATCGTGTTGAGTAAAATTGAAATAATTGACTCGAGGTTTATATCTCCGGTAGGAAAGATAGAAAAGTAATCACAAACACCTTCGTCTCATCGTTAGTGATTCCACAATATCTTGTTTCGCTAGTCGATTAAGATTATTCTGAGGTGATTAATAATACTAGGCTGTTCTTCGGGAATATAAGTCTGATTTATCAATTGGTTCCTGTTCACCTTGATTTATCAAAAGACTGAACAAAAACTCTTGGGTATTTCTGTGGGAGACAGATTTATTCAATCTTATAGACTTTTCTGTGTGTGACAGATTTGTCTATCAAGTCTTCGACTTTGGGTCGTAGCAACTCTTAGTTGTGGGTGAGATCAACTAAGGGAATCAAGTGCGTAGTATCGTGCTGGGATCAGAGACGTAAGAAGCGCAATTGTACCTTGAATCAGTGTGAGATTGATTAGGGTTCAACTACAGTCCAGTCCGAAGTTAATTGGTAGTAGGATAGGGTATGTATCGGCTTAATACAGTGTGGTGTTCAATCTTGACTAGGTCCGGGGGTTTTTCTGCATTTTCGGTTTCCTCGTTAACAAAATTCCGGTGTCTGTGTTATTTCTTTTCCGCATTATATTTTGTTATATAATTCAAATATCACAGTTCGTGCGTTAAGATCAATCAATTAGAATATCCAACCTTGGGTTGTTGATTTACATTGATTGACACTTGAACATTGGTCTTTGGTACCATTCAAGTTACTCCTCTTATATTCAATCGAGCTCGCAGATTTCTATTTTCTGATTACGGATTGAATTAAGAGTTAGAGATATTAAACTCTTTGATATACTTTATTCTAGATTGAGTTTGACTGTCTAGTTGATTCTCTAGAAAGTGTATTGGAGTAAGTCCTCTCAGATTGCCTAACGAATTATTGGGTGTGGATGTTAGACCCACGCATTTTCAGGTTGTTGAACTTTGATTGCACCTAGTTTGTTTATTCTTGAGAATCTTCTCTTCTGATATAAGATTCACTCAAACTAGATCAAAGTGTCGACGGGATCTTTAGAACTGTTTGTAGATCTAAAGATGTCTTGTGATAATCCATTGTTAACAGACTCCGTTCTGTGCGTGATTGATCACAAGAGATTCAAGTTATTGTGTGCCAGTGTTTATTGAAGATTTAAGAAGATTTGAAGACGAAGAAGATTTCTAATTTGGGTTCATAATCTTAGGTGTGCAGAAAACTTGATCGGCTGGGATCCAACTATAATCGGTTTATCTTTGATAGATTTGATTGATTAGTTGCGTAGATCGGCATCAGTATTTAGCATCTTGATAGATCTTATTATTGATTGCATAATCTAAACTCTGCTACTTTGTAGTTGAAGTGGAGGAGGTGAAGTGATGGAGTAGTGGGGTCGTGTATGAGTGGTGATTGTCACACGATCACACCTTTGCCCACTTCCCTCATCACTGTTAACCGTCCACCTTTTCCTGACACGTCCTTGTAATGGCGCGTTACACGCTGCACGCTGTAAACCGCCAGACCAATACCCAGTAAGTATCCCCCAGTTTGTGACATGCTTGATGTCTCGAATGAGCGGATCGTGGGACCCACTGCAGGAAATAGCATACGGTGCTAAATTAAATAACTAAGTTATTTAAGAAATTGATATTTATGAAATATCGTGTATGCTCGATGCATGTAATGCATTGAAAACAATCAATATGTATGAAGCATCATTGTTTAAAGCTTAACCGAATAAGTCGCGGATTAAGCGTCTTAAAATAGCATCACGTCCAACCATCTTCGAGTGATCGTTTGGAGGCCGCATGGGTGAGCCATCCCCTGGTCGATCACTTTCTGTGGAAGAGTGGCAGACGGTGATCATCGAGATGCTTCATTGGTTGCCTAGTCTTTAACCTAAGTTGTCCGACCAAGCTGGCAAAGTTGGACGGACGAGATGGTTCACGGTATATATTTGCGACCGTTGATGGAATTTTAGGGTTTTAGGAGGTCCGCAAGCATCCCTCTTTGGCTTGACCGAATCCACACATGGGCGTCGATTTTGGTGGGATCGATCGATCATGTGTGGAGACGGCTCGTTGTTGTACACACCTATACCTCTCCATCATATGAAGGCTTGATCTAGGCCACTCAATTTGACTGGCAAAGATGAGTGGTCATGATCAATTTGCGACAGAAATCCATTGCCACAAAGGATTAAAGGCTGCGTGACATGCCACTTTGGGGAGCACGTTTTGAGGTGCCGAGTCCTAGTCTGCCTAGGCCGGTCGGCTACATGAAAGGTGAACCCACAATGATCATGTTGACACTCTTGGGACCTCTTAAGTCCATATCTACACCCTCCATCCAGGCTGGCGAAGATGGATGGTCGTGATCGAACTACGACAGATATGAAACGCCGCAAACCCTAATTAGGGTTTTGAAACAGTCACGTATGCATGACTTTGGCCAAACGGTTTGGCAAGTTGTGTTTCTCCTTTGGAGAGACCGATTGTGCGAGGCCCACGTTGGGCTGACGGTGAACATGTGTGCACCTCCCTAACGGTCCTAGGTACGATCTAAGCCATCCAAATATGCTGGTTAAGTTGGATGGTTGTGATCAATTTAAGACATTAGTGGAATTTTCGTGACTCTTGAAAAGCATCACGCCCATCGTGTTTCGGGCAAACGTTCATGGCTCCATGACCACGCCGTGAGCAAACCGATCAGGTAGAGATAGAGTGGGCCCGCCAATGTGCGTGTTGGCGCCTCCTCAATCGTTCATGGTGCGATCTAAGCCGTCCAATCAGGTTGGTGAAGTTGTACGGTCGCGATCGTTATAAGACTGTCTCGAACAGTCTTGCTCGTTCGAGGTTCTTCTAAAGCAGCGCAACCACCCTATTTTAGGGCTGGTGTTTTGGCACGCTGGGAAGCAAGTTGTGATGCTCGACCGGCTAGGTCATAAATGGGCCCGCCGGTGGTCATCACGGTGATCGCCTGCTCCTGCTAGGGTTCGTCGAGGCTGGTTAAATCATGCGGTCAACTTGCGTGGCTGTGATCATTTCTGAGACTGATACGGACAGTCCAGATTTCCCTAAGGAAATTAAATATGCTCAATCGGGATAATATAAGCACACCGATATGAGATTCCCTTTGTTAGAGAATGGTGTAGCATGTACGGGTATTTCGTGCATACCTCACTATTGACACTTGGAGATTCGTGTTACTCTGCTGAGAGTAACACTCAGTCGTCATGCCACGCCAATAATGAGAGTTCTGCTGAGAACAATACTGGAAATACTAGGCCAATCATGCATTAATTAATAATGCTAAAAATTCACATAATATTTGGGATTGTTGCCACATGCACCATTCTAGGTGAATTTTGTATATTTATTGAATTGCTTCTAATAAATAAAGCGGAGAGGTTTTCTGCACTCATCGCTTATGAAACGGCTTTACCCATTGCAGGATGTCAGCACATTATTTTTCGTTTTACAATTTTAGCCCTGAACTAAAATCCACCATCAACATTAAGTCCCCTGCCTAGCACGTAATGGTTGCACTATTACGGGGTAAGCATTAGATGGTGACAAATAAAGATAAAACTTAAGAGACAAAGTTAGATGTTACCAGGAGAGATGGGTCGTCCTGTCCTTGGAGCATGTCACATTCAAGAGGCGTCCAGGTAAGCGTTCCCCTAGCATGATGTCGGTTTATGTCATAGTCCTCGACTCTGATGTGGACGAGACCTATCATGAGAAAGAGAACGTTGATGAAGCTTCCGGAAGGCGTGTTGAAGCAGCTTCTGAAGCGAACGTCGAAGCGGATCCTAGAGAGAGCGTTGAAGCAGCTTCTGAAGCGAACGTCGAGGAGGATCCTTAAGAGAGCGTTGAAGCAGCTTCTGGAGCGAACGACGACGCGGATCCCGGGGAAAGCGTTGAAGCACTTATGGAGCGAACGTCGATGCGGGTCCCGGAGAGAGCATTGAAGAAGCTTCTAGAGCGAACGTCGAAGCGAGTCCCGGAGAGATCGTTGAAACGACTTCTTCTGGAGAGAGAGCTGAAACGCCTTCTTCTGGAGAGAGCGTTGAAACGCCTTCTTCTGGAGAGAGAGCTGATACGCCTTCTTCTGGAGAGAGATCTGAAACACCTTCTTCTGTAGAGAGCGTTGAAACGCCTTCTTCTGGAGAGAGCGTTGAAACGCCTTCTTCTGGAGAGAGAGCGGCTTCTTCTTCAGTTTGATTTCCCCTTGCTAATTACATGCTTCTTGATTGACCATCTCTCTTGTGTTGAAGAAGTTCTTGACTGACAGTGAAGGAATTTCATGCTGAGCCTCAATCCCCAAGCGTGATTTATATGGTTCTATCTTGTATGGTCGGTGGGTTTACCATAAAGATATTGCCATCTCTCCTCCGTGACTCTATTACTTCTCCATGGGAAAATAAAATATGCAGAAGTTCATATTACCCTTGTCCGTAGAAGTTGTTGCTATGGTGAAGCTCGGGATGGTATCAACAAACGAGCAACAACGGTTCTTGGCAGCGTGTGATCAGAAAAAGACTGACAGGGAGAGGCGTGATAGGTACGGGAACGAAGTTGGCAGTCTTCATATAGTGGTAGAGCTTGTCTCATTATTATAGGGAAAATCTAATGATGGAGCCGATAGCTTCCTTGATGTTGCCTCATGGAACGGAAAAGAGAGAGACAGTCCCCTGCCCAAGAATATCCACTAAGCCTTCGATTTGATATATTTTGTCACGCTGGGTTCATGAGGCCGTCTTTACATCTGCGTTGCGTTTCATAGATGTCCAGGAATATCGCTGGTCTTTGACAATATGTCTGCTCTCTTGAGTATATCCTCGTCTTTGGACATCTTGGAATCCTGATGATAACGTGCTTGCATCTTTCTAAATTCAGCATCTTTGAGATGGGCAGTGCTGAGCAATCTCCAGTCACACTCCTTTGCCATTATCATCTTTGGATTGTGTCTTTGAGGAGTAGGGAAGTTCCTTGACGCGAATGACTTAAATAATAGGCTCTGCAAATATGATGAAGCTCTTTTCATGGAGAATTTGTATGTACCTCTTAAGTCCCAGGTGCAATCTCCTTTGGTAACGCAACTACTTCTTCTACGGGAGACGAAATTCTGAAAGCGTCTCTCATTGATGTTGCAGACATCGCTATCTTATTGAGGCTTCTCCCTTGACGTGTCGTCTCCAGTAGATCTGAAGATGTCCCTGGATCTCTCTCGTCCGGGCTGACATAATAGGTGAACCCTTTATGATGATTTGGAGATGACAATATTCATTGAATCTTCCGAAACTCTTCTTTGCCCATGAAGCTTTGGAGTTCCATCACAGTTCGTGGAAGCGGAATCGTGAGGATAGCTTGGGTCTTGGATGGGTCCACTTTGATTCCCTCAGCAGTCACCTGGAATCCCAGAAATTTTCCTTAAGAAACGCCGAAAGCGCATTTCAAAGGAATCATCTTCAACATGTATTCACAGCATTCGAACACTTGTCGTAAGACTCCTGTGTGGGCCGCCCGAGCTTTTGATTTGACTACTATATCATCCACGTAGTCTTCAACTTGCTTATGCATCATGTCGTGGAAGATTGCCATCATAGCGCGTTGATACGTTGCACCGGCATTCTTTAAACCAAATGGCATCATAGTATAATAAACATTTCCGAGAGGAGTTCGAAAAGCTGTCTCACTCCCGTCATGCTCATATATCCTTATCTGATTGTAGCCGTTATATCCGTCCATGAAGGAGAACACGCCGTGTCCGTGGAATCCACTAACATGTTGATGTTAGGTAGAGGAAAATCATATTTGGGGGCAGCATCTGTTCAAGTCTCTGAAATCCAAGCAGCACCTGATCTCGTGTCTGAACTGCCTCGGAGACTGTTTAACCGGCTTGGATCCAGGTATGACATGTAGATGATGGATGACCAACTTTTCATCTAAACCGGGCATTTCTTCATACGTCCAAGCGAATATGTTCTGGTACTCTTTGAGAAGTTCCACGAGCTTCGTGCGTTCATCCGTACACAAGGTTGAGCTAGTGGAGATAATCCTAGGAGATTCCTCATTCCCGATATTAACGATTTCGAGCTCATCATTCGTGGAGTTGGTGCCGTCTTGCAGCTATCGTGGAGCATCCAGCACCTCTTCTTGTGGCTCGTTGTTTTTGTAGCATTCTACTGGGCGGAGAGACTGGGAAATAGTCTCCCCTGCTAATTGCTAACAGCGGCGTCGGTACACAGTTTTCCCTTTCTGATCACGTCTCGCCACAAAAGTTCACTCCCTCTTAGTGTGAATGTGGGTCGCGGCTTCACCGGATAAAGAAGAACGCCTTGTCAGCAAATATGCATCGTTGGGCTTAGCCCTCAATGATGCAAGTCGGTCCTCCTCCTAGATTGACGCCCACGTGGGGAGTGGGATGCAATGAACTTTGTCTGATTCTTCGCGCGGAGCTTCTTCTTGGTTTAAACAATTCCACTCCACATATTTGTGCGTAAGGAGACAATGATGCAGGAATACGAACGACTTCTTTATTCAGCATAGTCTTCAGGCATTGGTGAGACGTCGAGGGGACGATCCTATTGTCATGAAGCCATGGTATCCCCAGTATCATATGGTATTCCGACTCCTTTTCTATGACTTCGAATTTCACCTTTGATTGGACGGGCCCTACAGATAAATTCAAATTGACATACCCGTACGTGTTGGTTTGGTTTCCTTCAAAGTCCATCATCGTGGTAGGCTGTCGCACGATCTTGATTGGGCGAACCTTGGCCGTCCTGAGTGTCTTGAGAGTAATCACATTCGAAGACGCTCCCGTGTCGATGAGGGCCCTCTTGAACTCCGAATCCTTGATAGGTACAGTAACGTGTAGGGACCAGTTGTGACCTTCTTCCGCCATCATGTCTTCGTCTGTAAATGTAACATTATTCACAGACATCTCTGGTGTTTTTGAGGCTTCTAGACGCAAATGAGTTAAATGCACGTCCAGCGCTATCTGGTTGATTGCAGCAAACGTCTCCGCCCGCTGATTCTTCGAGAGGTTTAAAAGTTTGCATAAACTTTCCACTAGAGAAGTCGCAGCCTGATCCACCGGCCTCTGGTTCATAGTGAAACTATTGACTTGTGGAGGATCGTTGCGAGGATCAGTCCCCAGTGTAAAAATGTCTGTGACAGGAGAACTGCTCGTATCTGATGTCATCTTGATGAGGAGATCGAGTATGTCATTTATCGCTTCTTTGATCAGGTCCATGTTCTTCGTGCGAATCTCCTGCACCTGTGTTAATTTGATCAATATTTGGATTCTACCGGTTACACCATCAGATACACCATTGGAAAGGGGGGTATCTCCATTGGAGGAACTTCGACCGGGATTTGGAGTTGTTGGGGCAGCCCTAAGACCAACCATTTTAAAATCAGCCAAATGGGATTGGGTATTGAAGAAATTGACTTCACAACCGAGAGATTAATCTCCCACTGTGGTCGCCAATTGTTTATGGGTGAAAACTGTTTCTGCTGGTTTTGGTAAATTTGGGTGTGTGCGGAAGAGAAACGAATCTAAACCCTAAACAAATGCACTGCACGGGAGTGCTTTAGATTCGAGAGATCAATATGTACAATTCTGGCCTAAACCAAGAAATGGTCGTTCCAGACTTGCTTCGGTCACAAAGTGAAGGAGATGGGGTTGATCTTAGGGAGGGAAGCGAAGAAGGTGTTGAGATTGTGAAGGTGTTGGTTGTTTATGACTTGTATCAGAATATTGATCTGGCTTGCATAATGTAAGCTATCAGTTCTGGGTGTTTTCTGAATAAAGTGACAACACTTGGTATTTTCTGTGTTGTTTGGAAATAGGTGAAGGACCTATATAAAGGAGAACTCTAGAAACTGGGAAACCAAATCCCCACACCTCTTGTGTGCTACTAGTTGCATAACTAGAGTCGATTCTCCTTTAACCTTAGGTTTCTTCTCGAGACCCTGTAGGTTAACGACTAGAAGACTTCATTGGAATTGTGAAGCCAGACCCAACTATTTTCTTTGTAGTTGCGTGATCTGATCTTGTTGTTTCTATCGTGTTGAGTAAAATTGAAATAATTGACTCGAAATTTATATCTCCGGTAGGCAAGATAGAAAAGTAATCACAAACACCTTCGTCTCATCGTTAGTGATTCCACAATATCTTGTTTCGCTAGTCGATTAAGATTATTCAGAGGTGATTGATAATACTAGGCTGTTCTTCGGGAATATAAGTATGATTTATCAATTGGTTCCTGTTCACCTTGATTTATCAAAAGACTGAACAAAAACTCTTGGGTATTTCTGTGGGAGACAGATTTATTCAATCTTATAGACTTTTCTGTGTGTGACAGATTTGTCTATCAAGTCTTCGACTTTGGGTCGTAGCAACTCTTAGTTGTGGGTGAGATCAACTAAAGGAATCAAGTGCGTAGTATCATGCAGGGATCAGAGACGTAAGAAGCGCAACTGTACCTTGAATCAGTGTGAGATTGATTAGGGTTCAACTACAGTCCAGTACGAATTTAATTGGTAGTAGGCTAGAGTATGTATCGGCTTACTACAATGTGGTGTTCAATCTTGACTAGGTCCCGGGGTTTTTCTGCATTTTCGGTTTCCTCGTTAACAAAATTCTGGTGTATGTGTTATTTCTTTTCCGCATTATATTTTGTTATATAATTGAAATATTACAGGTTGTGCGTTAAGATCAATCAATTAGAATATCCAACCTTGGGTTGTTGATTTACATTGATTGACACTTGAACATTGGTCTTTGGTACCGTTCAAGTTACAACTCTTATATTCAATCGAGCTCGCAGATTTCTATTTGCTGATTACGGATTGAATTAAGAGTTAGAGATATTAAACTCTTTGATATACTTTATTCTAGATTGAGTCTGACTGTCTAGTTGATTCTCTAGAAAGTGTATTGGAGTAAGTCCTCTCAAATTGCCTAACGAATTATTGGGTGTGGATGTTAGACCCCCGCATTTTCAGGTTGTTGAACTTTGATTGCACCTAGTTTGTTTATTCTTGAGAATCTTCTCTTCTGAAGTAAGATTCACTCAAACTAGATCAAAGTGTCGACGGGATCTTTAGAACTGTTTGTAGATCTAAAGATGTCTTGTGATAATCCATTGTTAACAGACTCCGTTCTGTGCGTGATTGATCACAAGAGATTCAAGTTGTTGTGTGCCAGTGTTTATTGAAGATTTAAGAAAATTTGAAGACGAAGAAGATTTCTGATTTGGGTTCATAATCTTAGGTGTGCAGAAAACTTGATCGGCTGGGATCCAACTATAATCGATTTATCTTTGATAGATTTGATTGATTAGTTGCGTAGATCGGCATCAGTATTTATCATCTTGATAGATCTTATTATTGATTGCATAATCTAAACTCTGCTACTTTGTAGTTGAAGTGGAGGAGGTGAAGTGATGGAGTAGTGGGGTCGTGTATGAGTGGTGATTGTCACACGATCACACCTTTGCCCACTTCCCTCATCACTGTTAACCGTCCACCTTTTCCTGACACGTTCTTGTAATGGCGCGTTGCACGCTGCACGCTGTAAACCGCCAGACCAATACCCAGTAAGTATCCCCCAGTTTGTGACATGCTTGATGTCTCGAATGAGCGGATCGTGGGACCCACTGCAGGAAATAACATACGGTGCTAAATTAAATAACTAAGTTATTTAAGAAATTGATATTTATGAAATATCGTGTATGCTCGATGCATGTAATGCATTGAAAACAATCAATATGTATGAAGCATCACTGTTTTAAAGCTTAACCGAATAAGTCGCGGATTAAGCGTTTTAAAATAGCATCACGTCCAACCATCTTCGAGTGATCGTTTGGAGGCCGCATGGGTGAGCCATCCCCTGGTCGATTACTCCCTGTGGAAGAGTGGCAGACGGTGATCATCGAGATGCTTCATTGGTTGCCTAGTCTTTAACCTAAGCTGTCCGACCAAGCTGGCAAAGTTGGACGGACGAGATGGTTCACGGTATATATTTGCGACTGTTGATGGAATTTTAGGGTTTTAGGAGGTCCGCAAGCATCCCTCTTTGGCTTGACCGAATCCACACATAGGCGTCGATTTTGGCGGGATCGATCGATCATGTGTGGAGACGGCTCGTTGTTGTACACGCCTATACCTCTCCATCGAAGGCTTGATCTAGGCCACTCAATTTGACTGGCAAAGATGAGTGGTCATGATCAATTTGCGACAGAAATCCATTGCCACAAAGGATTAAAGGTTGCGTGACATGCCACTTTGGGGCGCGCGTTTTGAGGTGCCGAGTCCTAGTCTGCCTAGGCCGGTCGGCTACATGAAAGGTGAACCCACAATGATCATGTTGACACTCTTAGGACCTCTTAAGTCCATATCTACACCCTCCATCCAGGCTGGCGAAGATGGATGGTCGTGATCGAACTACGACATATATGAAACGCCGCAAACCCTAATTAGGGTTTTGAAACAGTCACGTATGCATGACTTTGGCCAAACGGTTTGGCAAGTTGTGCTTCTCCTTTGGAGAGACCGATTGTGCGGGGCCCACGTTGGGCTGACGGTGAACATGTGTGCACCTCCCTAACGGTCCTAGGTACGATCTAAGCCATCCAAATATGATGGTTAAGTTGGATGGTTGTGATCAATTTAAGACATTAGTGGAATTTTCATGAGTCTTGAAAAGCATCACGCCCATCGTGTTTCGGGCAAACGTTCATGGCTCCATGACCACGCCGTGAGCAAACCGATCAGGTAGAGATAGAGTGGGCCCGCCAATGTGCGTGTTGGCGCCTCCTCAATCGTTCATGGTGTGATCTAAGCCGTCCAATCAGGCTGGTGAAGTTGGAGGGTCGCGATCGTTTTAAGACTATCTCGAACAGTCTTGCTCGTTCGAGCTTATTCCAAAGCAGCGCAACCACCCTATTTTAGGGCTGGCGTTTTGGCACGCTGGGAAGCAAGGTGTGATGCTCGACCGGCTAGGTCATAAATGGGCCCGCCGGTGGTCATCACGGTTAAGGCTGCACAAGAACCGGTCTGGAGTCCTTGTACCGGACTGGAACCGAAAGAACCGAACCGGAACCGGAGTAAACGGTACAGGGACCGGGGCTGGAACTGAAGAACCGGAGTAGACCGGTACAGACACTGGTTCTGGGGGAATAACCGGCAGGAACCGGACCAAAAGAACCGGTTAGTGTAGTCCATTGAGATCTTGGATATATTTAATCCTACCCGTCCATCCTAGGTTTAGAGAATCCTATTATCTAATCTTCGAGTAACTCCTCACTCTCAGTTTTCTTCTTCGTTTTTTCTTTTTTTTCTCTGAAGAGCAGCAGCAGCCTACTTCCCTTCACCCTTCACTCTTCAGTCTTCTTCGCTCACTTCTACGTCCAATTCCATCATCATCAAGTCTTTCTACACAAAAGGTAAATCGATTCTCTAATCTTTTGGATTTACTTTTTGTTTCTGTTTTAAAACCAAACCCTAGAAATTGAAAACGATTTTATGTTTTTAACAGTTCGCTTGATTAATCAACTAACCATAGAAATTATGTTTATACTCAAGCATGAGAAGTACTGAGGCTACCAATTTCTTCATCGTCTCTTTATCAATCTATCACCGGTAATTTCTTCTTCTTCTTGTTTCAATTTTTGTAACTCTCATGGATTGATATAGGTTAGTTTAAGAAACAAATTGAAGCATGTTATTTTGGGGGTTTTGCGTTGTGTTTGTGCTTGATTCAAATGTTGTAGTTTTGTTGAACAATTCTGTTTTTTAGGGTTGTGTCAGATTTGGATTTGTATAAATTGATTGATTTTTTGAGATTTTAATGTTGATTCCTGTTACTACTGTTAAAGGATTTAATGATTTGAAGACATAGATCCTCTTTATGTACTGTGTGATAACTATGAATGCTTGTATTTTTGTGTGGTTTGAAATTATGAAGATTTAGTTGTATGCCTTCACTATTAATCTACTTAGGTTTGCTGCTGGCTGTATTTATTTTGCCGTTTCTCTTGTTTGTGAAATGAATGTCGTTACTGGTATGTAGTCTTTCCCCATTTCGTTTACTTGTTGCCTCTCTTTAACATTTCAACTCTATGCTTGTTTATGCTTATGTAAGTTATGTTGTTGTTGTTTGCTTTATCGTCACTAAGTTAATGTAGAACAATTTGATCGGTTGTCTAAATTCTGGCTGTGAAATGAAAGTAAATATATTTTGGCCATGATATGCGCGGTTTGTTAATTGATATTGGAAATGTATGTTCTGTATCTGACTGCCTCTATTGTGTAAGCAAGAGTCGAGATAAGCCAAAGAATCTGTTCAGCTGTTTGTATAAACACTTTCTTCGTTGGAAAAGCCTTGTCAAACTAACTACAAGGATATTGCCATCAAACTGAGTAGTTAGTATATTAAAGCTTGAAACTTTGCTCTTGTATTTCTCTGGATCCTTGTGTATTTGCTTCTCCTCTACTTGGTGTTTACCAGATTATGTCAATTTGATGTGTTTTGTTTCTACTCACAGGTGATGGCACAAACCAATCAAAGACTTTCTCTTTGTTTTACATAGTTTTCCTAAAGTATAAATATATGTCTAATCTGGTCAGTTTGAGTAACTTATGAGACTGGTGGTGCATATGTTCTTGCTTATAATCTCGTCGAGCATAACTGCATAAGTGCATATGTTCTTGCTTTTCGACAGTTGGTGTTTTTCTGAACTGGTTGTAACTTGTAATACACACAGGTTGAGGTTGTGCTATCACTGGCCTTATTGGAGAGGAATGTGCAGATTTGTGGTATAGGATTACAAGTGCATCCTGTGCAAGTGCAAGTGCAACCATCCTTTTTTGTTTGATGAGATGATCGCATTTCATTTCTTGTCGTAGACAGACTTATGGTGTGGAAATGTTTTTACTTTTTAGTATTTTGTAATGTTGAAGTTATGGAAATGTTGAACTTCACTACTAAGTATGTATGTTACAAACTGAACTTATTTTGTAATGTTGCTGGAAATGTTGTTTTAGACTTTTAGTATTTTGAACTGGTTTTCAGGTACAACATTAGGTACAAGTACAGGTACCGGTCCTCAAAATGAGGTACCGGTCAACACCAAGTAAGGGACCGGTTCCATAGGAGAACCGGACCGTACCGTACCTTGTGCATCCTTAATCACGGTGATCGCCTGCTCCTACTAGGGTTCGTCTAGGCTGGTTAAATCATGCGGTCAACTTGCGTGGCTGTGATCGTTTCTGAGACTGATACGGACAGTCCTGATTTCCCTTAGGAAATTAAATATGCTCAATCGGGCTAATATAAGCACACCGATATGAGATTCCCTTTGTTAGAGAATGGTGTAGCCTGTACGGGTATTTCGTGCATACCTCACTATTGACACTTGGAGATTCGTGTTACTCTGCTGATAGTAACACTCAGTCGTCATGCCACGCCAATAATGAGAGTTTTGCTGAGAACAATACTGGAAATACTGGGCCAATCATGCATTAATTAATAATGCTAAAAATTCACAGAATATTTGGGATTGTTGCCACATGCACCATTCTAGGGTGAATTTTGTATATTTATTGAATTGCTTCGAATAAATAAATCGGAGAGGTTTTCTACACTCATCGCTTATGAAACGGCTTTACCCTTTGCAGGATGTCAACACATTATTTTTGGTTTTACAATTTTAGCCCTGAACTAAAATCCACCATCAAAAGAAATAGACAAAGTCTAGATAACCTCAATATCCGGACTTATGCTTCTCTAATAGCAGCCTAGATTATTATTCACCTCACCAGTATTAAAGCTTTGGAATCAACAAAGTGTGAGACGAAGAGAACTTTGATGATTTCTATCTATCTTGTTCAAGTGAGCAGCTCAACAATCGAACAAGATCAGGATACTCGAGCTATCAAGAGATGGACCTAGCTTCATGAATCCCTATGAAATATTTTTAGTCGCTAAAGCATAGAAAGATTTTAGGAAAAAGACGACTCTAGTTTACAACTAGGACACACAAGAAGTAGTGTCGGGATTCAAAAATCCCAATTGTTTGAGGTTCCCCTTTTATAGACTTTTCAAAGCATAGTTTGCTTTAGGTTAATCTAAGATAGCTTTGGAACCAAGCAAACAATATCCACCATTATATGAATCTTTGAATCTAATTAACATAACAAGATATACACTGTGTACAAAAACAACGTTCATGAATGGTTAGCCGAGACTATCCAACTAAACTATAAGCTTGGGCATTTTCATAAAGCACTTAAGACTTTAACCTTGAGTCACAATCATGTGATCAAATATGTGTATAGTGTTTTTAGAGATTGTCCAAATGCTAATCATCTCAAAGAAATAATTTATGTGCATCTGAAAATATTCGACAGGGAAAATACGTATACTTAAACCTAGTTCGTGAACATATTTGTCATGGTACGTGTACCGAGTATGTGTACCCTTAAGTCAAACTAAAGTTCATACATAACTTTTCCGGTATGCGTACATGGTATGGATACCACATTGGTTCAAAAACCGACAGATCTTTTTCAGTACGCGTATTGGTTTGCGTACTGTTCCGGGTTCACGAGTTCACAAACTTTTTGTTGTATGGAAACCGGGTATGCGTACACTAAGTCACTGCCAAACTATAGCTACTCCGGTACGTGTACTGGGTACATGTACTACAGTTCCAGACTTATAACATTTTTCCCAGTTTGTAACCGGTATGCAAATTGTCTTGTATCCAGATTTTCAGTAGTTCTATATTTCTCTCTAGATCGATTCGAAACATTCCCAAATAACATAAATGACACATATCATTGTTCCAGGCTATTTTCGAATCATAATTTTAGTTGCGAACAATAAATTGTGCTAACCCGAAATTCATCAAGTATGAACAAATTTTCATTTAGTCATATATACTTCGAGAAGTTAGTTCTCAAAATTCTTGATATGCTTAGATAGTTTAATTAGTTACACGACAACGTCTGATTGATAGATAGAAAGCTAAATATAACTTGAGAAATAGGTGGTTCAGTATTCACTTACCTTTTGTTGAAGAAGTTCTCCAAATTCTTCGGTTGATCTTCGCCTTCAAACGGTAGAACGCATTGATGAGTGCCGTGATGTCCGTTTCTCAACTACATCTTTTATCCTAACTAGATTTGTGCACGTATTACGCAACGGGCATATTTATTTTTTAACTTGGAGTGTGCGGGGATTGGTCCCGCCCCGTGGTGATGTATTTTTGATTTGGTGTGCGCGGGGCTTCGCCCCGTCCCGTGGCGATGCATTTTTGATTTGGAGTGCGCGAGGTTTCGCCCCGCCCCGTGGAAATGTATTTTTGATTTGGTGTGGCGGGGTAAATACATTAAATAGGTGGAAAATATGTGCAAAATTTATTTATTTTTTTCATTTTAACTTGTTGTGCACGGGGCTTGGCACAACACTTCGCCCCGTCCCCTGGCAATGCATTTTTGATTTAGTGAGCGCGGGGCTTCGCCCCACCCCGTGGAGATATATTTTTGATTTGGTGTGGCGGAGCAAATACATTAAATAGGTGGAGGATATGTGCACATTTTTTATTTTATTTTTATGTTCGCAGAAAATATGTGGATTTTTTCCCCTTTATATACCTGGCTTGATTTGGGTATACTCAAACTAATTGGGGTATACCCAATTTTAAAGGGACACTTTTTGTGGGTTTTAGGGGGAGTCCTAATGGGTAAGTTACAAAACTACCCTTTTCCTTTAAAAACCTATTACCCTAAATCAGTTTTAATCTTTTCATTTCATCTTCTTCTTCTCTTCTTCTTCCTCCACAACCCTACCGGCTCCATCACCCCACCACCACCAAAACTCGTCGATCAATTCGTTAAAATCGTCGATTCGAAAACTCCAATTAATCTTCATCAATGGATCCACCATGGAAGAAGGCAACTCGTATGAAAGAAACTAATCGAAAACCCAATGAATATAACCATGGAATTGCAAGTTTGGTTGCTAAGAAAGTGAAGAAAAAAACGGTTGAAGAAGAAGAAATTGAACCCGCTGAAACACGTGAAATGGTGCGCTTAAGAAAGTAAGGGCTTGTTTAAACTCACTCTAGTACTTCGATTTCATGTTTGCATGTCAAAGTAGGTCATAAAATTCGAATTTGTGAATTGGCAGTTGCGACGCCGGCAAGGTTTTTTGTTATCGACCTTTCCGGGTTTTCATAGTTAGGGTTTGGCCGGAGGGTATAAGGTTGAAGAACTTGCCATCAGTATAGTTTCAGAATCGCTACTAGCAGGGCGGCAGAGTTATTCATCTCGTATACCATTCCTAAGCGTCTTTTTTTTAATAAAGCCGCATCTTATTATTGTTTACCCTTCCTACTACTTGTTTAGAATGTTTCCCGATGCCTAGAATTTTTGCGTCCTAAGGGTATTTATATAAAACCATTCCTACTGTTTGTCACCCGATGTGTGGGAAATGGACCTTTCCGACCAGTTTAGTGAAAAATCCTTTTTTTTTTTTGTGAGCCGAAATGCTATTTTAATGATACACTGCCGGCTTTGGCTTAGATAGTCGGCGTGTTCTTCATCCGAGGACCATTCCGGCGGATATCTGGTTGGAAGCTTATTCAAAGTTGACCCTGCCGGCGGAAGAGCGATCGGCAGCTTATTCAAAGTTGACCATTCCGGCGGATATCTAGTCCGCAGCTTATTCAAACCACGACCTTGCCGGCCTTATGCATTTTCAAAACTAAAATTTTTGGATCGAAATCGAACTCATAAGACGGATCAAAAGGTTAATCTACTGAATTCATAATTTGAAAATTTTAATCTAAACTCAATTAATTAACCTAATCGGAATTTTAGTGTTAATTAACCAAGGGCATATTAGCCATTTAGAAAAAACAAGGTTAAGGGGTGGCTTGGTTTTACTTCAAAATGACCAGATTTTGTCTTATTGGGTATACCCAAATTAGTTTGGGTATACCCCAATCTCGCCAGGTTTATTTATTAATTTGGAAAAAAAAAGTCATAATATAGTAATTACTCAATTTCCAAATTGAATTTGAACTTCCACAAAATTTCAAACGCGGTAAGTTATGTTTTCCTTTTAAGTTTGTAATTTTTAAACCAATCATATGTTGCCAAGTGTCCTTACCTAAATATTGTCACTTCATGAATTCCAAATTGAATTTGGTTTCCTTTTTTTTAATCTTTTTTCTATTCTTTTTAAACCAATCATACGTTGCCAAGTGTCCTCACTAAAACGCTCGTTTCACAAAACTCAAAAAATACATATTTCGGCCAATAGGAAGCGAGGGTTTCCTTACCATTTAACGTGGGAGCTTTATTTGTCTAGGCCGAGACTTAACTAATTGTAGACTAGAAATCAAGATATAGTTTTGGCAACTAAATTTGACAACAAACTTGAGATAGCAACACTTGTGAGTTCGACCGAGCAATGCTCTAAAAGCGCTGGGATGAAAAATTTGAAAAAGTTTTTAGTTTTTGGAAACTCAATGATGTTAGGAGAAGAAAAATAACGATCCAGATAAATGGGATCTTGACGTGATTAAATTAGATATTGTTTGATTTCTTTCTTCACGAAAACGTATTTTGTTGGGTGCAAAATGAATTATGTGTATTTTCTTTCCATCACTTTATTTCAGTTTAGCATCCATCCTCCTTAGATAAAAACTTGGATTATGCATTGGGCACTACCAACCTATAGCTTAAGAAAATTTGATGTGATGAAAAGCGTTCACTAGATTGCAAGTTTAGATTTTTTGGTCAGAAATATCAAAGGTTATGCTCTTTTTGTGTCGTTATACGGCTTTGGAGTCTATTGTATTAACTTTGTATATTGTCTACCCGATGACATGGTTAGAATGACATTATCATGACATGGTGGCACATTTTTTTTCTAAAAAATCTAAATGATGATGAACTTGGAGTTAAGATTTTGGTGACATGTTCCTCGTATAAAACTCTACATTCCTACAGAAAATGAAAATATTCTGACATACGAAACTTCGCCATCTATAATCTTCAACGGTTGGTATACAAAATGGTAGATGGTGGTCGTATACATCTCAAAATGCTCTAGTTTTTTGTTGGAGTGTACCACCGAAAAACTAGCTTCAAATTCATTGTCGATTCGGTAGAAAAAATGGCATTAAAATGTCAAGATTATGTCACTGTAACCATGTCAACATGGCATTAAAATGTCAAGATTATGTCACTGTAACCATGTCAACAGATCCTACCCCATAAAGATATTACGACTGCATTATACTTTCGGTATTTTAAGTGAATTTCCGGTTGATTTGGAAGTAACCCGATCGTGAAAATATTTAGTAGTCCGATCGTGAAGTCTTAGACAGTTGTTGGAGATTTTTCACCCGAGTCTCTTTGGGCAGTTGTAATCATTTAGAGGGTTGATTTTAGTGTGTGCATAGACATTAGATCTGCACCATACAAAACGCAACTGTCCCGTAATTAGGTGGCTACATGACAAATACTTTCTTTAACACAGAAAACTACACAAATACTTGTTAAAATTATTTCTAGTCTTCTGACAAATTATGTACACTACAAATTCTAGGATTTCTCAAGTCTCAGAAACTTCTTTGCCTGATGATTCCTCAATGGGAGCATTAGTTACAAGTTCAACACCCTCAACATCCTCCATTGTAGTATCTACAGGAACATTAGTTACAACTGCAACACCCTCTACAACATTCCCCATTGCAACATCTACAGCCATCAATCCGCCAGGAACTTCTCTTGTTTGAAGATCCTCATTATGGTCAGCCGTAGCTTCTTCCACATTCACAGAGGTGGACGATGAGTTTACATTTCCTGCTGAAGCAACTCCATTAACATCGGCACGCTCTGGAGCATCCGTTGATGCATTTGTAATATTGTGGGTGTCCGATGTTCGAGTATCATGGCCAATGTCAGCACTAACGCCTTCATCAACAGAAGCAGAGATGATAAGTGACTTGGCATTGCCCCCTGCAACTTCTTGACTTTCGGAAACATCAACCATAGGAATATCCTCTGCAACATTCGGAAAGTCTGTTGCTTCCGTAACTTCGAAAACTTCTCTAGGATCTGACACAGTCGAGATGGATGGTGGGTCAAGAGAATCCGTTGCTAAGCTGTCCAATCGGTCTTCCTCCATGGTTTCTTTGCTCAAATTTTCCACGACAGGTGCAACAGCTTGATGGTGATGCTCATTTAAGACAGTACTTTTTTCAGTCAATGATATAGACGCCCCCACATCTTTGCTTGTATCTATCTGCATACCAGAATCACCTGCCAAAAAACAGTGGCAATTGAGGCAAAATAATTTAATGACTTGATATTTAAACTATGGCATATGTGGAAGTTGCGTATAAGGATGAGACATCAGACTACATGTTCTTTGTAAGATGAGATAATGTACCCTCTGTTACAGCTTTATCCAGTGCGGGTTTGACCAGGACAACCCCACTTCTGGTGTCACACTGAACTCCCTCGTTCTCCAGCTTGTACTGTGTGATGATTTGCTCAGCTTCACATGGAGAAACTTCATCGATAGTAGAACTGGAGGCATGTATGTGCAATTTTGATGAAGCAGATAAACACCCACTCTGGACTTCAGAATCTAATTTTTCCTTGGTGTTAGACTCCTGATAGGACTTTGTATCCATTTCCACTTTGTGTTTAGTAATATTGCTTTCTACAGCCTTATTGATGCTCTCCACCACAAGTGAACCAACTAAGGAGCCGCGTGTTGTAGCATCCACAGCCATTAATCCGCCAGGCACTTCTCTTGTTTTCAGATCCTCATCGTGGTCAGCTGTACCTTCTTCCACATTCACAGAAGTGGATGATGATTTTACGTTTCCTGCTGAAGCAACTCCATAAACATCTTCTGTAACTTTGAGAACATCTCTAGGATCTGAGGCATTCGAGATGGATGATGAGTCAACACTTCTTTCTAAAAATTTGTTGCCATCAGCTTCAGCACTATCTACAACATCCTCCACTGAAGAATCCGTTGCTAAGCTGTCTAATCGGCCTTCCTCCATGGTATCTTTGCTCACATTTTCCACGACAGGTGCAACAGCTTGATGATGACGCTCCATAGAGATTTCAGTACTATTTTCAGTCAATGATATAGACGCCCCCACTTCTTTGTTTATATCTATTTGCATGCCAAAATCACCTGCAAAAAATGATACAGTAGCAAATGAGGCAAAATAATTGAATGACTTAAGATTACTACATGTTCTCTGTAAGATGAGATAATGTACCCTCTGTTACAGCTTTATCCAGTGGGGGATTGACCAGGACAACCCCAATTTTGCTGTCACACTGAACACCCTCATTCTTCAGCTTATGCTGTGTGTTGATTTGTTCAGCTTCTTGTACACATGGAGAAATTCCATCAGTAGTAGAACTGGAGGCATGTATATGCAATGTTGATGAAGCAGATAAACACCCGCTCTGGACTGTAGCATCTAATTTTTCCTCGGTGTTAGACTCCTGATCAGACTTTATATTGATTTCTACATCCTTACTGCTGCTCTCCACCACAAGTGAACCAACTAAGGAGCTGCGTATTGTAGCATCCGCAGCCGTTAATCCGCCAGGCACTTCTCTTGTTTTGAGATCCTCATCATGGTCAGCCATAGCTTCTTCCACATTCACAGAGGTGGATGATGAGTTTACGTTTCTTGCTGAAGCAACTCCATAAACATCAGCACGCTCAGGAACATCCATTGAATTTGTAATCTGGTGAGTATCATGACCAATATCAGCTCTAACGCCTTCCTCTACAGAAGCAGAGGTGATAAGTGACTTGGCATTTCCTCCAGCAACTTCTTGACTTTCTGAAACATCAACCTTTGTAATATCCTCTACAACTTCCGGAAAGTTCATTGCTTCTGTAACTTTGAGAACCTCTCTAGGATCTGACGCAGTCGAGATGGATGGTGAGTCAACATTTCCTTCTAAAGTTGTGTTGCCATCAGCTTCAGCACTATCAACGACATCCTCTATTGAAGAATCCATTGCTAAGCTGTCCAATCGGTCTTCCTCCATAGTTTCTTTGCTCACATTTTCCACGACAGGTGCAACAGCTTGAAGATGATGCTCCATAGAGATTTCAGTACTTTTTTCAGTCAATGACACAGACGCCCCCACTTCTTTGTTTGTATCTATTTGCGTGCCAGAATCACCTGGAAAAAAAATACAGGAACAAATGAGGCAAAATAATTTGATGACTTAATATTTAAACTTAGGCAAATGTAGAAGTTGCATCTAATGCGAAACATCAGATTACATGTTCTCTGTAAGATGAGATAATGTACCCTCTGTTACAGCTTTATCCAGTGCTGGTTTGACCAGGACAACCCCACTTCTGCCGCCACACTGAACACCCTCGTTCTTCAGCTTATGTTGTGTGTTAATTTTTTCAGCTTCTTGTACACATGCAGATATTCCTCCGATAGTAGAGCTGGAGGCATGTATATGCACTGTCGATGAAGAAGATATACATCCGCTTTGGACTGCACAATCTATTTTTTCCTTGGTGTTAGACTCCTGGTCGGACTTTGTACCGATTTCCACTTTGCGTTTAGTAATATTGGTTTCCACAGCCTTATTGCTGCTCTCCACAACAAGCGAACCAACTAAGGAGCTGCGTGTTGTAGCATCCGCAGCCATTAATCCGCCAGGCACTTCTCTTGCTTTGAGATCCTCATCATGTTCAGCCGTAGCTTCTTCAACATTCACAGAGGTGGATGATGAGTTTACGTTTCCTGCTGAAGCAACTCCATAAACATCGGTACGCTCTGGAACATCCGTTGAATTTCTAGTCTGGTGAGTTTCTGATGTTCCAGTATCTTGACAGATGTTAGCACTAACGCCTTCCTCAACAGAAGCAGAGGTGATAAGTGACTTGGCATTTGCTCCAGCAACTTCTTGACTTTCTGAAACATCAACCCTTGAAATATCTTCTACAACATTCAGAAAGTCCACTGCTTCTGCAACTTTGAGAACCTCTCTAGGATCTGACGCAGTCGAGTCAACATTTCTTTCTAAATTTTTGTTGCCATCAGCTTCAACACTATCTACAACATCCTTCATTGGAGGGTCCGTTGCTAAGCTGTCCAATCGGTCTTCCTCCATGGTTTCTTTGCTCACATTTCCCATGACAGGTGCAACAGCTTGATGATGATGCTCCTTGGAGATTTCAGTATTTTTTTTAGTCAATGACGCCCCCACATCTTTGTTTGTATCTATCTGCATGCCAGAATCACCTGCACAAAAACATAAAGTGGCAAATGTGGCGAAATAGTTTAACGACTTAACATGTAAACTTCAGCAAATGCAGAAGTTGCATCTAAGGATGACACATCAGACTACATGTTCTCTGTAAGATGAGATAATGTACCCTCTGTTACAGCTTTATCCAGTGCCGGCATGACCAGGACAACCCCACTTCTGCTGTCACACTGAACACCCTCGTTTTTCAGCTTGTGCTGTCTGTCGATTTGTTCAGCTTCTTGTACACATGGAGAAATTTCGTCGATAGTAGAACTGGAGGCATGTATATCCACTGTTGATGAAGCAGACAAACACCCGCTCTGGACTGCATAATCTAATGTTTCCTTGGTGTTAACCTCCTGGTCGGACTTTGTATCAGGTTCCACTTTGCGTTTAGTAATATTGGTTTCCACAGCCTTACTGCTGTTCTCCACCATAAGTGAACCAACTAAGGAGCCCCGTGTTGTGGGTCCTGAAGTGTTTACTACAGTAGCTGCCGCCCTTGCCAAATCCTTCTTCCTCGGACCCCGCCTAGCGGCAGGAGCTTCCCTTGCCTTTTCTTTCGCTGCAGAAAATCTAGTTTGACGAGAGGAAACTGAGACTGCTGGTTTTTGATTTACGGGTGAGCTAATACTTGGTGTGTCAGCTGTGCTCATACTAGGCTGAGGCGCCTCAGATTCAACGGGATTATCCAAAGAAGGTTTGATTTGTGCACTGACAGCTTCTCCTGCAGCACTCTGAAGCTCAGGTATAGAGGTACTGTTACCAGGTATCAATTTCACATTTTCTTGAGCTGCAACTGACTTTACTGGCTGAACCACAGGTTGTTCCATATTTAAACTGCTTGGACCCCCCCAGACATTTTGTGGCTTTAGTACTGATGTACTGAGACCAGCTCCAGCATCCTCCTTGACTAAATGCGCTGCGGGGGACCCTGGTTTGGTGGTTGTTTTCTGTTTCCTCCCTGACTTAGCATTCTTAGGCCCCATGCGAAGGTTTCTCCTCTCCATCAAATCTTGTGCCAACGCAGACGTAACAGGAGTAGATGTTTGGTCAATCTTGGGTTCTTGCAAACTATTTGTCACATTGACCTTCACACCATCATCCTTTCCAAATTCTGCAGGCTCGATTTTGTCGTTTCTGTCTGGCCTGGTAGTTTCAGTACTAACAGGCTTTGTCGCAGAACTGGTACGCACTTTTTCCACTTTTTTCCTTTTCGGAATAGGAGTCTTATGCTTCTCTTGAACAGGGGATGTGATTGGAAGAGAAACAGGAACTAATTCAACCAACGTATGAAGCCCCGAGATTGGATTGACTTCGTAAGTGACTAAAGTAGGTGCACTTGTTCCAGATTGTGCACTTTCTAACTTTTGCTTGTCTTGGGATATAGTGGCAGTTGATGAACTATCTGATGCCATGGTTACTGCAGTTTGGACCCTTGAAAGTGGGCTATCAACAGCATCTGTGACAGTAGGTACATCTGAGGCACCAGATGACTTAGTTATACTCTCCTTCGAAATTGCTGAAGCAGAAATTATTTCCGGTAAAGCACCTGGTGTCGGAGGAGTCTGTTTCTTTGCACGGCTTCGAGGTGTACCAGATCCACTTTGGACCCTTGAAAGTGGGTTATCAACAGCATCTGCGACAGTAGGTACATCTGAGGCACCAGATGACTTGGTTATACTCTCCTTCGAAATTGCTGAAGCAGAAATTATTTCCGGTAAAGTACCTGGTGTCGGAGGAGTCTGTTTCTTTGCACGGCTTCGAGGTGTACCAGATCCACTTTGGACCCTTGAAAGTGGGTTATCAACAGCATCTGCGACAGTAGGTACATCTGAGGCACCAGAAGACTTGATTATATCCGAGGCAATACCACTCTCCTTTGAAATTGCTGAACTAGGAATTATTTCTGGTAAAGTAGCTGGTGCCAGAGGAGTCTGTTTCTTTGCACGGCTTCGAGGTGTACCAGATTCTCTTTGAATCTTCCTACCCTTGGCTTGTGTCGGAACAGAAGGGACCGCAACAGGGGTTACGGAAGCAGGAACCGCACCTTTACCAAACTCGGTTGATGAGGATCCAGCCACATCTTTGACAATAGCATAACCAGGTGGAGTTTCAAAGCCAGGGGGTGCAGTAGGGGACAGACTTGGAGCGCTCTGCGATCCCATATCCACTGTATTGACAGTAGAGGGTACTGCTGGAACAGCCACCGTTGCTGCTCTCTTTGGCCTTCCACGTCCACGTCGTGACGGCTGTTGCTTAGGGTGTTGCACAGTCATCTGGAGTGGAGGTTGTGGTGGAGGTGGCGATACTGCTGCTGTGGAGGTTGCTGGATGTATTGATAGTGGTGATAGTAGCACTGCCGCCACTGTCGGTACAGGTGTCACTACCGGGATTGGTACCTCTTTGGGTGGAGGTGGTAGTGTTACGGTCGTTGAAGGCTGTGGTGGAGCTGCTACGATATGTAGAGATGCAGGTGATGGTGTTTCTGTAGGGTGAAGAGAGTGAGGTGATGGTGTTGCTACTGGTAATGGTGATTGCGGTTGCAGTGTTTCTGTTGGCTGAGGTTGTAGTGTTGGAGGATTGGGTAACAGCTCTGCAACATTGGGGAGCACTTTGGTCGCGTCAGCATTTCCCGTACTCGAGTCCTCGGTGTCATCCTTGAATTCGGGGGAGTCAGGAGGCTCAACTTGACACATTTTCTCAAATTCTTCTTCAGTCATTTGATCTTCATAAGACCTTACCTGAGATAGAAAAAAAAATAGACGAATTAGAGAACTTCTATGATACAGAATTCTTCTTCCAGGCTGCAACTGTATTCTATAAATGACCAACCTCTCTTGCTCTTTTCCCCCTCCCATAATATTGTGTATCAAGACCCCCAGCAGTGTATTCACTTTTCCGCTTCAAACCTGCATTAGCATCCTCATACGCTTGCATAGCCTCAACAAATGCCTTCAAGTCTTCATCCGTAACTAGACGTGAAGGCATTGGGAGGCACGCCGTAGGGTCGTCTTTTTCCGATCCATGTACCAACTTCTGCCACGCGATCTGTCGTGATTAAAGGTTACACTATCAGAACAGCAAATATATGACCAACAAGGACGCCAATGTAAGGAAAACAAATGAGGAAAGAAACAAAACTTAAAAACTTACCGCCTCTTCCTCTTGCCTTTGTTTGTCAATCAACTCAAATGTTTCAATTTCAGACTCACTGGCAGATTACAAAACATGCATGATTACGCTTCGACGAACAAAATTAAAAATGAGAACACAAGAAGACTAGTGTACTTAAATCAAAGCAGATGTTTGATCCAAACATCAACTGAAGATGAGAATTTATCCTCATAACTATACTACCCATGAAGGACGGAATAGAAAATGAGACCATAAATAAATTGAAATGAAACTTGATACCTGCGAGCTAAAAGATCATTAAGAGCATCATCATCTAACACAGAGGCGGACTCTTCTTTCTTACACTCTCTCAGAAGAGACTCCAAATATTCCCTTCGATCTTCGGCACTGTAACAGAATAACAGTACAAATACTTCAGCTGGCAATAATCAGAGATACCTAGTTCCATATTCTGGCACTCTTTTAAGATCAAGATGCTCAAAAGTATATAAGAGAGCACAAATGTACCTAGTGTGGTTATCAAAAAATCCAGCAGTTATACTCTGATTGGCAACTCCCAATTTGTGCTCCGCTGCAGCTCTAACATGTTCCTCCACACTATGCACCTTTTTCATGAAACAATAGCACTTAGCAACAAAGCAAAACCAGTCCATGATTTGCATATAACATCGAATTTATATACCATTACAGTGTCAGTGTCCCTATCGACAATATACATATTGATGGCATACTACATCCCATATCAATATAAAGTACTTACAGTTTCCATACGCAAAACAAGCACGTCTTTCTTCTGACCAATCCTATGAGCTCTTGCCTGTGCTTGCAGGTCAACCTAGGAGAACACCACGAATCAAATGTCTGTTGAATTAAAATCAAGTCCGATTGAAAATATGATAAATCTTGAAAGATTCTTTCCTGAGGATTCCAATCGGTGTCAAATATAATGACAGTATCAGCGGCTTGCAGATTTACTCCAACACCTCCAGCACGAATACTACCAACACAAAGAGAAAATATTAGGACGTAAAAAAAAAAGATATGTATATATATATACACACACTGAATGGAAACATCTGAAAGTACAAGTACCTCAATAAAAATATGAAAGCAGAAGAATCTGGTCGATTGAATTCATCAATAAGGGCTCCACGATCACCTCCGGTCGTGTGTCCATCTAACCTAAGATACCTGTAGCGTTTCCAGCGGAGATATTCCTCCATAACGTCAAGCAGCCTGGTCATTGTAGAGAAAAACAGAACCTGCATATTTATAGTTCCAGATCCTCTTAATTAGCTCTCCCAACACAGATACGTTTTTGTAAGATTGCAAACAGACAATGTCTAAGCTTTCACATTTCAAATTTAAAGTCTCTACTCAGGATACAAGATAAACAAACACAATGGTAGTGATTGTCCATGTAACTGCAGTATTTAATGGTCATAAAAAACTAGTACAATGCTGACAAGGAAGATATCATAGGAGGTGCATGCCAGTAATGGAAAAGCATTTGCTAATTGGCCTGCATATAAAGACATGCAGTATTACATACCCGATGATCAGTTGCTTTCAGCTTTGGAAGCAATCGATCTAACATCTCCAGCTTTCCACAAAGCCTCACAATGGGTGGCAGATAATGTCTAGGTACAAGGCTATCAATCTACGAATGAAGAGCGGATTGAGAACACAAGCCAAAAATAAATAATTAATGTGTTACAAGGACACTCCATAAATAAAAAAAAAAACGCCGTGTCGACACTCGACGAACGGACACTCGTGTCGGACACACAGGACACAGCTCAATTACCAAGACAAGAATAAAATATTTAATAAAATTAAAAAAAACTTCACCTATAGATTTTAGGAAAGAAAATGTTTTCTTCATTCTAACTTGTATAAGAACCTTTATCTTTAGTAAAACCATATTTTCTTAGCTTCAATAAGGAGTTTTGCCTTGAGTAATAAAAATAGAGACACTCCCGAAACTAACCATTGATCTCCATTAGATTTTTTTAGCAAAAATGGAGATATTCTCCCACAACTACAACTATATCTATGAGATGATGGAGATACGTAGAAATATCAATGGAGTTTGTATTTCTAAAGCCTTTTTTATTGGTATACATATATATGTAAGTATTTTTCCATGCTCGCTATCCGTGTCCCCGTTTTCTAGTTTTTTAAGTTGTCGTGTCAAGGTAACGTATTGGACACGACACACCGACACCGTATCCGTGTCCTTGTAACACAGTAATTAATTATGAATCAAGCTAAATTTTATCAAAAAAAAAAAAACACACACAAACCCACCTGTTCCGCATGAAGCTGACTGATATAAGGGTGATTGCATATATTGCGGAGTTCCATAACAGAATTGTGCACGGAACGACCCTGCTTGTACATCGTGAATAGGCCAGGATAGGTTATTAAAAGAATAAATAGGTAAAACTAACAAGACTACAAAGATATAACTTTTACTTGCACAGACTCAGAAAATCTAAAAATGGCAAATACGAACTGATCAAAAAAATAAAAGCAGAAGTGTAGGAGTTGACCTTGGAATTTCCGATGCAGCCAAGATTGTCCTCAACTCGTTTCATCAGAAGCTTTTGATATGCGGAAGATTCACATCTTACAAGCCTTTCGATCTTCTCAGGCAATTCATGTTCAACCTATTACAATTTGAGAATGAGAAAGATCATATTAGGAGGTTCTAAGAATTTTCATAAGTTGAGACACAGCAAATAAGCATCGGGCATTTGCCATTAGTAACTTCAAACCGGAATTTAAAGTGAAATACTAAAAACATGATATAAAAATCATAATCCTTTCTCAAAAGTTAGTTAATAATGAAGTGTTTGATGGACACTCGATCTCTTCCTTGGAAGACTTCGTTAACTACGCAAAGCAACGGCTGGGATTTAAGGCCAACTCTTACCACGCTACGTGGTAAACGCTTCCATCAATGAAACTAGATAATACTTAAAATAGATAACCAATGGGCTGAAAATAGCTGGTAACCAATGGGCTACTAGATAATGTTGGGCCCAGGTCAAAGGTATCACACATTGCTCGCAGAACGAAATTTTTTCCACAAAATACTTAAAATATCTAGCAAGTTGAATGAACCTTTCATATTGATGATGTAAAAAAACAAATCCCACAGTTGGCATGTTAGGGCATGAGCAAGGAGCATTAGTTAATGCTTATTTGCTTAGGCAGAACCACTACTTCATAGATGGTTATTAGTTTTTCAGTAATTTTGTAAGGACAAATGGAAAACTGTCGACTTGTAAAAAAAAACATCATTTACAAACCTTGTGTTTCAGCCTCCGAAGCACAAAAGGCCGAAGAACTTGGTGAAGGCGATTAATAATCAAGAGATTCTCTTCCTCTGACAGTAAAGCCTATTCATTTATGAGCAGGAAAAGTGGCACCAGTCTCAGAAACGTATTTAAGGAGACAACTGGATCATAATAGAAGACAAAGACAAGAAAAGCTTACATCATCAGGAGAAGTATCAACACCACTCTCAAATGGTTTGTTGAACCACTGGGAAAAGTCATCCGATGAGTTGAAAATGCTCGGCAACAAGAAGTTAAGCAGGGCCCATAACTCTTCAAGGTTATTCTACATCATTTAATAAGGGTCTCCAAGTTCAAACTCAGGAATCTACATTTCTTAGATGGAAAATCTAGGACTATAAGCAAAAAAGAAGTACAAAAAAATTAAATAAAGACAGGAAGCAACCTGTAGTGGAGTTCCAGTCAACAGTAATCTATGAGCGCTCTTGTAATGCTTTAAATCAGCATTCAGTTTGCAGGATGCATTCTTTATTCGATGACCTTCATCAATTATAACATAGTGCCATTGAATTTTACTTAGTTTTGGCCTATCATGCTTGTTCATCAAGTACTCGTAAGTTGTCAAAAGGACATTAAATTTTTGTTGAACTATCCTTTCTCTGCAGTAACAGGAAACCCAGTTAGTTGTACCTACCAAAAATAAAAAGTAGCGTCTTGTGAAGAAAGAAAGAACATCTCAAACACTGATATGTCATTACTTAAATAATTTACGCCGCTCTTCAGGGGGGCCAGCATACGCAATTTTGATAATACTAGGGGCCCAGAAAGTGAGTTCTGAAACCCATCCTGATAGAACAGATGACGGTACTACCACCAAAAATGGTCCTCTGTCATTTTTCGTCTCCATTAGGTAACATATCAAAGAGATAACCTACACAAAACACAATCTATAAGATTCCTCTTGCACACAGATCCAGCGCTATGCTTTCCAAATTCATCTCATACCTGGACAGTTTTACCCAAGCCCATTTCATCAGCAAGTATTCCATTCAAATGATTATTGTATAGAGAAACCAGCCAACGCAAACCATTCATTTGGTACCTGCGAAAATGCAATTTAGAATTATGAAATCCTTTGGGTAGTTACAAAATCAGAAAAATCCTGGATAATAAAGTTTTTTATTGATTATCCCACTGTCACACTTGTAACGATACAAACAAATAGGAGGAGAAAAAAAAACCCTTTAGTTAAGAGGAAAGCAGGGGCAGTTAAAAGACAGAATAACTTACTCTCTTAGTTTTCCACCTTGAAGAGATGCTGGCTGCTCCGCTATGCTCTCTTTTATGCTGCAGACAAGAATTCAGCAGTTTTCATATTTCCTTGATAATAACGTATTGATTATAATGGAAAGAATATAAAAAAAGAATTACTAGAATCCAGTTCTTGTAATGAGCAACAATAGGAAAGCCCCAATTTTCTTGAGAATAAAGAGAAGGGAATAGAATTTAGCAAAACTAAGAAGTAACGCCGTGTTACAAATCTAAAGCAAAAAACATATTCTAGGAAGTGAACAAACGAACTTATGTCTTCTGAGTCATGCCTTATATTACATCAAAAATTATACAATACCAACAAGTAAGGTGTATCCTGTATCAAAGATCATACTTACCGAGAAAGTAAGGCTTATCCTGTATCAAAGATCAGACTTACCTAGAAAGTAAGGCTTATACAATACAAGAAAGTAAGGTGTACCCTGTACCTGTGAGCCATCAAATAGTACTTCTGATTGCTTTCCAGATAATGCTGCAAAATATGAATCACCAAAAGTAAGATCATAACGTCAAGAAAGGAAACACTACAAAATCCAGAAGAGAATTAGCATACCTCTGCCTGGTCATTTTCATCTTCATTCTCAACTGCATCCTCATTCTTCTCAACAACGGGTGAAGCCCGGTTCTCATCCATTTCCACCTCAAACTGCCTTGCAAGGGCCTTTGACTCCTGCACTTTGGATCCCAGCTTCTGAAGATATTTTTCAGTTTCCTTGAGAAGTTGTTTAACACGATCTGACTTGGCATCCTGTATGATACGACATTTGTAAGCAAACCAATAAGAAGCGCAAACCTCCCTAAGTAACTAAAATGGGAAATCTAACTTCACCTGAACCATTCGCAGATACCCCTCCACATCATTGTTCTTCAACAAATTAATCTTCTCGCGCTGGATTCTGTCAATCTTCTCACGATGTATTCGCTCTTTCTTCTTATGGAACTCCTTTACATACTTATTGAAACCCTTCCATCTCTCTCTCTTAATTTTAAACCAGTCTTCCAGTCTCTCCCTAGAAATGTAAATAAACAAACCAGATGACAAATAGTTGTTCTCATATAGATGCAGCATATTATTTTATCAGAAGAAAAAGTTCCACCAGATAATAATCAGTTTCTATTCACAGGAAAGGAATCAACACGGGTAACTGAGTACATTATCAAGGACGTCTTCCACCAGACTAAGACTATCCAAATCTTGGCAATGAAGAAGAAAAGTAAAGAGAAAAAGAGCAGACAAAACCAAATACATACTTGTGAACTTCGATTTCACTGAAGAACTCCTTTTGCCTCTCACGAATCCTCTTTTGCCGCTCCTCCTTCATTTTCTGTTCAAATTTCTCGAGTTGTTTGACTCGCCTTCCATGTTTATGTTTCTTAAATGTCTTAAGACGTTCAATTTCGGAAGTATTAGGCTTGAAGAAATCATGGGCAAATTCGCTGCACAGAAAAGAATATCAATTTTGGCAGAAAAATCAAAGTGTTGAAAAAAAAAAAAATAATGATAATACACAAAAATATCTGCTTCCATGCAAGTTAGAGGCTGACGCAAGAGATCTTTACCTCCGCAATCGCCGTTGAAGCTGAAGCAGCTGAAGCTTCTTCAGTTCAATCACACTTTTTGTCTTGGTGGAAATATCATCAGAGGAACTCACAACCTCCTGCAAAAACAAAAGAAAACAAAGAAAAAACTCAACCTTGATTGCCCACAAAAAACATCTCGACCCATAAATTAATGTAGTCATTTTCTTCGAAGTATTAACCAGTGAAGATCCAGTAAGGAAAATAAAGTGGTCTACACTGCATAGTGGCGACCATAAACTACAGACTACAAACTCAAAATACCTCTTTTCTTTTCTTTTTTAATGGGAAGACTTACTTTCAGATAACAAGATTTTGAAGCTAAAGAGGGAAGTAGCTGATACTGACACAAACATAAACTATTGTCCATCCTTTTTGCCGAAGTATATAAATCTAACAAAGTTGATGACAGCAAGAATAAAGTAGATAAAATGATAAACACTAGGCCTAACAAAAATTTGTAACCCACCTTTAACTTGTTGAAACATACAGCCATTCTTTCCTCTGTTTTCCTCTGCTTGATAGCCCAATTCCGTTCTTCATTAAGCTTTCTTTTCTGATGATCCATAATCCATTTCTCTGAGGTAGTGTACTTTGGTGGGGACATTGTGATATCTGTATAAATTGATTTGTTTTCTTCGCCTAACTCCATAGATCTTTCCAGCACCATACCTGGATTCCCATAGTTTTGTGTATTGTTCGCGGAAACCATCTGATACCTATCAAAATTTAAATGCTTTTGAGGGTCGGAAACATGGTTCTCACCCTGAGATCCATGTGTCCGTGTAACACTGACATCCCTTGAATGTTCAACATCTTTTCCTGAATTAGTTTTGCTCGCCTCTTTTCCTGTAAATGTAGAAGGGTATCTATCTGCATGCAAACTTGCTTGCACATATGAAGGCTCTGACCTGAGCACATTATTTCCTCTCTCTCGGTCACCAAGAAGTTGAGGATGATTTGAAGAATAATCTGTTCTTTGGGGCATTGGTGGGTGATGAAATACGGAGGGTGATAATGCATTTACTGAAACCTCCTTTTGATTGCGTGTCCCAGTCAAACTAGCCATTTCTCGCTTTAGCTGCTGATTCATTCCCAATATAGAAGAGGATAAGTGGTTCAACCTCCCAATCTGTTGTTGACCATTCCCAATATCATCCCTGTCGGGATTCATCTTGGGCAAAGTTCTCCCACTATTCATCACAGACATAGCCGCAGAAGTCATAGCTAGAGTTGCTTGAGAATCTGATTCTTCCTGAATATTCATTTCTGTCTCCGGGTTTCTTCTTGCAGGCAGAAGGTGATTCCTTTCTTCTGTTGCTGCAGAGCTATCAGTGGGAGGACCCTTGTTCGCTTTCTGAAATTTATCTGTGTCCACTGAAGTGGTTTCTGTCTCTGTTGGGATTCCAGTAGACGAGGAACCAGGAAGAGTTCTTTCACTCATATCACTAGGTCTTCCGAGTACAGCTGTGGCTTCATTACCACTGCTTGGCCCTTTTACAGATATCTCTTTCCCTTTGCTTTCGCTTTGCTCATTGCGTGTTCCATCACCGCCACCACCTATTGCAGAAAAAGTAAATCAAATAAAAATCCATACACAAAGATAAGAGAAATACAAATAACTGTCCACTGTACTTGCCTTCTCTTGGATTTGGCTCTCCAAGTGCGATATCGAGATGGAGTTTCCTTGGCATCAGGCCGTTTCTGCAAGCAATATATAACTATTTAAATACATACTTTCATAATCTAGGAATGCCTTAAAACGATAATGGTAAGAACATGCATGCCTGAAAGCCAAAAATACAAGGCACTGGGCTCTGAGTTGTTTTAAATGGTGTTCCTTAAATGGCATGCCAGACGAGACAGGAGGATGAAAAGTGGGAGCTTTTGCTGTATCTACGTTCTCTTTACTCTGTGGTCCCTGAGATCCACTTCCTTGCTGAAAACAACCACCTTTGTTAGCAGAGAAAAGGTATAACTAACCCAAAGCAAGAGTTTTAACTACAAAAGAAGTAGTAACTGCACAATGCATAAAGGCCAAGGATCCAACAAGATATTACTTGAAAGTGGATTCAATGCAGGTAAACATGCATACAGGATACAGCAATTAGACTAAAAAAAGTAAAGAGAAGCCTACTCTACATCAAACTTTAGATTCTGCAAAGCATGAATTACAAAAACGATTGGCGATGTTCATTTCAAAGACGTGATTCAAAAAAATACCTAACCACAGCAAATAAAATAGACAAACATTTGAGCTGTAAAAATAATCAGCGAGTTACAAAACTGGCATTTTGTGGTGAGTCCAAGATAGACGAAACGTAGTGGCCATCAGCCATGGGATAAGAATACAAGCATTCATCGCGAGAATTCGAAAAACTAAATGCAATGGGAATAGGAAGAGGCTGAATGATGCCTATAACTAATTCATGACTTTCCATAACCTGAATTGATGTAGGATAGAAATTGCATAAACTGACTCATTCATCATACTTTTCTTTTACTTAACCGCCCCTTCAATTGTGATACTCCACTTGTGCAAAGAAGTAAAACCACGAATGAAAAGAAAAAAAGTACCTGATCAAACTGAGCTTCCGGCGCTTTCTCAGATATATTAGATTCTGAATCGTTCATGAGTGCAGACTTCCTATGTTCCGAATCTGTTGCACCTCTACTAGAAGTGGGCTCGACCGAGGAAGATTTAACAGCAGTGTCCATAGATGCCATGTCTTTGCCTTTCCCAAGGAACTGGGAACCAGAAGGTTCTAAACCCCTCTCCTTAAGCATCTTCGAGGCCAATTCTGGATCCACACCCCGCTCCTTGAGCAACTTCAAGGCCATTTCATAATTATCGAAGGAAGTATTGTTATGTTGAACAGAAGCAGGGAAACCTGTTTTCATTGTAGCATATGAACCAAAATTTCCCGGCACTCCTACTTGAGCCTTGCTATAACCACCAGAAATTACACTCATACCTTGAGGGGTCTCCTTACTTGAACCAAGAGATGGAACTGCAGACTGAGCAGCAGTAGCATCTGCTGTCAAAACACATACAGCACCAGTAGGTGCAAACCTGGAAAGCTGGGAGTTATCTGGCAACAACCCGGTTTTAAATTGATCCCAAACATTCCTACTACTGAAAGGATCATTTCTACCCTGAACAAAACCTCCTTTCTGTTGTCCCACGACACCATAAGCAGAACCGTCACCCTCAGAAAGATTTACATTTGAAATTTGACTCTCTTGCTTAGCTCTAAGTAAAGATTCCAAACCACTTGATGCTGAAGACAAATGCTCCATGGGACCACTATCCTGACCAGGATTTACCAGAGCATGTTCTTGATTGGTGACCTTCCCCTTTCTTGATTTAGCTCCAGCGTTGGGAGTATCTAATTTTTGAGGGCTGTCAGGATTCACATCTGCACTTGTTGCACCTGCCCTCTTTCTCTTAGTGGCGGCTTTTTTGGGTTCTTTTGGTCTTCCCTGTTTGTCTAATTTTACAGAGTCAACCCTTTCTTGGGAGTTCCCAGATCTAGTGTCTAGACTAGACGGACTTTCGTGATCATACAAACTACCACTCCTCTGAGATACAGGTCCTTGATAAAACTCATGCCCACCACTGCCTACCCTATTTGGTCCAACAGGTGGTTTATTGGGATTCATAACCTCATTATCAGCTAAACCTGGTCTAGAATCTCTAAAAGCCCCAACACTCTGCATTGGAGTACCCGCGTACACTTCTTCCTTAATTTTACTACTTGATCCTCCTGCATTCCATGCACCACCAACTGGTACACCTCTAAACGGCATGCCACTGCCACCTGCAGGTGTCATACTGTCAGGTGCATCCGACCTTGAAGCATTTCCGGAATCCTCCCCAATTTGAGGTCCACCAGTTGTAGGAAGACGAGCCGCCTTGACAGCCTCAATATCAAGTCCATGCTGATTCACAACAGTTTCCATTGCCCTAACATGATGAAAAACAAAAGAACCCTATCATGAGCAATTTCTAACTCATCTACACTTAATTACTTCATTTCTGCAGCAAATGCAACATCTATTACAGGTCAAATAAAACAATTACCTGGATATTACTTGATAAGGCAACGAGTGTTCTTTCCCACTCGCCTTCATATGCTGACATATCTAATAACCATTCAAAATTAGTTTAGTTAATCCATCATCGACATCAGTGAAACAAACTTATTCTAGTACTAAAATTTACTTACCACATGTAATTTTGTAGCCAATTTGGCTGGCTCATCTTTAGATTCATGAATTAACTTCTGTAAGAACTTAGCTGCCTCAATTTCCACATGCTGAGAAGCCGCCATATTATCAAAGCAACAAATTCAGGGTTGAAAATCACATTTTCCAGTATGAAATTTAGGGTTTTATTGGGTAACCCTAAAAGTAGAGATCGAAGCTTATGGAACCTGAAATTTTGGGTTTGGTTTTGAGGAAATTAGTGTTAAATGAACCTTGAGAATGGTCGCGGAGAAGCTTTCCCCCGACCTCAGTTATGGCGTTGATGAAGAAAAAAGGAAAAAATGGCGAGGAAGATGAAGAAATGAGCTAAACAAGGGGAAATAGTGACTCGTTACTATGATAGCATACGTAGTAAGCAGGATTATTATTCGATACGAATACATCTAACACGGTTTATTTCTCTAGGGTCATAAGTAAGCGGTTAGATTTGAATTATTGAATACTTGAAATTATGGTGTAGTTTAACCTGATGGGAGTATAACCAGGGTTAAACTCACAAGTTATAGATTAGAGGTTCGAATCTCATGCTAATCGTATCAAAAAATCTGATGGGAGTATGTGATGATGTGAAGGGGGAGAAGGAGAGTAGGGGTGTAAATATTACCCGAAAATACTCAGCCTGCCCGCACCCGCCCGAGACTGCCTGTACCCGAAATAGCCCAAAGCCTGTTATGGCCTGATGCGGGCTGCCCGGCCTGGCCTGGTTAGTGAGAACGGGCGGGCTCAGGCTTCCTCAAAAATATTGTTGCCAGGCCTGGTGCCCCCCGAACTACCTGGCCTGTTACATGTTCTATCTACCGGGCCCAAGTGCCTGGTTATTTCGATATACACGAGAATATTCGATATACACGAGAATATCTTCCCTAAAACTAGCCACAGTCATAGAACAGAAGAATGGGGAAACAAGTTTATCTTTCTTTCCATATCTTTGGATAAAAGATTTCATCTTATCAAATTTGCGGCAATTCTTCCCAAAATTTTAGGAAGTTAGCATACTTTATAGGCTATGATTCGTTTTCGTATAAGATTTGGGTTTCTCGCTTTCTCTTTATCTCTGACTCTAGGGTTTCAACAAGAGAAGAATTTTCATCAGTCAAAAATTACAAAAAATAAAAAATTGATCGGTGATTCGGGTGAATCGGTGGTGTCTGTAAGTATTTTCTTAAAACTTAATTTATATCTATCGAAATTATGTTATCAATTTAATGTTTTGTGATTATTGAGAAATGAATTTCATGCTTATCAACTGTTTGTAGAGTTGTCTAAAACAAGTAATTGCATTTTATATTGTCTTCTTCCATATCTAGTTTTTCTGTTGTATACCAGCAGATACGTCATGTACATAATTTTGTAAATCAATAGTAAGCAATAGTGCCTATACAAACTAAACTAGTTGTATTCACTGCTTCTTTTAATCAGTTAGATCTCAAAAGTACAAGCTTTTTACATATACTTAACTATCTATGTTATGTTGTTAGCAGGAACATACAACATGGATACTAGTGAAGTTCAAATGAATACTCAAGAAGATAATGGGACTAACTTGAACAGTGATGTTGCTGGCTCCTCAAATCCATCAACTATAACCACATAACAAGAGAACCAGAGAGAATCTAGGCTGAGATCAAAGGTGTGGAAAGATTACGAACGATTCACAAAGGCAAATTCACAAAACCCTACCAAAATCTTAAAGAGGGCACGTTGCAAAGGCTGCGATGTAGATTTTTCTGGGGATCCTTCTGCTGGCACATCACATCTCAGTAGACATACTAAAAGCTGTCAGAAAAAGCAAAAAACTGATTCCGAGCAGACCTTAATATCCAGGGATGCAGAAGGTAACATCATTTCTTTTCAGTTTTGTCAAGCTAGAGCAAGAAAGAATATCATTAGACTAATTATTCCGCGTGAACTTCCTTTCCAATTCGTTGAAGATAAATTTTTTGCTTGGTGTATCAATGACAGTTTTCATCCTAGTTTTGTTAGTTTTAGTCGAACTACTGCTCGAAATGATATTTTGAAGTTTTTTAGAGAAGGGAAAGAACATTTGAAGAAAATTCTTTTGGAACATTCAGGAAAAATTTCTTTGACTTCAGATATTTGGTTATCAAAACGTCAGAAATTAAGTTATATTTCACTCACGGGGCATTTTATTGATAAGGATTGGGTGCTGAGAAAAAGAATCTTGTCTTATCTTTTAATTGATGTGTCACACACTGGAGAACAAATTGCTGAGATGATTAATCGCATGTTAGTTAGTGATTGGGAAATTTCTCAAAAAGTATTTTCTCTTTCGATGGATAACGCTAGTGCAAATACACTTTCAATCAAACATTTGAAAGTGTTAATGCCTAACCTTCCATCGAAAGGGGATTTATTTCATGTGCGTTGTTGCTGCCACATACTAAATTTAGTTGTTCAAGACGGACTAAGAGTTAAAGAATTTAAGGAAATGCTTGAAAATATTAAAGATAGTATAGCTTTTATGTTTGCTTCTTCTGTGAGATATGGGCAGTTCAGAAATTCATGTCGGTCAGTGGGTGTGCGTCCTAAAAAGCTCCAAACTGATTGTGAGCATAGGTGGAACTCCACTTATATGATGTTAAAAGATGTGCTTCCCTATCGTAATGCAATTCAAAGGTGTCTAGCAGATATGGCATGTCGTTACACTGTAAGTAATTCTGATTGGGAACACGCTGAACTGTTGTGCAATTTCTTGAAGCCTTTTTATGAAGCAACTAACTACTTTTCTGGCGTTGATTATGCGACAAGTAACTCTGTTCTTAGATTTTTGTTTGGTATCGGAAAAGTTTTTTCTACTCATAGAAATATTCCTAGTTTGAAGGTTATTATTGCTACCATGGAAGAAAAATTCGTAAAATATTGGGGTGAGACTCCTCATTTGTTTGCGATAGCTTGCATTTTGGATCCTCGGCTTAACTTCAGAGGTATGGAAACTAATTTGTCTGACATTGAGGAATGCTTCAGTACATCTGCATATAATATTCGATGTCATAAGGAGCAAAGCAGTTTAATATCCTAAAAGCTGAAAAGTATTTTTACTGAGTACGTATCTGCCATGGAAGTGGACGGACAAGTTAATACTGTTTTGAATACTTCTACATTTTTTGGGAATCTCGAAGTAGGCATAGAAGTGACCCACTTGCTACAGCATCACACGAACTTACAAGGTATTATGCTGAGCCGCCACCAAGTTTAGAGGAGATGAAAAGGTTTGATGTATTGGCTTGGTGGAAACAAAACGAAAAGAGGTATCCAGTTCTTTCTTGCATTGCGCGTGATGTCCTAGCAGTTCAGGCGTCCACGGTTGCATCTGAATCAGCATTTTCTCTTGGAAAGTGTGTTGTAGGCGATTATCACAGCTGCTTAACTCCAGAAATGTTGGAGTGTTGTGTGTGTTTTAAAGATTGGTGGAAAGCTGAGTTTAAAGACTACCTTCAAACGATGGATCCATTGAACGATGATATTTCCATGGAAGATGAAGACGATCAAGTGACCAATTGATTCAGTTTATCTTTAAGGTATGTAACTAAGTATATTACTGATGAATGTCAAAACATATATGATTTCTATTTTAATATTAGTTTTGATGTTTTTTCTAACTCATAATTATCTAGTATATATGACAGTAGTTCAAGATAACCAGTGGATAGGCAAACAAAGCATATTTTTTATTTTCTTGTAATATGATTTCTCCGTATATCTCCCTAATCTTGCTTTGTTTTTAATCTATGTAGGTGAAGCAGCATAGAGTACCAAGTTGTTGGAGTACATAAATAAAGAAGTTCGTCGATGTAGAGAAGCCAGGGAGCTCATGGATTTCTTTGGAGTACCAAGTCTTTTCTAATTAAGAACAAACAATTTCAACATAGAGTTTTAGTTATTCTTTTGATAAGAATTTTACGTTTGTTTTGTTTTTCCTTTTTCTGCATCCTCTAAGACTATCGAGTGTTTCTGTATTTGTTTCATTTAGGGGTGTAAATTGGGCCAGGCCGGACGGGCTTGGAATTAAGCTACCCAAATGGCCGGGCAGGCCGGGTACCAACACTAATTTTGAAGCCCAAACTTGCCCAAAGCCCAATTGTTAAACAGCCACCTTTTTCTAGTCTGGCATTTGACATGTTTAAAAAACAATATAATTAAATAAGATCACTTCAGAACGTCCAAACAATCTAATGAAACAAATACAGAAACACTCGATAGTCTTAGAGGATGCAGAAAAAGGAAAAACAAAACAAACGTAAAATTCTTATCAAAAGAATAACTAAAACTCTATGTTGAAATTGTTTGTTCTTAATTAGAAAAGACTTGGTATTCCAAAGAAATCCATGAGCTCCCTGGCTTCTCTACATCGAAGAACTTTTTTATTCATGTACTCCAACAACTTGGTACTCTATGCTGCTTCACCTACATAGATTAAAAACAAAGCAAGATTAGGGAGATATACAGAGAAATCATATTACAAGAAAATAAAAAATATGCTTTGTTTGCCTATCCACTGGTTATCTTGAACTACTGTCATATATACTAGATAATTATGAGTTAGAAAAAACATCAAAACTAATAGTAAAACAGAAATCATATATGTTTTTACATTCATCAGTAATATACTTAGTTACATACCTTAAAGATAAACTGAATCAATTAGTCACTTGATCGTCTTCATGTTCCATGGAAATATCATCGTTCAATGGATCCATCATTTGAAGGTAGTCTTTAAACTCAGCTTTCCACCAATCTTTCAAACAAACACAACACTCCAACATTTCTGGAGTTAAGCAGCTGCGATAATCGCCTACAACACGCTTTCCAAGAGAAAATGCTGATTCAGATGCAACCGTGGACGCCTGAACTGCTAGGACATCACGCCCAATGCAAGAAAGAACTGGATACCTCTTTTCATTTTGTTTCCACCAAGCCAATACATCAAACCTTTTCATCTCCTCTAAACTTGGTGGCGGCTCATCATAATACCTTGTAAGTTCGTGTGATGCTGTAGGAAGTGGGTCACTTCTATGCCTACTTCGAGATTCCCAAAAAATGTCTTCAACTGAGGATCTAGCATCCCCTGAAGTGCCCTGTGAAGGTGGTTGTGTGCTAGTGAGAGTTGTAGAAGTATTCAAAATAGTATTAACTTGTCCGTCCACTTCCATGGCAGATACGTACTCAGCAAAAAGACTTTTCAGCTTTTGGGATATTAAACTGCTTTGATCCTTATGACATCGAATATTATATGCAGATGTACCGAAGCATTCCTCAATGTCAGACAAAGTAGTTTCCATACCTCTAAAGTTAAGCCGAGGATCCAAAATGCAAGCTATCGCAAACAAATGAGGAGTCTCACCCCAATATTTTACGAATTTTTCTTCCATGGTAGCAATAATAACCTTCAAACTAGGAATATTTCTACGAGCAGAAAAAACTTTCCCGATACCAAACAAAAATCTAAGAACAGAGTTACTTGTCGCATAATCAACGCCAGAAAAAGTATTTAGTTACTTCATAAAAAGGCTTCAAGAAATTGCACAACAGTTCAGCGTGTTCCCAATCAGAATTACTTACAGTGTAACGACATGCCATATCTGCTAGACACCTTTGAATTGTATTACGATAGGGAAGCACATCTTTTAACATCATATAAGTGGAGTTCCACCTATGCTCACAATCAGTTTGGAGCTTTTTAGGACGCACACCCATTGACCGACATGCATTTCTGAACTGCCCATATCTCACAGAAGAAGCAAACATAAACGCTATACTATCTTTAATATTTTCAAGCATTTCCTTAAATTCTTTAACTCTTAGTCCGTCTTGAACAACTAAATTTAGTATGTGGCAATAACAACACACATGAAATGAATCCCCTTTCGATGGAAGGTTAGGCATTAACACTTTCAAATGTTTGATTGAAAGTGTATTTGCACTAGCGTTATCCATCGAAAGAGAAAATACTTTTTGCGAAATTTCCCAATCACTAACTAACATGCGATTAATCATCTCAGCAATTTGTTCTCCAGTGTGTGACACATCAATTAAAAGATAAGACAAGATTCTTTTTCTCAACACCCAATCCTTATAAATAAAATGCCCCGTGAGTGAAATATAGCTTAATTTCTGACGTTTTGATAACCAAATATCTGAAGTCAAAGAAATTTTTCCTGAATGTTCCAAAAGAATTTTCTTCAAATGTTCTTTCCCTTCTCTAAAAAACTTCAAAATATCATTTCGAGCAGTAGTTCGACTAAAACTAACAAAACTAGGATGAAAACTGTCATTGATACACCAAGCAAAAAATTTATCTTCAACGAATTGGAAAGGAAGTTCACGCAGGATAATTAGTTTAATGATATTCTTTCTTGCTCTAGCTTGACTAAACTGAAAAGAAATGATGTTACCTTCCGCATCCCTGAATATTAAGGTCTGCTCGAAATCAGTTTTTTGCTTTTTCTGACAGCTTTTAGTATGTCTACTGAGATGTGATGTGCCAGCAGAAGGATCCCCAGAAAAATCTACATCGCAGCCTTTGCAACATGCCCTCTTTAAGATTTTGGTAGGGTTTTGTGGATCTGCCTTTGTGAATCGTTCGTAATCTTTCCACACCTTTGATCTCAGCCTAGATTCTCTCTGGTTCTCTTTTTTTGTGGTTATAGTTGATGGATTTGAGGAGCCAGCAACATCACTGTTCAAGTTAGTCCCATTATCTTCTTGAGTATTCATTTGAACTTCACTAGTATCCATGTTGTATGTTCCTGCTAACAACATAACATAGATAGTTAAGTATATGTAAAAAGCTTATACTTTTGAGATCTAACTGATTAAAAGAAGCAGTGAATACAACTAGTTTAGTTTGTATAGGCACTATTGCTTATTATTGATTTACAAAATTATGTACAGGACGTATCTGCTGGTATACAACAGAAAAACTAGATATGGAAGAAGACAATATAAAATGCAATTACTTGTTTTAGACAACTATACAAACAGTTGATAAGCATGAAATTCATTTCTCAATAATCATAAAACATTAAATTGATAACATAATTTCGATAGATATAAATTAAGTTTTAAGAAAATACTTACAGACACCACCGACTCACCCGAATCACCGATCATTTTTTTTTTTTTTTTTGTAATTTTTGACTAATGAAAATTCTTCTCTTGTTGAAACCCTAGAGTCAGAGATAAAGAGAAAGCGAGAAACCCAAATCTTATACGAAAACGAATCATAGCCTATAAAGTATGCTAACTTCCTAAAATTTTGGGAAGAATTGCCGCAAATTTGATAAGATGAAATCTTTTCTCCAAAGATATGGAAAGAAAGATAAACTTGTTTCCCCATTCTTCTGTTTTATGACTGTGGCTAGTTTTAGGGAAGATATTCTCGTGTATATCGAATATTCTCGTGTATATCAAAATAACCAGGCACTTGGGCCGGGTAGATAGAACAGGTAACGGGCCAGGTATTTCGGGCGGGCACCAGGCCGGGCAGCAAGATTTTTGAGGAAGCCTGAGCCTGCCCGTTCTCACTAACCAGGCCAGGCCGGGCATCCCGCATCAGCCCATAACAGGCTTTGGGCTATTTCGGGTACATGCGGTCTCGGGCGGGTGCGGGCAGGCCGAGTATTTTCGGGTAATATTTACACCCCTGGTTTCATTAGATTGTTTGGACGTTCTGAAGTGAGCTTATTTAATTATATTGTTTTTTAAACATGTCAAATGCCAGACTAGAAAAAGGTGGCCTGCCCGGCCTGGCCTGTTTAACAATTGGGCTTCAAAATTAGTATTGGTGCCCGGCCTGCCCGGCCTGACAGGCCATTTGGGTAGCTTAATTCCAAGCACGTCCGGCCTGGCCTGATATAGAATACAGGCCAGGCATCCAGGCCTGGCCCAATTTACACCCCTAAAGGAGAGAGTTTAAAAAATCGGGTTGTCCTGTAATTTTTTAATGCAAGGCGGATCCTGAAGCCAAATGTATTTTGGATTTTCCACAGAATTGTCCCAACTATTTTCTCCAATGACGTGTCGATCGCCTAAACCTTCATCTGGGAGTGGTGAATCTTTAGGGACCCATGGTGAGTCGCGGCTAAGTAGTCATGAAGCAAGGGGGAGCGACACGTTATGGGGAAGAGTTTTGGGGTAGATCGTTGGAGATAGAAAGCATTTCGTATATTTTTGGTCATGTAGTAGAGACTATACATGGGCAACTTTTATACCACCTTGGGTTTTTTTGTTTTAGCTTTATATAAATTAACCTGGTAAACAAAACCACCTTGGGTCACAACAATATTAAGGACACTTCACGGGTAAATTTTGGATCATTTTGCAACTTTGGGTAACGAAAAAGATTTCATGTCATAAGGAAGATTTTTTATTTTGAGGTGAAGCCGTCCTGCGGATAGATTTTTTGTCTACGAAGAAATATTAGGTTGGATTTTGGATTATGTAAAAAAAAAATTAGGGTGTAATGGCATGATTTGGTTAGTCCACGAAACAGTTTTTATTTTATAATGGTTGTTATGCAACACAAGTTGGATTCTTTACTAGAGTGGTGGATGAACGCGAAATTGGGGGATATAAAAAGGAATTGGCGGATATAAGAAAAGGACAAAAACTGGATCCAGATATCAATTCGGGGTCACCCCTTATCTAAGTATTTTACGTAATACCTAATCTACCCCTCACTAATCAGGATTAGTGATTAATAATAATTAGTAAAATCATAAGATTTTTTATAAATGATTAGTGTGTGTTTTATTTGAATTTGGGTTAGTGAGGTGAGAGTAGAAGGATGGAAAAATATTTTGAGAGAGAATTTTTTTTGGGAAAAATGGAGGATGATTGTGAAGACAATTATTGTTGCTGCTTGAATCTTTAGCTCAACTACAACAAGGAGCATATCTTGAATCTTCAAATTTAACGACAACAACTCTTAATTGCAACTCTTTGTTGAGCCAACACCCTTGAATGATGATTTTGACGAGTATGGAGAGTTTCTTGAAGAACCAACACAAGAAAGTAAACTTGCACAACATAGTAGCATCCCCAACACACAGGTAAAGCTGCTAAGATGTTGAAAAATCGATTTTTTTTCTTTAAACCCGCCATTTTTTCAACTGAAATACCTAGGTACCGGCATGGTAGTTGTATGAATCCCATGCCGGTAGTCAGGGTACCGGCATGGTATTCATACTATGACCATGCCGGTAGACCGATATCCCTCATTTTGAATATTGATCCGGCATAACATTCTTCTAAAAAACTATGCCGGTACGCAGTTAACCTTTTTACCTACCAAGGAATATACTACGGAATATTCAACCGGCATGGTTTCATTGATAGGTTACCATGCCGGTACTGCATGAAAAACATACAGAAACAAGAACATCCCAAACCAAAAACCGGCATTGAAACTTAATAAACATCAATGCGCCGAATCGGGTACCGCGTGGTACCATCAATATCGATAATGCCTGCACCAAAACCGGCGTTCAATATCAATTATTTTCAATGCCGGAATTTTGTACCGGCTTGGGACAATAGATTACGAGAATGCCGGCACTTGTGATTCCGACGTTGTTTTCTAATGAAACATTTATGCCGGAATAGGTTTCAAATTTGGTCTTCCGTTTTGGTTAACTTAGACTATGCTGGAACAATGGTCGAGCATGCCGGTATGGGTTTCCGGCATAATGTTTTAATTTTGTTTGGAACTAATTTTCATTCGATCTTTAGGTGGTGACATATATTGATCCAACAAATGTAAAGCCGCTTTATCGGGATACGTCGGAATACTATAAAATCCCTCCGGTATGTGACCAAAGAATACTTTTCACCTAGTATCTTGAACTTTACTAATGGATTGCTAGTAATGAACCTTCTAATGAACGCGAAATTGTTCTTATGTAGGGAATAACAGATCGAAAGGAAGCAATCGCTTAGGCTAAAGAGACGACTCTTAAGAACATGTGTGTGTTGGTGAGGAATACCGAAGGTTCGAAGAGGCGTTTTGAGATGGCTTGCGAGAGAAGTGGGAAATACAAGGAGAATAATAGCCACAAGAGAAAGGATTATGTATATCCAAAGAAGACTAATAGGGTATACAAGACTCGTACGAGGAAGAATAATTGCCCGTTTAAGCTTGTATTCCATTTAAATGACATGAACAATTGGGATTGTGAGGTTTTATGTGGCTGTCATAACCACCGGGATCCGAAAGATTTTGTTGGTCACTCCTTAGTTGCGAAGCTAAAACCTGACGAGTTCGAGGATGTAAAGAGATTGACCAAAGCACTTATCAAACCGAGACAAATTCTCAGAGGCTTCAAGGAAAAGGATGAGACTAACGTGTCTTCTCTATGTACAATTTATGCCGCACAAGCAACTATTAGAAGGGTGGAATGGGAAGGGAGGAGCGTTATGCAAGAATTTGAGAAGATAGTTTGGGATCACAACTACACGCGTATCATTAAAAGAGGGCCGGACGAGAAGCCCCTTCAAATATTCATTTCACATCATTTGCTTTCACAATTGGCAAATACATGTTGTGGTGTTCTTTTGATGGATTGCACCTACAAGACAAACAAATACAATATGTCGTTGTTCAACATCGTGGGGAAAACCTCGGACAAGGTAACATTCACATTGGCTTGGTGTTTAATGGAAAACGAGAGGGACTATAATTATCAGGCATTACAACAATTGAAATTGTTCTTCCGGGAAAATCAACTTCCGAGGGTCATCGTAACCGATAACGATGACGCATTAATGAAATCAATATCCGACGTCTTCCCGGACGCAAAAAATTTCCTATGTACATATCATATACGTAATAATGTGATAAAAACTTGCCATGCCTTGTTTGAAACCGCAAAGGCGGATATTAAGAAGAGAATGATGGTACAACTAGAGGAAGATGTTCGAAAGAACAAACTATCCCTCTTGTATCATCCCCCAAACGCATCTTACGACCTTGATCTTTCCCTCGAGGAGGCAGAGACTGAGGAGTATCAAGACCGTCCTTCCTTCTTCTCTTAGTGACATCATCTTTAGTTTTTCTTTTGTTAGCTTCCTTGGCTTTTGAACTATATCGTAAGAACACGAAAAGCAATGAATATAAGACAACTCACCTTCAGTTTTAGTACCGGCATTGACTACCTTAATATAAACCACGCCGGTACAATGTTCCGGTACCAAGTACCGGCATACAATGCAACCTAAAATCTATGCCGGTATTTGTGACAATTTTCCTGTATGTTTTAAGTCCACTACCGGCATGCTCCAATTATTACAAAAGAATGTCGGTACCCAAAACCTGCATACAATGCAACCCAAAATCTATGCCGGTACTGGTGACAAATTCATAAACTCTCCTGTATGTTTTAAGTCCACTACCGGCATACCCAAATTATTATCAAAGACTGTCGGTACTAAAACCCGGCATTGTATTCATCCTAGATTGATTGCCGGTAGGGAAAATTCAGTTTCTGGTGAATCTGGGGTTGGAAACCGGTACTGTATTCATCCTAGATTGAATGCCTAACACAAAACCGGCATTGTGTTCATACAAATTTCAGTGCCGGTACTCTCTGAAACTCAACTGTTTGAGTTAGGGTTCGCGATTCTAACCTAAACCCATTGCTATAAATCGATTTAAACACATAAACTAGTTCAAAATCACCTACCTTCTCACAGAAGCCATGCTTGCGAGGGGTTGATCGTCAGATAACGTTGCTTCTTCGTCTTTTTGCTCTTGAGCAATCTTAGCAATTCTTTGTTCCTGTTTTTGTTGAGCAATCGCTTTTGAGTTCGATTGATCATTTGCTTTCTTGCGTGGAGGCATTGTTTATGATTCGGGTAGGTTAATCGACGAAGAAATTTTTGATTCGACGATTAATCGATGAAGAACGATGAAAAAAAAAATTCAAAACCTAACCCTAAGAGTGCCGGTAGTGAATTGAAAGAATGGGGGATATGTTTTGATTATTTGATTTTAATGTTTTAGGAGAAAGGGCATAATGGTCTTTTCATAATATTTTTTAATAATTAACCAAATGGTATTTTAGTATTTTCATACCCAAAAAACACCCCTTAACACACACCATGGGTTGGGAGAAGTAATCAATATCCCCCAATTCCTTTTTATATCCCCTAATTTCGCGTTCGATATTAAGATTACCATGCATGCATATTTTGAATTACCTCCCTTGTTTTGGTTTTGAAACTAATGTTACATTGATCTAGTGATTATTGTATCACTAGTAGAGAGTTGGCAGCAGGGACGGAGCAAGGAATTCTAGTTGAGGGACAACAAAAACAAATTCATAATGAAATATATATTAAACAAAAGGAGCAGATGTAGCGCGAAAAAAAAACAAACAAGTGTGTTCGATTTATACATACACATACCGATATAGTTATCAACGCGTGTCCATTCTTAAAGGTCACTGTCCTAGACGTGTTTTCATATCTTAGAACCACTCTATAATCATATAATCAGTAATGTTGTTGAGAATATGTCTTTCAACATACGCAAGCAGATAATTAATCATCCATTCATCACTCATTCGATTACGCAATCGATTCTTCAAAAATTATATAGTCGAAAAAAAGTCTTTTTATTGTAGCAGTTACAACTCGCAAGATCAATGATAATGTTAAAAGTAAATAAACCAATGGGTAAACTTTGTCGTTCTTTGTCATAAATATAATTCTTCCAAGATGTGATATTTCATTTATTTATGACAACTCAACACTTGATCTCATATCGATGATGTAATTTTAAAGTTGATCATCAAGTAGTACAAGATCAAATGTTGAAAAACCTATTGGTAAAGTTTAGCAAGACGCATCAATCATTCCTTATCAAAAGCAGAAAATGAATCACTCGTATTCAAACAAGCTACACAAAGAAGAAGGTCGGCAATTGTTATAGTGAAATGACCATTCAATTATTTGAGTTGCTCATCAATAATAATGGATAAGAAATTTTTATCTTAGATATTTAGTCATCGGTAGTCATACAACTAAGTACCTTGGCTCCGGTTGTAAAGGATCTGGTTGTAAATAGGCATCCACGAATAAGGCTCTGAAGGGCGCAACACCGGAGGGTTACCTTTGTAACCGGCGACTATGTCTTCTGGCTCTGTAATAACTATAACGCCCGAAAGGTCTGTCTTCAGGAAGTCCATAAATAGGATACTTAACCTTCAAGTTAAGTGTCCCTGGCCTTGAGCCTATATGAGCGAGTTTATCACTACTTGGGTGTAGTGGTTAGCTTTAAGAAACTGCATTTTGGCGTCGACTATAGGATCTTTCGACACAACTATTTGTAATCGGGGAAATCCTTTTGATTTTTCTTACTGTTGAATGGAGTAACTCCTCAAAGTATCAACATCGGAACGTCACGTAGAAACTTCTCAAACCTTCCAGAAAAAACCTTAATATCTAAAAAAAAAAACAAACTTAGAGTTTAAGACGAAGTTATAAATCACCCAATAAAGCCTAGCAAACCCTTATGTCATGCCTAAAATGTATACAGTCACCAACCACTCGTGTAGAAATAGAAAAGATGAGAATACGAATAGGAGCAACAAGACAAATGTTGATCCCATTGGACATATAAAATCCCGCTAGTCTGCAACAAACGGCGGCAAAGCGAGTGGTAGAAATAAAGATAGACGTCATCCTATCCAGAGTAGATACGCTGGTCAAGCTCGTCGGAACCCATAAAGCCTTCATTAATGAGTAAACTGCCAACATACGAGTCCTTGCAGAAGCCATCTCAGGCGCGCCAGTATCAAAGAACCATAAACATCCCGGAGCACATACATAATATCCAGGTAAAGAAAACAGATAAACCATCCTAAGGATACATTTGGATAGAGACAGCGGATACGGAAGACGCGCCATCAACGTCGTAAAAAGCCTTAAGCCAAAATTTGTAGCAACACTTCTTAACTGATCTCGCGGTCAAATAAATCGAGCACACGAACTAGTATCAAAAGTCATCGAACCAGCAGCAGGGAGTAGACTTAATTAATACAAGAATGGATCACATCGTGAGGCGGAGGGACGGTGGTTTCACATACGAGCTTTAGAGACATACAAACCTTCCAATAGTATGTACCTCTAGCAAGTCAACGGGTAAAGATGGTAACCATGGAGGATTATTTTTAGAGTGAATTCTTGATCGAACTTACATACCTCGGTATGTTAACCATGTTGTCATATTTTAAATGCCACAACTATTTCTTAAAATTAGTCTACTAAAGTCAGCTTCGTTTTGAAATATCATGTAGTAGAGTTTTAGAATTTACCAAGAAAATTGAAGATCACACGAAGACATCAACTTGAAGAGCTTCATTGAGGTAATTAATGAAGACTGATATTTTCTTATTGAACTTGTTTATATTTATCTATCTATCAATCGTAGCAAGATTCTAGAACTTTAGTAAGTTATCATAATTTAAAGAAGAACATGTCAAGGATTAGCTTCCTACTGAGTTTATCAATGTTTCGACTTACAGACACTTGCTTGATAGAATAAGCACAAGTGTTATTAAAAAGTTTAAGACTTGCAAATTCATTCTTGGAGTTTGTAATGTATTGTTTTGGTAGTTTACTACTTTTGATTTTCATTCACTTGAGTTGAGTTCATAAATTCTTGAACAAAGTTTTTGAACATAAAAGCTCATAAAACTCAAAACTAAAGGCAAATAAGGTCTTTTAGTTTGTGAACCTATTATGGTGCATTCACAAACCTATTGTAGAGAATTTTTATGAGATTTTTTTCTCATTTGAGTTAGCAAAAAAGTCGGTGAACCTATAAATAAAAACATCTCCTGAGCGTTTATTGTAATTTGAGTTTGCGAACCTATTACGATGAGTTCATGAACCTATTATAACAGAATTCTTATGAGACTTATAGTGCATTTGAGTTCGCGGACCTAATATGGTAAGTTAGCAAACCCAACAAAGAAATAATATTCTTGAGAATTATTTGCATTTGAGTTCGTTAACCTATTATAGTGAGTTCGTGAACCTAACAAGTTTTGATTTCTCCTGTAGCCTTATTTGCGTTTGAGTTCGTGAACCTACTTATTTGATTTTGCGAACCTACAAGGCTAATAAGTCATATTTTTTTTTCTATTTTGCTCCGAATATTCAACCGTAAATTCATGGACCTAAAATCTTAAAGAGGCAAACCCAAACTTTTTATATTTTCAGGCTCAGTGGTGGTATTATAATATCCCCGACTTGATAGGACCAAGGTCTTTTCAGCACAGTTGGCTCCAGAGTTGGCAAAAAGCTATGATGTTCAGCATGCTCGAGCAAGAATAATCTTGGGACAGGTGCCTTCCCGGAAAATCGTTACCAGAGGACCGCAACGGTGCCCGCTGAAAACTCCACCCTGCCGGATAACCGCAATGGCTAAGTGGGGACAGTATCGCGTGTGGATCGGGTCATTATAAAATAGTATCAGAGCCGACAACGAGGTACTTATCGAGGGTGAGATAGTACGTTGGACAGGTTTGAACGGGTACTGATCTCATGAGTGACAGGGAGGACAACTCCAATTTAAGGTGGTGGTATTGTAATATCTCGATTCGGTAGGTAGGGTTCGCCGAATGGAATATAAGTAATGATTTGTCCTTATCCGACACCATAACCTCATAGGGACACTTGATTGAGTTGTGGGAATAAATTCTTATTTAAGCTTGCTCAGCCAGAAGTAGCCACATGATGGGTGACCTCTCGTAAGCTGTTACTGGATGATGACAGCAATGCCGTTAAAAATCTCACACTGCTAGATAACCGCAGTAGGTAATTAGAAATAATTAATATCGGTAATGGTTAGGATACAACTAGGGGCGGGTCCCTTGTGCTCAGTGGGAAAGTATGTTGCGCGATTATGTCAGATACTTGTCTCAGGACGGCAATGAACGTTTACATTATACCGAGACCTTTTCAACAAAGTTGGCTCCAGAGTTGGCAAAAAATTCTGCAATTAAGTGTGCTTGGCAGGAGTAATTCAGGGATGGGTGACCTCCTAGGAAGTTGCTTCCTGACGACCGCAGCGGTGCTGCGCCTATTGAAAACCATACACTGCCGGATAACCGCAGTGGCTAAGTGGAGACAATATCGGTAGAGGATCAGGTAATTACAAATAGTATCATACCGACGACAAGTATCCCATCGAAGGTGAGAGTGTACGCTAGACATGATGGGTCAGGTACTTGTCTCATGAGTGGCAAGGAGCATCGAAGAGACGGGTTTGAATATAATACCCCCGATTTGGTAGGTAGTGTTTGGCGAGTGAAATATTAGTAATGGTTTATCCTTTCCTAAAATCGAGGCCTTTTCGGCACAATTGGCTCCAGAGTTGGAAAAAAACCAAGCATGCTCGGGCGGGAGTAATCCTAGGATAGGTGACCTCCCTGGACACCGTTGTTGGATGACTACAACAGTGCCCGTTGAAAACCCCACACTACCGGATGACCATCGTGGATAAATGGGGACAATATCGGTGGTGGATCAGGACATTATACTGGCGACGGGATTATCCTATCGCTGTGGTAGGAAATTGGTGCTATCTTGGGCTAGCATCATGGTGAGAGTGGCCGTGCAAAAGGCTTGTGCTAGCCTTGGTTTGCGCCCATGAGCATTCCTTTTACGTTACTCACATATAGTGTTATTTTCACAAGTTGTGCTTGCATTGGGTTTGCACTTGCAGTAGTACAAGTTGTACTCACATTCGGCCATTAGTGGCGTAGTCATTTGCCATGAACCAAATGAGTTGGAGCCTGATGCCAATCATGGCTGCATTGCAGAAATCAAGAATCTGATACTCTCGAAACTAAATTCGTGAGAGGTATCAAGGTAATAATTTCATAGAGTTCAGAGGAGAATAGTTATGGATATACTTACCAATTCATTCTAGCGAATGAGTATATAATTAGTAAATAAGCTTCAAGTAGTGAAGGCTTATGTGGACAAACTCATGTTCAATTCAAGTTTATACAGATATACGATAAGTACAGTAGTAACTCAATATTGCTCAATGGGAGTTCATACATTGATATTGATATGTACATATAGAACAAGTTCAAGGAATTTGGATGTGGAATTATTGCAACTTGGAATATGTTCATTATTGCTCTATACTAGTGGATATCTCATCTAGGAGCTTGATATTTGTTAAAGAACAAGGCCAAGAAGAGAGTAACTCTGGGCATGATAAACACATTTTTGTGTTTGATTTGATCTCAACTCTATGTATTGTTGGTGCTCGATTTTGTGCTTATTACAGTAAAAACTCCATATATTGATACTCCATATATTAATAAAAATTAAAAAATCATGGTCCCAACTTGGGCCAGTTACAAATAGTAATAAACTCCACATTTTAATATTAATAGATTTTTCTAGTCCCACCTTAATGAATTTACCTCCATATATTAATAAAATCAACATAATAGGAAAATTATAGATCTTGTTACATCAAAATCAAAATTTAAGATGAAGGAAAATATTTATCTATAGGTTTGAGAAAATGATGCAATTTTTTGGATTGTTATGGCATCTTTTGATTTGCGTATGCGTAAGACCTCGTTGCTATGTGCACCATCTTATTGAAGACAAAACATTTCCAACTTGTCGAGCATGTTTAAAGCTTCTTGGCATGAAACTTTTGGTATCTCCGTACTATCATCATCGGGATTATGCCCCCCCGCTTCTTGTCTAATTCCATCGATTATTTCTTCTTCGGTTGAAGCATATACGACTTGTTGCTCATTGGGATGATTAAGGAAGATGTCCATATCCATTCGATTAGTGTAGTGCAACTGTTCAATTTGATTACTCATAAGTATCTTTTAACCATTTCGCAAGATCTTTTTGCGTCCAATTTGGATGTGATTTTTTCTTTTCACACTATTCTATACGAATTTTATCACTAGTTATTTTCCTAACATTGGATGACATTTTGATTTGGTTGAGAAGAAGAGAATATTAAAAATAATGAATTATCTTCTAATATATCTAGTACTATTTAAATTTAAATAGTGTAGAGAAAACTTTAAAATTCTTAATAGGATATATTATTCAATATATTAAAGGATATATTCAATATATAATAATGGATATATTATTCAATAGGATATATTATTCAATATATTAAAGGATATATTCAATATATAATAATGGATATATTATTCAACAGGATATATTTTCAATATATTATTCATAAAGGATATATATCCTTCACATAAAGGATACATTATTCAATATATGTATATACATTATCCAATAGCATTTACATACTTTGACATAGCAAAAAAAAAAAAAAAAATATCATCTTTTTTTTGGTATACCTCCCTATATTAATAAACTCCATATATTAATAATTTTGTAAAGTCCCAAGGTTATTAATATATGAAGTTTTTACTGTATGTTTTTTTATGTCTTTGTAGGTATTTTTGAAGAAATAAACATGTGTGGAAAAATCGTCTCGAAAAGTGATGTTTTGCACCCCCAGAGAAAATTACTAAAAGCAACCAACATTTTTTACTCATGGCACCCCACTAGATAAAGGCGCCCACAGATTGGATAGGGGGCACCCTTCTTATTCGTTTGAATTTGATCAATTGGTGAGAAAAATTTCATCACAACAGCGTGAGATTTTGGAGGAGCTTGAGGGGGATTTAATCGTTGGAATTTGTTGGGAATATCCAGTTTTGACTAAACATGATTGGTATATGAGTTGGAATCGAAAAAATTGGGTTGTTTACGTGGGTTTGAAGTAAAACAGGGAAGTATCTATTCGAAAGGAGTTATTCTCGGGATTATGGTTGTATTTTTGGAAGGTTGCATGTGCTACAAAGAGTTTAACTAAATCTAGATTGTGTTAGCAACGTGTTGAACTGAATCTGTAGACAACAGACGCGTGAAGGAGTTAAGAGTGGTAATTATTCCGTGTGAACTTCCGTGGAAAATAAAAATCATTAATGGAGATTATTTGAATTTATGGTGGAGATTTGGAGGAGTTGTGTGATAGACACATTTTTGTGTCTAAGTTGTCCTCAATTTTTATAGTGTTGGAACTCGTTTTTTATACTAATATTGTGTTTTTATGTATTTTAGGTATTTTTGGAAATAAACTTTGTTGGAAAATTCGGCTCGAAAAGTTGATTTTGGCACCCGGAGGACTCGTGTTATTCGGACTCTCACTATTGGTTAAGGGGCACTCAATTGATAAGGGGTGCTTGCTGTTATTCGCACCCCATCAGTGGTTAAGGGGACATCACCTTCATCCCCTTCGTTTGAAATTGTTTTGGCGGGAAATTTTTTCACTCACCTGCTGAAACTGCTGGAGTGGATTTGACCGAGATTTTCTCGGATTTTTGGTTTGAATGGGACTCTTATCAGCCTGTTACACCTAATCAGGGCTGGTAAGGAGGTTTGTTTCGAGAAAGAAGGAATATAACGTGCGAACATATGAAACAGAGAGGATAAATATTCTCGGGGATTTTCTCCGAGTTATTTTTGGAGTTTGGATGTGCCCTGAGAGTGTTCAGCTCAATTTTTGACATGCATATTTCATGTTTGGATGATCACAGCTTCCAACAGACGCATGCAGAGATTAAAAAGGGAAATTATTCCCATATTTTGCAAAGACATAAAAGAGAAGATTCGGAGCAGTTATAAGGAGAATTATTTGCATTTAGTCGAGATATTTTGAGGGGCTGTTGGGTATAAAAAGGATCCACGGGATTCAGACGAGGGGACGAAGAGTTTGGGGTAGGTTTAGAGCAACATAAATCGCTGCAGAGCGATTCTGCAGTAGCAGCTGAGAAGAGGAAGAAGAAGAGTTGCAGACGACGTACCAGAAGTGTCGTTCTCAAGAACCCTAATCTGAAGAACATTAAGCTGCACAGAACCTGTCGTGTCGGTGTCTTATATTCAAACAGTTATGAATGGTTCAATTAGTCACGTTTATCTTCGGTTAGTAACTATTTCTTGTAACAGTGAACTCTGTAACGCCGCTACAGCATTGCAGATTCGCTGAGTTATACAAATTCTTCAATAAAAACACCGTTTGAACCATGAATGAGTCTTTTGATCGTGTTTTTGATATGAGGAGCTAAACCCATCCTCCGGGGCGATGGAGGAAGCCATTCTTCCAAAAGTTATGTGGTAAAATTTATTTAAATTTATTTATGCAATTCTTTTATGATTATTTGCATCGAATGAAAATTGAGTAAATGATTTTTATTAATTAATTAGTTGTGTTTTCTCTTGATGAAGTATTCTTAGTTTAGGGATTTTGATACTTTATGCTTGCGATTAACAATTGATTTTTTTGAAAATCTAATTTAGGCAATGATTAGAATCACAATTTCTTTTGATTTGAGTTATACTGTCTAGAATTGCATGATAAACATTAACATTAAATCACATGAATTTTGGTGAATGGTGAAATCCTGAACCCCGATCTCTCTAATATAGTCAGCTTTAAATTGCTTTATTTTCTTTAGTCTTAAAATTTAAATCTAAAAGCACAGTCTTCACAAGTCTTAACGAACCTTTTACTACAACATCATTAAAAATAACGATCAATTTTTGGCGCCGCCGACGCGGACTTGTCTTTAGGCTAGAGTTTTTAGATTTTTTTTTTTTTTTTAGGTTTTTTTTTTTTTTTTGTTCTTCTTTACGTTTTTGGGTTTTTGTCTTTTCCTTACAGAATTTGGAATTTGGAGCGAAAGAAAATTTTGCCAAAGCTTTTGGTGAATACTTAAAGACTTAGAGTAAAAGGCAAAGCGAAAGGAGCGAAAGAAGAAGATTTTTTTTTATTTTATAAAAAAAAAAGAGGAGAAAAAAAAAAGAGAGACATTTTTATTTTATTTCAGATATTATTATTTTATTTTATTTTAGATTTTCCTTTTCTTTTGCACTTTATTTTTGGACTTTGGACTTTAAACTTTGGGACATTATTTTTAAACCCTACGGAATGGTAGTTTAAATATAAACTGTGTGCAGAGAAGGACGACGATTACGATATCGTCTCGGCCCCTCGGGTTCGTACACGACATTGGAGTCGTGGCCCGAGTCGACTACAACGGTTCATCCCCCGTCTGGAACGGGAGGTAAGTTTGTCGAAACACTCGGGAATCCCCTGTTAGCGAGTTACTGTATTCCTTCGTTTGCATATATGCTGAGGAATTGAAAACGACTGCTTTAATTTCCTAGTAAAGGGCAAGGACTGGCCATACAAGATAAGGGTTCGGATTTCATCACCGTTCTCTTCTTGCCCGCCTTAGGAAAACAATACTTAACGCGAACCTAAGCTTTAAAATTTGGAATAGAACGAGACCGATAGGGTAACGAGCTTGATAGGAAAGTCATTCGAAAAATATTGGTTACTCTTTTAAGCATACTTCGAAGTTCATGATGGTTTCTGTGAGTTGAATGCGTGACTGCGCCGCCTTGTAATGCCGGTGAGGCCTTGGGTATCAAAGCTCCACGCAGCTTCCCTCGCCTCTATTCAACTTACTTCAACTCTGATTGATTCCAGATAGGTTTGCTCAGATTGTAACGAGTTCCTTTTCGAAAGATTAGAAGCTGGTCTAGAAACAATCTAAGTGGAGCCATCATGCTTTTTGTTTGCTAGAAATCATTAGGTTTGCTGTGGTGGAGTCAGCCTTGTTTGTGTTTGCATAGAACTTCCCTTCCTTTTTAGGATTTTTCTTTTTCTTTTATTTTTCTAGTGTATGCCCGAGGTTATTAGAGAGCGGTCTTGGAAAAGAGACAATCTAGGTCGATTGATTAGTGAAAACCTAGTAATTCTTCTTGTGGAAGCGGGGAGCTCGAAGACTCTTCTTTTGAGAGCCCCGTTTTTGGAAACTTCAGTTTTGAGAATATATCTCTTCGTGAGGAAAGTACCCCTAGTACTTCAGTTGTGCCAGCGATGGCAACTTTGAAAGATTACATGTTCCCAACTAGGACCAACCGAGCTTCGTGCATTAAATTGCCAGCCAATACGGCTAATTTCGAGATAAAACCTAGTATTCTTCAGATGATCCCTATATTCTTAGGAAAAGATGATGAGAACCCTTATTTTCATATTAGGGACTTTGAGGAAATTTATGGGATAGTTAGAATAAAAGACCTTAATGATGAAGTTTTGAAACTTAAGATGTTCCCCTTTTCCTTGAAAGATAAAGCCAAGACCTGGCTAAACAACCTACCATCTGAATCCATTGAAACATGGCAGGAACTTATTGCTGCTTTCTATATGAAATTCTACCCTAAGCATAGAACCGCTGTGGTTGTTAGACGAAAATTAGTTCCAGTGTGCAACAAGAGGGAGAGTCTCTTTATAGGTTTTTAGAGAGATTCAATGATCTCCTATCCCAGTGTCTTCACCATGGATTTGATAAGATGAAACTTGTAGAGATTATTTAGATGGTTTAGACTATTCGACCAAAGCCATGGTCGAGTCTATGTGCGCTGGTGAGTTCACTAGTAAAAATGCTGATGATGCTTTTACCTTCTTAGGAGTTGTCGCTGAAAAATCACAACAGTGGGAGTCTTGTGTTGAACCCCCTAAAAGACTCTTGGTTAATAGAAGTAGCACTAATATGGTAGATACGAGTTTTGCGTTAGATGTTAAGTTTGCTGCTTTGTCTAGAAGGTTTGAAGCTTTGGAAATGGGTCAGTCTAAAAATAGGTCCCTTGTTGAACCTAATAGAGCCTCTCAAGTCTCTAGTTGTGGAATAGAGCCCGATAACTCATTTTGGGAAGGTCGGGTTAGTGAAGAGCAAGCTCATGCTGTCTATAACAATGCTAGGTTTGAGAACCGTCAGAAGTTTGACCCATACTCAGAGACCTACAACCCTGGTTGGAGAAACCATCCTAATTTTTCTTGGTCTAAGGGCCGAATCAAGGTCGATCTAGTAATTCTCGGCCTCCCCGGGTTTTGGTTATACTCGGAACCCTTCAGGTCAAACCCGGTTTAACACTTCTGAGAAAAAGATCTCTACCTTAGAAGAAGCTCTTACTATGTTAGTAAAGAACCATGATATGTTATCAGCTAACCACCTTAGCTTTCAACAAGAAACCAGGCAGAACCGTAAGGATAATTCCCAGACTCTTGCTAAATTAGAACTTCAAGTCGGCCAAATAGTTAAGTATTTAATTGAGAGAGAAGAAGGTAAGTTTCCTAGTCAAACTCAACCCAATCCTAGGGGGTCCATCAAATATCTTTAGTTGGTGAGGAATCATCAAACCATGTAAACTCGATAAAAACCCTTAGGAGCGGTAAAACAGTAGACAATAAGGTAGCCATGCCTAGTGAACATACTGTAGTTCCACCTTCTACTTCCCAAGAGGAACCCGTAGCTGAGGAAACTGAAACAACCTCTAAGGACTCCCAAGAAATTCTGTTGAGCCCAGGCTTTGTTCCCGAGCCCCATTCCCACGGTTGTTAGCCCCAACAAAGAAGGAGTCGACTTTGAACGAGATAATGGAAACATTTAAGCGGTGAACATTAACATTCCTTTGTTAGAAGCAATTAGGCGGATGCCTCGCTTATGCCAAGTTCCTTAAAGATCTTTGTACACGAAAGCGTAAGCTTAATGTCCAAAAGAAAGCCTTTTTAGCTGGTCAAGTAAGTTCCATTCTTCTGAACCAAACACCCCCTAAGTATAAGGACCCTGGATGCCCCACCATATCTTGTGCGATTGGTAATCACATGGTCGATAAAGCTTTACTTGACTTAGGAGCTAGTGTTAACTTACTCCCATACCATGTGTATACCCAGCTAGGACTTGGTAAGTTGAAATCGACCAAAATGACACTTCAGTTAGCTGATAGGTCTGTCAAAGTTCCTCGTGGTGTCATAGAGGATGTTCTGATTGAGGTTGATAAGTTTATTTATCCAGTGGATTTTGTTGTTCTAGACACCCAACCCGTTCAGGACCCAAGTGCTCAAATCCCGGTGATTCTAGGTCGCCCATTTTTAGCCACAGCTAACGCTGTCATCAACGGTAGGACCGGGCTTATGAACATATCCTTTGGTAATATGACCACTGAACTAAATGTCTTTAATGTTACTAGACAACCTTTTGAGAATGATGATTTAGAAGAAGTGAATATGATTAGCACTTTAGTTCAGGATAATTGGCATGACACTTTACTGGGAGATTCTTTAGATGAATTTGAGGAAACCATTCCCTTAGAACAGATGTGTGATCAATCTTTAGAAGAAGCCCTTGAGTATTTTAAAGACTCTACGGACCCAGAAATCCAGGCAATAGTGTTAGGTCCTTCTGAGAATAATGATGACCCTAAGTTTGGGGGTAGAGAACTAGAAGAATCTCTTGAGTATTTTAAGGACTCTGAAGATCCGGAAATTCAAGCAATAGTTAGAGGTTTGTCTGTGAGTAATGAAAACCCTAAGTTTGGGGGTAATGATGGTTCTTGTGATTGTCATGTATCCCTAATTAGAGTCTCTAACTTGGGACTCGAGCCATGTGCGTCTGAGATATTACTCGAGTCTATTCAGACTCAACAACCCGATCCTCCTGATACTGTCCAGGAGGTAACCCAGGTATTAGAGACCCATTTTTCGGATGAACTTATTTATCGAGACACACATATGAAGTTCAATAACGCGCCCCAGATAAACCCAGTTGTCTTGACAGATACCTTAGATGAGAATGTGCTCCTTCTATTCATTTTTCTGAACCAGTGCAGTTGCCTGATATTGGTGTTAGCTCTATTTGGTCTTATGGACCCACAACTATTTTGGCTATTGGTGTATGACTTTGGAATGTGAAGATCCCTTTTTAGGTATTTGATGTTTGGTGAAGACTTTAAACTTAGCACTCATTGGGAGGTATCCCTTGCTCATGCAACACGGTAATATCTTTCCTTATCTCTTTTGCTTCAAATGGTAACAGTTTCTCCTTGTTCATGTTTTTTTATTTCATCTTTAGAACATTGAGGACAATGTTAGATTTAAGTTTGGGGGTATGGGAGAAACTTTTTAGTTGCAATAAATAAAACTCCGGAGCCTAGAAATTTATGTTTATTAAGGATGGCACTAACCAATCTAAGTGGATGGAAACATCTTGGTTATAGGAGTTGAGGAACCAATCTGATTAGATGGAAACATCTAAAGAGTCTATTCATAAAAGCACAGAGCTCAGGTGTTAGAATTAAAAAACATGGTAGTTTCGCCATATCTCGTTGAATCCTTTTCACCTTCTGTTTTTATTTTCTTATAAGTGATTGGGTGAAATAGAGTGATTGAGATACCAAAAAATAAATAAAAATAAAAAAATTGAGACCAGACCATCAGACCAACCGGAATAAATTCAATAAAGTCGACCACTGGAGCCCTTGTATATGCCAGTTGTGTTGACCTAGAGTTAGGATTATCACCCATTGGTTCCCTTGTATATGCCAGTGTGTTGATATTAGTCGACCATTATCTCAATCCATTAGGATAGGTTCACCTTAGTCAACATCAAAACCATCTACATTTTCTCTACATCCATCTTCTTAATCTTTCCATGTGATTGGTTGACTCAGGTTATGATGTACAAAAACTATCCGAGTAGAGCTCATCACTTATATATGAATTTTAGTATGCTTGAGTGCAAACTCGTGTACAACAATTGGAATTTCGCATCGGGGTACTTCCTCCCGTAGTCAATAAGTATGCCAACCAAGGAGATTCTTTAGTGCCTTCCAAGGTTACTCGTAGATAGCTAGGGTCCTGGAGTATAAAGGTTTTGTGGGTACACCTGCGGTAAACCCTCCGGTGACAACACTCATCGCTAAGGCCACTTAGCGGTTTAACGACTTCTTTGCACGTGCTAAGTGTAGTCTTTTTATTTTCTAGATTAGATTTGGTCGAGGACTAGCAAATAATAAGTTTGGGGGTATTTGATAGACACATTTTTGTGTCTAAGTTGTCCTCAATTTTTATAGTGTTGGAACTCGATTTTTGTACTAATATTGTGTTTTTATGTATTTTTAGGTATTTTTGGAAATAAACTTTGTTGGAAAATTCGGCTCGAAAAGTTGATTTTGGCACCCGGAGGACTCGTGTTATTCGGACTCTCACTATTGGTTAAGGGGCACTCAATTGATAAGGGTGCTTGCTGTTATTCGCACCCCAGTAGTGGTTAAGGGGACACCACCTTCATCCCCTTCGTTTGAAATTGTTTTGGCGGGAAATTTTTTCACTCACTTGCGGAAACTGCTGGAGTGGATTTGACCGAGATTTTCTCGGATTTTTGGTTTGAATGGGACTCTTATCATCCTGTTACACCTAATCAGGGCTGGTAACGAGGTTTGTTTCGAGAAAGAAGGAATATAACGTGCGAACATATGAAACAGAGAGGATAAATAGTCTCGGGGATTTTCTCCGAGTTATTTTTGGAGTTTGGATGTGCCCTGAGAGTGTTCTGCTCAATCTTTCACGTGCATATTTCATGTTTGGATGATCGCAGCTTCCAACAGACGCATGCAGAGATTAAAAAGGGAAATTATTCCTGTATTTTGCAAAGAAATAAAAGAGAAGATTCGGAGCAGTTATGAGGAGAATTATTTGCATTTAGTCGAGATATTCTGAGCGGATGTTTATAAAAAGGATCCACAGGATTCAGATGAGGGGACGGAGAGTTTGGGGTAGGTTTAGAGCAACAAAAATCGCTGCAGAGCGATTCTGCAGTAGCAGCTGAGAAGGGGAAGAAGAAGAGTTTCAGACGACGTACCAGAAGTGTCGTTCTCAAGAACCCTAATCTGAAGAACATTAAGCTGCACAGAACTGTCGTAATCAGTGTCTTATATTCAAACAGATTCAGAATAGTTCAATTAGTCACGTTTATCTTCGGTTAGTAACTATTTCTTGTAACAGTGAACTCTGTAACGCCGCTACAGCGTTGCAGATTCGCTGAGTTATACAAATTCTTCAATAAAAACACCGTTTTGAACCATGAATGAGTCTTTTGATCTTGTTTTTGATATGAGGAGCTAAACCCATCCTCCGGGGCGATGGAGGAAGCCATTCTTCAAAAAGTTATGTGGTAAATTTATTTAAATTTATTTATGCAATTCTTTTATGATTATTTGCACCGAATGAAAATTGAGTAAATGATTTTTATTAATTAGTTGTGTTTTCTCTTGATGAAGTATGCTTAGTTTAGGGCTTTTGATACTTCATGCTTGCGATTAACAATTGATGTTTTGAAAATCTAATTTAGGCAATGATTAGAATCACAATTTCTTTTGATTTGAGTTATACTGTCTAGAATTGCATGATAAACATTAACATTAAATCACATGAATTTTGGTGAATGGTGAAATCCACGAACCCGGTCTCTCTAATATAGTCAGCTTTAAATTGCTTTATTTTCTTTAGTCTTAAAATTTAAATCTAAAAGCACAGTCTTCACAAGTCTTAAAGAACCTTTTACTACAACATCATTAAAAATAACCATCACGATGACTATATAAAGGCTGTTGCGATGTCATAGAGGGGCAATGGGGTGATTGGGAGGAAGCTACATAGTAGATTTGAGAGTTGCAGAGAAGATCAGCAACAACAGGTGAAAAAGATGAAGAACACGAAGAACAGACGTTGCAGAACTGTCGTTTTTCAAAAGTGACTACGACAATTCATTGTAATAGTTAATTTCAAATCTGCAACAGTAATTTTGAATCTACAACACCTATCTTGAACAGTTTACTCTATAATGCCCGAAAAGCGTTGCAAATTCCCTATTTTATTATTATTTTTTCTCTATTTTCTTCTTTGTAAACACTATTTGAGCAGTGGAAAATTATTTTGAAAGTATTTTCACTATATGGAGCTAAACCCCATCACTGAGACAATGGGGGAAGCTGAATTCCATCAATGTGGTAAGGGTTAATTGGTGTTTGGTACTTACATTTTGTCCAATATTAGTGTTTGGTCTAACATTTGTCCAACTTAGTGGTTGGTACTTGGAAAAAACGTTGACCAACGTTGACTTGTTAAATCATGACGTGTATAACTTTTAATTAATTAAATAGCTTAAATACTAAAATATCCTTATCTTTACTAACAATGACCTAACAAGTCCTTAACTTCTGTTAGGTGCCCCAACTAAAACCTACAGGTGTTATACTAACTCTTTGCTATTTGGATCAGCCCATCCTATCTCTTCTTCTTCCCAATCATAACCAATCTAATCACACGTCTTTTACACAGAGAAAATTTTGCAGAGATGATACGGGAAAGAGGAAGATTTCACCACGCCGGTACATGCATCTGAATTTGGATCTCAAAATCACCTATAACCTAACTTCATTTGAGTTCCTATCTCTCTGGCTCTCCATATATAAATCTTAATTCCAACTATATATGAATCCTAACCTAACTATCTATGATCATTTGATTAATGGTTTTTTTTGTTAATTTTGTTTTCTAATACAAGAAGGAACGATTTTGTATAGTCTATTGGCGTACTTATCTATCAATTTTATGTTCTTTGTTGATGTGGTGATTATGGAACATGCAATACAGCACGGGGAACCTAATAAAGAGATTGAATGATTGCGAATCAAGGCTCAAGTTTGACAGATCGGAAAATTAAAGATGATAATGGTCTTGAGAAGTTCGGGTAGACTAATTTTTGAAATTTCTCTGTAAGAATTGTGTTCTCTGTTTAATTAGGTTTTGATTGAGTTTTTCTCGAATGGTTTGTTTCAGACTTTGTATTGATCTTATTTTTGATATGTTCATTTATGGGGATTTTATCATGTTAAGAATTTGGGATTTTTGTATTGGTGATTTTCGATTTTTTTTTTAAATTGAATCTGTCTTGGTGATTCTGAAACTAGGGTTCTAGGGTTCTTCATTTTGGGAAGATGTTCTTCGATTTTATCAAGGTGGACATGTGAGTTTCACGTGTTAAACACCATAACAACGTTAAGTAATTAATTGTTTTTCTTTTCAAACATAGTTACTAAACTGGAGTCAAAATTTAACATAGTCAACGCTGGTCAACGTCTTTTCCAAGTACCAATCACTAAGTTGGACAAATGTTAGACCAAACACTAACATTGGACAAAATGTAAGTATCTAACATCAATTAACCCATGTGGTAATTCTAATAAATTCTTTTATGACTTTTTGCATCGATTATTAATAGAATTATGATTTTTATTGAATGTTTGTGATTTCAAAAATCTACCTTTGGCAATGAATTAGAGTCAATGAATTGTTATAATTTGAGCTATAAATGCCTAGAATTAGAACGCGTAATTGGGGGTTATAGAATCTAATTGGGGGATATGAATTACTTCCCCCAACCAAAGGTGGCTGTTAAGGGGTGTTTTTGGGGGCGAAAATACTAAAACACCCTTAGATTAATTAAAAACATTATGAAAAGACTGTTATACCCTTTCAACTAAAACATAAACATCAAATAACCCAAATCATATATCCCCCAATTCAAATTCGTACCGGCATAGGTTAGTTCATCCAAATTTTTTTTTCTTCATCTTCTTCCTCATCGTTCATTCTTCATCGACGATTAATCGTTGAATCAAAAATTTCTTCGTCGATTAACATAACATAGCCATGCCTCCAAGAACCAAATCGAAAGCAAAACCGAGAACCAAATCGGCTGCTCAACAAACACATGAACAAAGAATCGAGAACATTGCTCAACAACTAGAAGAGGACGCAGCAGCGTACCCGGATGATCAAACACTCATGGCTTCTCTGAGAAGGTAAGTGATTTTTGAACTCATTTATGATTGTTTTACTCGATTTGTAGCCATGGGTTTAGGTTAGAATCGCCAACAATAGCTGAAACTGTCGAGTTACAGAGAAAACCGACATTGGATCTTGGTTTGAATACCAAGCCGGTTTAGGTACCGGCATAGAATTTGGGTCGAATACCATACCGGTTTGCATTCCTGAAATCGAATTTTTTATACCGGCATACAATTAGTGTTGAATACCATACCGGTAGTCAACTAAAAACACACAGGAACTTAATTGTGTGTACCGGCATTATATCTAGGTTTCGTGAATGCCGGTATTTTAAAACCGGCATCTGTTAGTTCAATTCGTAAATGCCGGTATTACACTTAAAACATACAGGAACATCACTGAAATAGTGCTCAATACCGGCACATAATTTAGTTTCTAGACAATGCCGGTACAACGATTCCGGCATGCTCGATATTTCCATCTCCATATGCCGGTCCATGTCACCGGCATTGGTTTGTTTAGAAATTGGTATGCCGGTTCCTAAACTGCCATGCCTTTTCTAATGTTTGTTTTGTTTGCTTATGTTATAATAGGTCAAGAGCCAAAGAAACGAAGAAAGATAAAGGTCCTATCCTCACTAAGAGAAGGAGGAAGGACGGTCTTGATACTCCTCAGTCCCTGCCTCCACGGGGGAAAGACGCGGGTCGCAAGAAACGTTTGGGGTTTCAAACAAGATGATCAATTTGGGAGAGTGGTGGTGAACGTAGTGCACTTGCAATCCGTGAAGGTACTGGAACACTTGAGGACGATGAGCATGATGGAGTGGAAAGTGAGGAGGAAGATGATGAGGTTCCCCCAAGTCAATTAACAAGCCAAAGCGAAGTTGGTGGGACTAGTCAACAACCAACACAAGGCAAGGACAAGGGCAGCCGAAAACAGAAAGTTAAAGGTTGTCACCTTCCTCACCTTGATGACATGTTACCCGACCGCGATGATGGTAAAATTTGGGGTCAAGCTCCGGAACCGAAAGTACTCTTTGGATACAAGCACTCTTGGGCTCGTACTATCTTTCAAACTTATGTAAGCTTTTTTTATTTTGTGCATGTGCGTTGTTTTATCTTTTACATCATCTCTTAATCGTATTATCTCATATTTGTAGGATCATACTAAGGCTTGTGCGTGTTTGCTAAAACCAAGCCGCTAGTGAGTGGAAATTGTCGTCGGAGCATGAAGATGTCCAAACATTAGTAAAGAACTCTGGTCTGTATTCTTTGGTTGAAAATTACGTGAATCCAGATACTGTGACCGTCAATTGCTTCGTCGAAAGGTACCATGGTGAAACTGATACAATGCACTTCCCGTTTGGTGAGATGACCTTGATTCCTGAAGATGCTCATAATATTCTAGGCTTGACTGTTATCGGCAAATCAATTTCAGAAGAAGTTGAGTCTCGGGAATTAGATTGGTTGAAGTTGCACGATTTGACCAAAAAGCTGTTTGGTTGGGACTTCAAAACTTCTTCGGATAGCTTTTATGTAGCATCGAATGGAAGTAAGACGAAGACATTGAAGCTGACGATGCTTAAGAAGATGTTTGAAAATACAAAGGCTAGAAGCTTGAAGGATGGATGGGACCCTGCACAGATTCGGTATACAGCCGCCGCGTACCTGTTATACATCTTGGGCACTAGGGAATTCCCTGACACTAATGGCAACAGGGTAAGTGAAAACTTTCTCCAGTACCTTGACCCGTTGGAAGGTGTCCATGGCTATTCTTGGGGCACCGCGGTCATGGCACATTTGATGGCGGAGATGAGAAGGGCTTCATTGGCTAAAACAAACCAATTTGTCGGGAATTTCACTCTACTCCAGGTACAAATTTCTTTAATCTATTGTTGAGATGTATTTTTTTTACTTATGTTCACATGTATATTGTTCACATTGGATTAGGTGTGGTGTTATGAACACTTCCCAACCTTATTCAAGGACTGCCAATTCTTGAAGATCAAAGACCTTCCCTGAACCCGATACCCCTAGAGCTCGAGGTTTGAGTTTAACGAGAATCCGAAGCCCGGTAACAAAGGTCGAGTCATCAATATGAGATTGGCTCGGATGCTATGAGGAAGGAAGACGTTGTGTTCGACACTTATAAGGAGATTAGAGGATACCGTCCAATTCCAAGAGATGTTGCATTTTACCATGGGCCGTTGTACCACCCAAAAGGATACATCATGGCCGATCCATGCCGTGTGATGCGCCAACATGGATTTAAGCAATTATCCCGTCTTTGGTCGACATCTGATGATAATTATCTTCTTTACTTTTCTCGGTGCAATTCAACTCCCAACAAGTTGCATGTAGTGTATGATCCAGAACCGGAACCAACACATTGGAGGAACCATATTGTAACCAAAGTCACTGAGTACCACCAGCTGGGTGAATCGGAAACGGATTCTTCTTAAGAAGATTGATAGTTTAGTGGTATTTGCTAAGGTTTTTCGTAAGGTTTTGTGGGTACATCTCTATGTAAACCCTCACGAGACTATAACTCGTCCTATTGGGTCACCAAGTGGTTTAAAGGCTTGATGCACGTGCTAAGTGCATTCGTGCTTCCTGCGACAAGGATTACATTTGAAATAAATTAGAGTTCCTACTTATTTTATTTTGTTAGCATAATACAATACAATACAATCGAGAATCCCTAAGCATAAGTATATATTCTATATATCTATGCCGGGACTAGTATCTACAATAATTAAGTTCCGGCGTTGGAACGAAAAACTTTAGTGTGCCGGATAACACCGCAACCCCGATGAGTTAATTTGAATGCCGGTATCCTAAAACCGGCATTATGGATATGTTTACACTCGCCGCCGGTTTTCCAACACTTAGAAGATCAAAAAAATCATTAACTTGTAATACCGGCATAGTTGGTATGTATTTATCTATGCCGGATTTATGACGGTTACAATTTCACTCTACTAGTTTGACAGTTACAATTTCATTCAACTTGTTTGACGGTTACAATTTCATTCAACTTGTTTGACGGTTACAATTTCAATCAACTCGTCGGTTTCAAACTACTCATGCTATATAAGTGACGGTTTTGGAAAGAAAAATATTCGATCTATTCAATCTCTCCCTATTTTTTTCATCTTCTATACCAAAGCAATGGCTCGTCGCAAATCTCGTGATAAACCCAATCCAGAAATACATGTTGATGATGCGCAAAAAAGTCCTCAAGAGTCTCCTGGTGAAGCGGACGTAACATATTTGATTCGGTAAGTGATGTATAACACAAAGTCTCATGTTGAATTGAAGTACTTTTAGGGTTTATCCAATAATATATAACACAAAGTCAAACATGCTAGGGTTCATGACGGGTTGAAAATTCTGCTTAGGGTTTTGAAATTGCATTCTAGTAAAATGAAATTCTAGTCAATTGAATTCAATTTGAAAACCAAAAACAAAAAATTGTTAAGAACTGTGTAAAAAATCACAGAAAACCGGCATAGAATTTTAATTTACGTATGCCGGAAATCATACCGGCACTACCGAATTTTCTATTGCTATGCCGGTTTTCGCTACCTAAAATTTGTAATTCCTTGGATACAATTCATCCAAAACCGGCGTTCAACGTATTAATCTTTTATATGCCGGTATTTGTTCCGGCACTCATGGTATGGTAACAAATTATACCGGTTTTTGTTTCACACGACTTAGAATTCTCTATAAATAATTCAGTATAACCGGCATAGAGGTATTTATTGCCAAGAATGCCGGAAAGTATACCGGCACTATCGTGTTTTCTTTTTCTATGCCGGTTTTAGCTCCCTAAAATTTGTAAATCCCTGGATACCGTTCAACCAAAACCGGCGTTCGACGTATTAATCTTTTATATGCCGGTATCTGTTCCGGCACTCAAGGTATGGTAACAAATTATACCGGTTTTTGTTTCATACGACTTAGAATTTTCTATATATAATTCAATATAACCGGCATAGAGTTATTTATTGCCATGAATGCCGGTATGCATTCCGGCATAGTTTATATGTCTATTTAGCATGCCGGTTTTCTGTGTGTTCCTTTTGTATGCCGGCATCCAGTATGTAACTCAGTTTAACGTGTTGGAACATAGGTCTCACGCACCAAGAAAGGACAAAGGAAAAGGAAAAGCCATTGAAGAATCAAAACGTAAGTCTTCTCGACGTAAACGTCAAAATCCGGCTCTTGCTAAGGTCACAATTCGGGATCATCCTATAAGCGACTCAACCAAGACTGATGATGATGATGAGTGGGAAACTCCACCGAACTTAGGAAATAGCGGTGGCTCATCCTCACAAGCAGGTGGCTTAGGACAAACTGATGATGAAAAGGCACCCTCTCCTCACTTCCCTGATAAGTTAGAATTGATTCCTGACAGCAATGATGGCAAACATTGGGGTCAACCGATAAACCCGCAACTTTTATTTTCGTATAAAGACTCTTGGGCTCGTTGGATCTATCAAACTTATGTAAGACGTTTGTATCTTGTTATTATATTATTTACCCGTGATCAATTTAATTAAGTTCGTTGTGTTTTTATAGGACCACAGAAAGCACAGGCGTGTTAGCCGCCATCAACAATTGGATGTGTGGCTTTTGGAGGATGAGTGTCCTACTGTTCAACAAATAGTCGAGCATCCGGGTTGTATCATGCGATAGAAAATTATGTGGCCACCGATACCGTCACCGCAAACCGCTTTTGGAGAGGTTTTATGGTGAAACCGACACCATGCATTTTAATTTTGGCGAGATGACCATTATCCTCGAAGATGTCCAAAGGATAATAGGACTAGAGGTTCTTGGGAAACCTAAGTTAAGGTTGGAGACAAGTCGAAGGACCTAGGGTGGGAAAAGATCTATGATCTCACTGAAAAGTTGTTTGGATGGAACAAGGAAACCACGTTGGCAAATTTGTACAAGAAAAAAACTGCTCAGACAAAGACTATAACATTTGTCCAACTCATTCAATTGTTTGGGAATACGAAGAACAGGGGAATTAACTCCCGCACAAGCTCAACAAACTGTTCTGCTGCATATATGTTGTTCATTTTGGGAACCGCTATATTCCCGACTCTAATGGTAACAGGTGCATATGAACAACCTACAGATACTTGGATCCGTTGGAAGACGTTCATAAGTATTCATGGGGCACTCGCTTTCTTGGCACATTTTTTGGCGTAAATGCGTCGAGCTTCTAAGGCGAAAGGCCGTCAATTTAATGGGAATTTCACCGTGATTCAGGTATAGTGAACTACATATTTTGTGATTGTTATCATTACATTTGTTAGTTTCCAACTATTTATTTTCTTATACAATTTATGGGCACGGTGTGTGGGCTTATGAACACTTCCGAGATTTGTTCATAGGGTATAAAGGATTGGAGATTTGGCGTGATTACCAACCGAATATGGCTCTAGCTCGAAATACTACTTCCAAAATACCCCTTCGCCTAACAAGAAACGGTTTTTAGAAATGAGATTGGCTTTGGACTCGTTTTCTGTGGAACATGTTGTGTTTGACCCTTATAGGAATGTCAGAGGAGTTCACCTTCAGAGACATGAAAATGTTTCATTTTACAACGGACCGTTATTTCATCCAAAATGATTTGTTATGCATAACCCTTTCCGCGTGATGCGCCAACTCGGTTACAAGCAGAAAGATCTCACGGATACATCTTATCATAAATATTCTCACGACTTTACTAAATGCCAATCAAATGAGAACCATACTCTGGTATGCTACGACCCAGAACCAATTCTTGCACATTGGATTGAAAGGGAAGAAGAAGAAGAACTTGTGCTGGATAAGGATGATTGGGAATTGGCTGAGAACGGTTTTGATAGTGAACCAACATTCCTAAACGGGCATCTACAGTACTCACATCCTTATGTTGTACGCCCGGATACGGTAGAGGTCCCTCCACCACCAAAGACGTCCCTCCCACAACTCCGATATCACTGTACCGGACTTCTACAAATCGTTATGTTGTTGGTGCGTTCATTACTATTCACTTAATCTATATGTATCAACTTATAAAATTGTACATACTAAATACATGTTGAAAAATCCTTTAACAATATCAGAGAATTGGAAACTTGGCAAGGTTCTTTAAGAAGAAGAGCAAGAAAGGAGAGTTGCTGACCCAGAAAGAAATGGAAAACGTCGTCAAAAAGATAGACCAAATAGAAGATACTGAGGCAAAAGACTTGTGGGGCGAAAAGAAGAAGAGGGTATACAAGAGGCCAAGAACCGAGTGATCATGTGATACTTTGATAGTATTAGTTTGGTTTATGTTTGTTTGTGTGGATTGGTAAACTTTGAACATCTTTGCTTCATTTGTTTTCGGTTTGGAACATCTTAACTTTACATTTGGTTTGTTTACACTTTGCGTATGTTATTTTATGGTATTAGGTCTTTGCTTATGTTATTTAATGTGTCTTGCAAATTGCAATTTCTAAGTTTAATTTTCCGAACACCGGCATAGAGTTCCGGTACGAGGACCGCCGTAGTAAAGTTTGAATTAAATCACAATGGCACGTACATGGCATATGGTTTAATGATTACAATTCAAACTTCCAAAAAAACAAAAGGTGGCGTATTAGTAAACCACATAAATCCAAATTACTCATCATCGCTCCCACACGTATGAAGTTGCAACTCCTCATCTTCAAGAGGTTTCTTTGATAAGGCCAAAGCATCCCATAATTGGTGATTCTCCTCGTTCCACGCCATCCATCCCTTCCATATATTTGGATCTAGTTCCTTGTTTTTAACCATCCCACAAACAGGTGGCAATGGACAATTGTCCTTGAGTTTAAGAATGACGAAATGATTGCCGTTCACGTACGCCAAAACAACTCTTCTCGTCTTAAGGGATCCCTCGCATTTTTGCCACTTTGGTGTAAATGTTGTGACTACGGTGGGGGTAAAATAATGAACAACACAATTAAATGTATCCGGTACTAGATGCCCACAAAGCGGCATCCTCATCCAATATTGAGGAGGAAGAAATGCCATCTCCTGCTCGGGTCCTAACACTTGAGCACACATATCATCAAACACCTCGTCGTGACCAACCAATTGCTCATAAAAGCTCATCTTCTTCACAAGTTGATCGGCCATCCTCATCCTAGCATATCGGCATGGTGTCATTCCTTTACTAACAGCCGTCTCGAAGATTCCTAATTGTTCGGTGACGACATGATAGCCACAATTTCCATCTCCATCGACATCATCTGTGTACACAACAAACTCGCGAATAACCTCAGGAAGTTGGTCTATGTAAGACTCTATCTTCGTATGGTAGTGTCTATAAGTCCTACCCGTTTGCGAATCCTTATACATCGTCATATTACCAATTTTAGCTTAATTATATCCAAACCATCCTCTGCAATCCCTACACTCCAAATGTCTTTGGTATTAGACGGAGAATATTCTTCCTTGGCCTACCCCTTCCCCTTTTCCTTTGAACCTCGGATACATCGACTATTGGTGTAGGTTCGAATGCTCACCTTGTTGCCCTTGGTTGCTTAATGTTGGTACCTTCGGCGGCCTTCCCCTTTTCCTTTGAACCCTGATACATCGACTATTGGTGTAGGTTCGGAATGCTCAACTTGTTGTCCTTGGTTGCTTAATATGGGTACCTTAGGGGCCTTCCCTTTTCCTTTGAACCGCGGATACATCGACGATTGGTGTTGGTTCGGAATGCTCACCTTTTTGTCCTTTGTAGCTTAATGTTGGTACCTTCGGCGGCCTTCCCTTTTCTTTTGAACCTCGGATACATCAACTATTGGTGTAGGTTCGAATGCTCACCTTGTTGTCCTTGGTTGCTTAATGTTGGTACATTTGGCGGCCTTCCCCTTTTCCTTTTAATCTCCGATTCTTGACATCGACTATGGGTGTAGGTTCGGAACTCGTCGATTGTTGTTGACTTGATATCGGTTCCTTCCTCGGCCTACCCCTTTTGTTTGGAACGGGCGTTTTGGAGGTTGCAGTTTAAAATGTTAAATCTTGCTTGGCAAATCTCACTTGCACATAGATCTCGTTTTTTGTTGTAGTTGCCGCGAGTTCCTCTTCACGGTGATACAAGAAAGAAAGATTATGAGTCATTTGTTTTAATTCTTTTCTTTGTTTCTTCCTTGCAATTTTAGTTTGTGGTCTACCATGGTTGTGGTGATAGATGTATGGAACTATTGCAATGATGGTTTGTGTAGGATCTCCCTTTGTTGGATCTTCACTTTGTGCTATCCATGGCCGTGTAATTAGTCTTAGTTGGCTCAACAATACTTGTCGGCTTTGAGCCTCCCTCTCGAGGATTTTCATCTAATGGACTTTGAAGACTTGCCACATGAGTAAGCTTCATAAAATTCTAAAGCCTCCTTTATATCCCATGGTGATTGAATACAAGTAGCATGATATGTTTACGGTTTTGTAGTGATACACTCGTAATCATATGTAAGAGTTTGACCATTGTCCGAATTGTTTTAATGACAATTGCATTGATTAGCCTATTTAAAACTTAATGCTCTAGGAATTGAACTTGATTAGCGCAAGGCGTTAGATTCAGGTAGAAATCACATACGCACCTAATGTGTGTGTTGATGAACTTGAGAAATTAATAGATTATCTTGCTTTCTTGATTCTCTAGGCTTTTGATAACACAAGAGATTAAATCGTAATTCTAATCATATATGCAAGCACATGTCTAAGATTGAAGATGAATTCCTTGACCAATATCTCTCTCTCCATTGATTACTTTCTACAATTTACTTTGCTTTTAATTTGTTTTTATTGTTTAAATAGAAATAGAAATCCCCCGAATTGGTTACTTTAAGAAATTGATTACGAAATAACTACAATCGCCTCTTTGTGGATACGAACTCTTTCTTATCACATACTTTAGGAAAGTGAAATTATTTTTGAACTTTTGGGCAGGCAACACGGCTAGTTATTAAGTTTTAGTTTCTTTACAATTTTCTTTCATCTTTGCTTTTCGTTTCTTGTCTTGTTTCTCACTTGTTTTACGAGAATTGTTTGCAGGTGCATAATCTCGGCTTCTAAGGATTGGAATTATCAAGGTGTAGCTACTCGAGGCACTGTACTCAACCAAGTCAAGACACAAGGGACGCAGCACGAGGAGGAAGTAGGAGAAGAGATTTTCCGACAACAAGAAGAAGGAAAAGAGGTTCCAATCGTAGAGGAAACACACGTGGAAGAACAAGGAGCAATGGGTGATGCAAATCGTTCACTCAAGGACTTAGCTTCTCATAGGCTTGATATACAACGGGGTGTATTCAAACGGACTCTACTTTTGAAATTAAACTTGTAGAGAATTACCAAAGTTCCATGGCATGGTGAATGAAGATCCAAACAAACATCTTATGGACTTCCACCCATTGTCACGCTATGCTTCCCGGCGGATGTTGCGACGGATGGTGCAATGTTGAAAGTTTTCGTTTCTCTTTAATGGATAATGCTAAGGATTGGTTGTTCTATTTACCTCCTCCGGAAGTGTCACAACATGGAATGGGTTGAAGAAACTCTTTTAGAGAGATATTTTCCTGCATCAAGGCTACTCAAATTCGTTTTGTGGGATGAAGCAAAATGTGGGAGAATCTCTATATGAATGTTGGGAACGATATAAGAGATTGGTGGCAAGCTGCCCTCACCACCAATGTGATCATCGATACTTCTACGAAGGACTCCAATCAAGTGATATGAATCTTCTTGGCTGCGGTGGTGGTGCACTAGTTAACAAGACGGTGGCACAAGCTAGAGAGTTGATTGAAAATATGGCGTGAACTCACAACAATTCTTGAGTCGTGGTGCGGATGTGATTCTAAGAAGGGTGAGTGAAGTGAGCGGGTTGAAGAGTTTCAACAAATGGGTAACATGAACGCAATGCTTCAACAAGTTGCGGCCTTGGTGATACAAGTTCCCTCTCAATCTTATGAAGACGAACAAGCTAATGCGATCTTTCCAAATCAACAAAGGCGGTATGATCCTACTCCAACACTTACAATCCGGGATGGAGAGATCACCCCAATTTTAGCTATGCCAATAAGCAAGGAGCTTCAACAATCTAGTTTCAACAACCCGAGTGGATTTCAACCTCAACAACAACAATTCCAATCAGAGACAACAATTTCAACAACAACAACAACCTCAAACTATGGGGTCAATATGGAGGAGTTCTTTGAAATCTTTTATGCACCAGACGGAGTTCGGTTAAGGAGTTGCAAACTCAAGTTGGAAGTTCTATGGCTATGAGTTGAATCAATTGAAGGCACAAAATGGTGGGAAACTCCCTTCTCAACCTATCAACCCAAAAGAGGTGTCAATGCAATTACGTTGAGAAGTGGTACACAACTTGTGCAACCAGATTCTTTCCTGCGTGGTGGAAACACCAAAGGAACTGTTTTGGAGGAGAAACCGAGGATTCTCCCCAAACTTAAGGTACCTATTCCTAACTCTAAAACTCTAGGTTTCTACTTATGTTCCTCCTCTACCTTTCCCTCATGATTTGCAAGTTCTAAGAAGGCGGAACTAGAAAAGGAGATTTTAGACGTTAAAAAAGATCCATGTGAACATACCACTCATAGATGCAATCAAGCAAGTTCCAAAGTATGCAAAAGGTGTTGAAGGACTTGTGTACCAATAAGCAAAGGCTCAAGGTAATGAAGTGCTTAGTGTGGGGAGAATGTGACAATCTTACAACATAAACTCCCACTTAAGTGCAAGGACCTCTTCCGTCTGGTTAACACTACATTTAATAAAGCTATGTTGGACTTAGGTGCTTGCGTCATGCCCGCGTCTATGTATAATTCACTTGATCTTGGTCCTCTTAAAAAAGGCTGGAATTGTGTTGCAATTGGCCGTCGTTCTAATGTACACCCCGATGGGTATTGTTGAGGATGTTCTTGTGCGGGTTAATCAACTTGTATTTCCAGCGGACTTTTAGCTTAGAGATGGATGAAGGTTCTTTTGTTCCATTGCTACTTAGGCGTCCCTTCATGAAAAGCGAAAACTATTTATGTTGACAAGGGAACGCTAACTATGGAGTTTGATGGAGAAATATCGTTCAACATTTTTAGGGCGATGAGATATCCTGAGTGTCACTCTTGTTTCTCCATTGATATGATGGACATTGGCGCAACAAATGTTTGAGTTGAATGGTGTTGATACTTTGGAAAGCGACTCACTACACCTATCGTTGGTTCTCTTGACTCATTACCGAAAAATCAGCAACTAAGAATATTTCATATGTTCTTTACCTTGGCGAAGTCACTTAAAGTACTTGTGCTTGGGTGACAAACGGGACGACCCGTGATTGTTTCTAACGAGCTTAATGAATTACGGGAGCAAAAAACTTCTAAGGGTGCTAAGGAAGTACAAGGCGGCCATAGGATGGACAATCGCCTATCAAGGGTATTAGCCTGCTCGTTTGTATGCATAAAATTCGTGTGGAGGATGATTCAAAGCCTACAGGAAGCGCAACGCCGTTTGAATCCTCCCATGATGGAAGTGGTGAAAAGGAGATACTCAAGCTTTTGGACGTGGGTGTTATCTACCCCATATCCGATAAAGTGTGGGTAAGCCTTGGCTACAAGTGGTACCAAAGAAATCGGGTGTGACTGATAAGAATGAACTTGTCCCAACTCGTGTGCAAACCGGTTGGAGGGTTTGTATTGATTATAGAAAATTGAATGCTACCACTAGAAAAGATCACTTTCCTTTACCTTTTATTGATCAAATGCTTGAGCGTTTATTTGGACACTCTTACTATTGCTTTCTTGATGGCTATTCGAGTTATAATCAGTTGTGATAGCACGGAGGACCAAGAGAAAACTACTTTCACTTGTCCTTTCTCGGGTACTTTTGCTTATAGGAGGATGCCTTTTGGCTTATGCAATTCGGCTACTTTTCAAAGGTGTATGGTAGTATCTTTTGAATTTGAAAACATAATCGAAGTGTTCATGGATGACTTTAGTGTCTTTGGTGATTCATTTGACCTTTGCTTGAACAACTTGGCTCTAATCCTTGAGCGATGTGTTGAAACAAATCTTGTGCTAAATTGGGAGAAGTGCTGCCATTTCATGGTAACTCATGGCATAGTTTTAGGCCATATAATATCTTCTAAAGGCTTGGAAGTCGATAAATCTAAGATAGACCTTATTGGTACTCTAACCCCTCCCACTACGGTGAGGGAGATTTTCTTTTCTTGGTCATGGGTTTTTATCGTAGGTTCATCAAGGACTTTTCAAGATAGCATCACCACTATGTAACTTATTGCAAAAGATGTGGTTTTTAACTTTGATGAAAAATGTATGCGGCATTCAATCGTTTGAAAGAACTTTTGATTTCAGCCCCTATCATTAAACCACCGGATTGGAGTAAAGCGTTTGAACTCATGTGTGATGCTAGTGATTATGCGGTTGGTGCGGTGCTTGGGCAACGTGTGGGAAGCTTCTCATGCTATCTATTATGCTTCTAGAGCGTTAAATGATGGCTCAACAAAACTACACAACCACTGAAAAGGAGTTATTAGCCATTGTTTTGCTTTAGAAAAGTTTCGCTCTTATCTAATTGGTACAAAAGTTGTTGTCTTTTACGATCATGCGGCACTTAGATACTTGCTTACAAAGAAAAGAGGCAAACAAGGCTCATACGATGGATTTTACTCTTTTGCAAGAGTTTGATCTTGAAATCAAAGACAAGAAAGGAATTGAGAACACCGTTAATCATTTGAGCCGACTTGCTGTGGGACAAGGAGACTATCCCGTTGCGTGAAAGTTTCCCGGACGAGCAACTATTCTCCGTTGCCTTTGGAGAACCATGGTTCCCAAAGAACTTGTCTCGTCTTGAGAGGGACAAACTTAAGAAGTTAGGAAACCAATACATATGATCAACAACTATTGGTGTAGGTTCGGAATGCTCACCTTGTTGTCATTGGTTGCTTAATGTTGGTACATTTGGCGGCCTTCCCCTTTTCCTTTTAACCTCCGATACATCGACTATGGGTGTAGGTTAGGAACTCGTCGATTGTTGTTGACTTGATATCGGTTCCTTCCTCGGCCTACCCCTGTTGTTTGGAACGGGCGTTTCAATTCTCTGCGGTTTTTGAATCTTGCTTCTTAAATCTCACTTGCACATAGATCTCGTTTTTTAGTTGCCGCGAGTTCCTCTTCACGTCGAGTCATTTGTTTTAATTCTTTTCTTTGTTTTCTTCCTTGCAATTTTAGTTTGTGGTCTACCTTTGCTTTTAATTTGGGATCTCCCTTTGTTGGCTCTTCACTTGTGCTATCCATGGCCGTGTAATTAGTCTTAGTTGGCTCAACAATACTTGTCGGCTAGCCGAGTTGCCACGTGAGTAAGCTTCATAAAATTCTAAAGCCTCCTTTATATCCCATGGTGATTTCATGGGAGCTTCGGTAGGGGGAAGGTCGAAAGATAATTGCTTCCAAAAAGGATCAATAACATCAATAGGTATCACTACTTCATACTTCACAAGCATATGACGACACGGAAGCCCCAATGAAGACATGTCGGGACAAATACACACATCACCCGGATTTCCGTAAATTTTCTCATATTGCATTTGTCTCATCATATGTTTTATTGCCCAACGGGAGACGTTAAACTCTATTCCTTGGAGCAACTTAGTATGTTCAAGAAATTGAGTCATCCTTTCCATTGAGCTTTTCTCAAAAGCCTTCTTGATCCTATCGATATCGGCCTTAAAGTGTTGCTCCATTGCCTCGGTGACCGTAACCACGTTTCCCTGGCCGGACTGGATGAGATCTTTAAATCTCCCATGAGAGGACTCCACTATACTAGTTGCTTCATTCCCGTAATGTCTATAAAGATTTTTCCACGCACGCACAAATTTTTCCTTGAACTTATCCAACCAATTATCCCGACAATATGAGACGGCACTTGGATACACTTCGTTATATTTGGCAATAAAGTTGTTCAATCTCTTTTCATACATGTCCTCGGTAAGAGACCAATAAACTTTCTCCCAATCCTTTAGAAATTCCAACCACCTTTTATGATTTTCATCGTGTTCTTTGTCGACTCGCTCTTTAATCTTTCCTCTTTCATTTTCTTCTTCTTCGGGTGATAGTTTCTCTTTGCGAACATCTTCCTCTAGTTGAGCAACCATTCTCTTCTTAATATCAGCCTTAGAGGGTTCAAACAAAGCATGACAATGTTTTTTCACATTTTCACCTATATGATATGTACATAGGAAATTTTGTGCATCCGGATATACGTCGGATATGGCATTCATTAGTGCGTCAAATTGATCGGTTATGATGACCTTCGAAAAACGATTTTCCGGGAACAATAATTTCAATTGCCGCAATGCCCAATGATAATTGTAATCCCTCTCGTTTTCCATTAAACACCAAGCCAATGTGAATGTTACCTTGTCCGATGTTTGCCCCATGATGTTGAACAACGGCATGTTGTATTTGTTTGTCTTGTAGGTGCAGTCCATCATAAGAACATCACAACACGTATGAGCCAATTGTGAAAGCAAAGGATGCGAAATGAATATTTGAAGCGGCTTGTTGTCCGGACCTCTTTTAATGATACGCGTGTAATTGTGATCCCAAAATATCTTCTCAAATTCTTGCATAACACTCCTCCCTTCCCATTCCAACCTTTTAATGGTTGCTTGTGCGCTATAAATTGTACTGAGTGAAGAAACGTTGGTCTTATCCTTTTCCTTGAAGGTTCTGAGAATCACTCTTGGTTTGATACATGGTTTGGTCATCATCTTTACATCCTCGAATTGATCAGGTTTTAGCTTCGCAACTAGGGAGTGACCTTCAAAATCTTTCGGATCGGGGTGGTTGTGACGGCCAAACCACACCTTACATTCCCATTCTTTTTCTTCTACTTTTGAACCTCTTAGATAGAATACAAGCTTAAAGGGGCAGTCATCCTTCCGCGTAACTGCCTTGTATACCTTGTTAGTCTTCTTTTCATATACATAACCCTTTCTCTTATGGCTATTTTTCTCATTGTATTTTCCACTTCTCTCGTAAACCATCTCAAAACGAACTGATGAACGTTGGGAATTCCTCACTAAGACACACATGTTATTAAGAGCCGTCGCTTTTGCCCAAGCAATTGCTTCCTTTTCATATTTTATTCCCTACATAAGGACAACATTATGGAGATTACAAGCAAATCCCAACATAAAATTGTAAAAACTAGGTGAAAGTATTGTTTGGTAACATACCCGCGGCATTTTATAGTACTCCGACGTATCCTGATGGAGTGGTTTGGAGTTTGGTTGATCGTTGTAGGTAACAATCTAAGGAATGAATGAAAAGAAAATTGGATTAGTTCAAAACCGGCATTGTCGATAAGTAAAGTAAATCTGCGGGATTAAGAACCGCATAAATGGTAATTGACTTACTATACCTAGGTATTAGGTTCCTATGAGAGGAAGTTGAAAGGAACAAATGCCGGTATTTAAGTTCAAAATATCATTAGCTTCTATATGTTTTTCATGTAAAACCGGCATTCTCGACATTTAAGTTTCTATGCCGGTATCATAAACCGGCATTCTGTGTCATGCACTCACACTGCCGGTTTGAATATTCCTTAGAATATTCGCTGGTAGGTAAAAAGTATAAATGTGTACCGGCATTCAATCTTGGTTTGAATACCACGCCGGTATGTTCTTGAACAGTGGGGGATATTTTGTCCCGGCATACAAATATCTATGAATACAATGCCGGATAAATGATACCGGCGTAGAATTCATACAACGAGCATGCCGGTACTAAGGTTTTTTCAGACAGAAATGGCGGTTTCAAAAAAAAATAATCAAATTTTCGACCTCTTTGAAGCATTACCTATGTGTTGGGGTTGCTTGTATGCTGAACATGTTTACTTTCTTGAGTTGGTTCTTCACAAAACATTTCATGGTCAAGAAAATAATGATTCAAAGGTGTTGGTTCATCATACAACAATTGTGAGTTGTTATCATTAATCGAAGATTGAAGATATGATTGTTGTTGTAATTGAGCTAAAGATTCAAAGAAATTTGCAAGTCTCTCATCACAATCATCTTCCATTTTCAAAAAAAAAAAAAAATCTACTCAAAATTTTTTTCCCTCATTCTACTCTCAACTAACCCACACAAATTCAAATAAACATAAATACACAAATTATATCCCCCAAATCATTAATATTTTACTAATCAGGATTAATAACTAATTATGATTAGGGAGGGTTAGATTAGGAATTAATAATTTAATTATATAAGGGGTAACCCAGCTAGGATATTTGGATCCCTATTTTGTCATTTAGATATATCCCCCAATTAGATTCTATATCCCCCAATTACGCGTTCTAGAATTATTAGTTGAACCACATGAGTATGAGAATTGGTGAAATCTCGAATCCCAGTGTCTCTCGGTATTGTTACCATATTTTGTATATAATTTCTTTATTTTTAGTATTATTGTTTATTAAGTCTTAAAACTAAATCTCAACAAGTCTGAGCAACGAAACCTTGCTTACCATTGTAAAAATCGCATCAGGGCATGTTCTGAATGTATTGATTGTATAGTCAGGGAACATCTAGGAAGACTTGCAACAAGCATCATCGGTGTTTGGAGAATAATGTTGTTCTATACTAGTGGGAAATCCATCTAGAAGCTGTCCAATCAATATAGAATCGATATAGCAGTAAGCACTGAGTTATACAATACAATTATGTGGGAATGATCTTAATTCCCTGCGAAATTAAAATTTTATATATGGACCGTGTATTTCTAATACATGATAAAAGGCAAATTTACAATTTTCGCCTGTGGAAACAATCCACTATCTACACTATGATTTTCCGCGTTATATTGATTATATATTTATAATTAAAATTACAAGAAAGTTGTACATTAATTGATCCTTGTGATTTAGAAATCTCTTTTAAGAGTTTATCCATGGATATTTTCTTGTATGCTTTTAACTCGTATTGAAATTGACACAAGAAAATAGTCTGTATGTTCCGTAATGAAAAAGTTGGCGGTATACATAGTACTCTCCTCTTTTCAATTGGTATCAGAGCATGCAAATACCGAGAAGACCTAACAATCTGTGTTTGTTAACGATCCAACCTATGGAAAAGAACTCTAGTTTTATTAACGTATACCACCAGAATTCGATGGCACTAATTACTAATGATGGAAAACTGTCATGCGTTCTTTTTTTCAAGGTTTTGAAACAGAGTATAAGTTCAAGGAACTTTAAGATTACAACACCGATGAGATTAATGAAGCAAAGCATAATTCAAATAGAGTCAACACTATACTCCCTTCCATTAGTCAAGATCTCTAACATCATGTTTCTACATGTGAAACTTCTAAGGATGCTTGGGACATCTTGGAGACCGTATCCGAAGGAAATTCTTCAGAAAAAGATGTTTGGATTCAAGCCATAACTCTGAATAGGAAAACCTTCGTATGTCTGATGATGATATCTATGAAGATTTTCACCACAAACTTTCGGAAATAGTGAATGCCTCACATTCATTAAGTAAAACTAGTCCGGAGAAGGATATTGTGTGTAAAATTCCTAGGTCTTTACCATCAAGATATGAGTTAAAAAAACATGTTATCACAGAAGCCAACTATCTTTCAAAAGTAACAAGAAGTGCACTTGTTTGAAAATTGAAGATCTTTGATCACAAACAACAAACTATTAAAAACAATAACGTTTTTGAAGCAATAAATGTCTCTAAGTCGGCTTGTGATAAATGAAGCTTATCTTGGGCTAATGAATGCAATGATGATGAAAAAATTGTAGATTGGGATACGAAACATCGTCTCTTATTACCCAACAAGCTAGGGATTTATTGAAAAAGAGGAAAACCCAACTCGTTGGAAAGAGTTTCTCCTCTAAACCTCAAAATCTTTCTAATGAAATAAAATAGATTCAGAAAAGGATAATGAATTCCAATGCTTTAAATGCCGTGGTTTCATACATATGGCAAAAGAGTGTCCAAACAAGAAATACTATAAAGAAAACAAGTATGAATTGCAACTCTCGATGATATGTCTGGTTCAGTTATCTTTGAGACTTGTATAAACAATATTGCTTTTTCTACAGAAATGTCTGAAGATACTTACCTTGATCAAAATGATGATGAATCTGACTATTTTATACTTGAACTTCTAACTACAAGTGAAAAGCTTCATCATGGAAATCTTCAAGATCTTTACAAGGATAAAAATTCTCTTATAAAGAAATCTCACGAATTAAAAACTCTAAATTGTGACTTTTCAGAGAACTTTGTTTTGAAAGACAAAGAGGTTGACAACTTGAAATGATTTACAAAGGCTCTCAGGAAGTTCTGACAAAATTTTTGCTTTTTTTTTTGGTCAAAAAACCTTTAGAAACACTAATGGCATTGGATATAATGGAAATACCTCCAACACTGAAAATAGCATATTCATTCTTGCGGGTTCCTTTCTTCCTGCAGATGAAAATATTAAAGTTAATTTTGGTGCCGAAAAAAGTAGAAATGTTCAAGGAGACAGTAATTTTAAGAATTGTTTTTATTGTGGCAAGACATGTCATGTTAAAGAAAAATGCTAAAACATCAAGAAAGACAATAAAATTATCAAAAAACTCCTGGCAGATGTGAGAAAGATGGAAGAAGATCCAAGGAATCTCACTAAAGGAAATAAAGGTAGTAAATCCTTAAATCTGCCAGAAAGGGGTAAAAAATGAAAGAAAGGGGTAAAAAAAGGTAAGAAAACATCCAATATTTCGATACAATAAAATAGAAGATTCTGATACTCCACTACTTGAAATTAGTGGGGAGACTAGTGCTCACTACATTGCCATGTGAGTGTATCAAGGGTGTTGATCCCGATTCTTACAAAATGAGGATCACATTAACATCACGATATCCGTTGTTCCTGACGTTTACCAAGTTTAAAAGATTTTTAGCATTTTAGTTTTATTTGTGCTTTGCCAAGTGCTTTGGTGGGATCCTAGTACTCTTGCGATAATTGAATTTAAGATAGCTATCTTTTACCAAGTGTTTTGGTGGGATCCTGGTATTCCTGTGATAATTAAATTTACCTTCTTGTAGGGGGTAATTGGACTATAGCCCCGTTTATTGGGATTTTTTTTCTTCTGAAAAGCACTTTGTAATAAAATTTCACATTAAATTGTGTTTGGTAAATTTTTTTCAAAGTACTTTTGGAGAAATACACTTCCATTCTGAAAGCTACTCAACACTAGCTTTTAAAACTGAAAAAACTGAAGCTGTCGACCCACATTATTTGATTTAATTAATTTTCTATTTTATCCTTGTTATTTTATTATAAAAACAAATTTTACCCTACAACATTATATATTTATCATTATATTTTCAACTTTTATTTTGTTCCTCTATTTTTTCATTTTTTTTTCTTTTGATATAATAAATAATAATATAATAATAATGATAGACGCATTTATGTGTCTATTTTCATCTCGATTTTCTATATTGTTAGTACCCGTTTTTGTTCTTATTATGGTGTTTTATGTGTTTATATGTATTTTTGGGCAATAAACGTTTTTGGAGAAATCGGCTCGAAAAAGTTACACCCGGAGGACACCTACTATTCGGACTCTCATTCTGGATAAGGGGTAACCAAATTACTAAGGGGCGACCAACTTCTATTCGCACCCCTGGTCTGGATAAGGGGCACTCATCCCTAGCTTTTGAAAATTCAATTTGGCGGGAAAACGTATTTTCACGCTGCAGATTCAGGGTTCGGAAGTTGGACGTGAGTTAACGAGATTCAAACGCTGATTCTCACGTATTGGACCTTATAGAGCATAACAGGGATGGTAAAGGTGTTTGTTTCGATTGGATTAGGCCTGATCATCGGGAAAAAGGAATACAGGGAAAGATGGTTTTTATCGGGTTTTTAGTTTGAAACAGGGAGTGATTAAAGATATTATCGGTGATTTGGATTCCTAGAGGCCTGTTGCGACAACATAGGGGTGGTGATGATCTGTATACCTTTAAAAAAGGAAAGATTTGTCTAAATTATTCCAAAACAGAGAGGAAGATACACGCTGGGGTTCGATTACTTTCTATCATTGGAAGGATTTTTAACAACACAGACGTGTAAGAAAAAGGAAAGAGAAGTCCCGTAGCTGGAAAGAAATCTCCAAGACTTTGGAGAGAAGAAAAGAAGATTTACTCGAGTATTTTGGCCGTTGTTTGATATATATATACTGATGAGAGGTCTGAGAAGGAGAATAAAGAGTTTTGGGGTGAAGGCAGAGGAGAAGGAACGAAGATTCAGAGCTGCAGATATCAACAACACGAAGAACATTGGACCAACACAAACGGTTGCATATTCTTCTACACTATAAACCTGCCGTTCTTTTACAATCTTATAAACTGTAACAGTGACTTCTGTAACGACCATCAAGTGTTGCAGATTCTCTGTATTATTATTCCTCTTCAATAAAAACACCTTTTGAGCCATGTTTCTATCTTATGAGTGTGTTTTGAGCATGATGAGCTAAATCCCAAGACTGGGACGACGGAGGAAGCCATGTTTCACAATTGCTTGGTAACTATAATGATTCTTCATGACTTTTCGTATCGATTTAATTGATTTATGATTTTTATTAATTAGTTGCGATTTTGTCTGATGACGTATGCTTAGACTTAGATCTTTTGATGCGTCATGCTTATGATTTACAATTAATCTTTTACAAAATCTACCTTTGGCAAAGAAATAGAGTCCATTAAAGAGCTAGAATTGTTATGAATCAATATACGAACCAATTGAATGTGATTAATGGTGGAAACCCGAGTCCCAGTTCTCTCGATATTTTGAGACAACCGTGTGTACATATTTTCTTTATTTTTAGTGTTTTATATTTTTAAGTCTGAAATCAAACCTTTACAAGCCTGAGTTGAACGAATCTCTTTTTACCACTTTCTACAACAAATTAAAAACACATCAAATAACTACAACAATAAAATAAAAAAAATTTGAAACAAATAATAAAAATCTTAATTAAATGATAATAATAATTATAGATAAATAAATAAATAAATAAAATACTAAAAAACTATTACTTAAATTTAATTAAATTAAATATATAATAAATAATAATAATAGTATTTAAAGGTAATTTTTTTTTTCAAAAGTAAAAACTAATAATGAACTAATTTAGACAACAAAGTTTTTAGTTGGCAGCCGAGCAACAAGCTGGCACCAACTCCTTTTTGAATAGCAACACTCAATCTATGAAAAATAAAACTACCTAGGCCACAACTAGCATCGTTATTAACTAAACAATTCTTTAGACGCTTAAAAAAACAAACAAAATCCTCGCTGAGTTCACCTAAAGTGGTGAAAGCTAAAACACCAAGACCATAACCATGCGAAGCACATTCATTCAAGTATTTAGTACGCTTGCGTGAAATTGCTTTTGAAATAACCTGGCCTGGGACGAAGGCACGAACTCCATTGCAAGTGAAGGGTGACACACCTGTAACATCCATACACACGTCTTGGCCGTTTTCCCACTTGAGCACTAGAATATCCGTTGGGCGTAAATCCTTGTTATCATCTGACAACAACCCCAAGGCCACATCTTTACGCGCAGGAACACCAACTTTGTAGCAGATACCTACAGTTATGTCGTGAACCAAGTCATGAAAAAACTTAATTCCGACGTCCTTAGCACAATGAGGCGCATGATCACCAAAAATGTCCATATGTTTATTACAACAAGAACACAACCCGTCTTCAACAAACAAAGGAATGCCAAGGCGGTAGAAAACTACTGCTCTAAACTGTCTAGGCCCGAGACATTGATCCAAACCACTGATGGGAGCATCCAAAAGATAATCTTGAGCATGTTTAACCTGGTTACATTGCCATAGTATGGAATCTCTTGCAGAAAGTGTAAATTGGACAGGGATTTGCTTCTTATTTGCATCAAAATAAGTGACTGCCAAGGAGTGCATGGAAGGAGGGGCAGTGTCATCGACGCAATAAGTAGAAAGCAAACCACATACCTGAACGAAATTTTGAAGAGCCAACTGATAAGAAGCACCATTATCGGTTGAGAATAAGCTACCAAGAATCACTTTCCGCACCGAAGTAGTCTGACTCCGAGAAGCAAGATAATAGTATGCGCGAGTGTGTGACATGGTGTATATATCGAGGCAACCATCTTTGATGGGTAGGGTAGCTAATCTCTGTTGCAACGGCCCAAAACCAGCACCATCTTCCGTGATTAAAAGCCTCAAATACTTAAGTAAGTGATCATCAAAAAGGTCTGAGGCCCGTTGAAGAGCTGCAGGGTTGGTGGTACGCATAGCAAAATATAATCTGGATACACCGACGCAGTTATGAAGTAACAACATCTCACTCTGAGGGTCTTTGAATTTTTTTGATAGCAGACATTAGATGAATAGTCTGTTTCACTCTACTCAACACCATATCACTCATGAATTCCAAGTCCAAACTCGCAGGTCCACCCAAAAACTTAACTCCTTTGCTAGGCCTACCAATATCCTTGGGGGAAACACCTTCAACAATGCTGCGTGGATAAAATGTAGGCCAAAAGACTTCAGTCTTCTTGATGTTAAAAATATAATTTATTATAATTACAGTATATTTAAAACTATTTTTTAAACCATGTCTAATTTCGTCATTAACTATATCACCAGCATTTTAAACTGACAGTTTACTAAACAAAATTTACAATTTGTTGTAGGACCTACGGCCCATGGGTGTGCGGCCCAAATAGAATCCTAAAGGTTTCTCTTTACATGTGTATAAAGGATACTTTACCTATGTGATAGGCTAATCAATAGAAATTCTTCTCTTCTCCGTCTCTTTCTTTTTCCCTATCTTTTTACGTAATAAGGCCACATCACTTATTAAATCACTCAAGACTCAATGTCTAACTGATAGTGGTTTTTTTTCTCCCACTAATTTAAGGAATATACACTAGTTGTTGAACAAATTCCTTATAATGTGACTACAATGATTGGATCATCGAGTGAAGAACTGGTCAAAATTTGTTTTCAAGATATTGAACACAGACGTCACAAAATCTCCACATGTAACGAGAGATAATCAAACCTTGTTAAATTCCAAAGAAACCCATGCAAATGAATATCATGCGTAAACTCAAAGTGATGAGAATGTATTTGATTGCATCTTTTATAACCTTTAATGAATGTGAAAGGAAGCATATTCTTAGAGAGATTCATGAGTCAATTTGGTGAAATGTAAATCACTAGTATTTGAATTATTGAATCCATATTGACCCCGACAATGAAATATTGGGTATTGACTCATACAGACTTTGGCATAACCATAAAACACCTTGGCTGTGACATGATGATCGTTTTGGAAGGACTCATACGTACATCACTTTATTGGAGTGAACGAGACAACGGGAAAACGATTGACAAAATGCGAAGTGACAGCATATCTCTCAATAAGTGTTTTCTAAAGTACTAGATGCAAAACCCCCTTCCCATTATGCATTTATATGTAAGAAAGCATATCACTCATTTTACAAAGTCTTCAGTAAAATAGGATCGATACCATTCTAAGATGCAAATTGTAAACAATCCATATTACAAAGAAAACAAAGTTATATTTAGAAACATATCCATATAGAATGCGGACCATAAAAGTACTTATGGCTATGGTGGATGTTTCGACGCTTTGGACTAGTTATAGTTCCAAATAAGTTTTGCGTTTGGAAAACTTCTAGCATATATTATACATGTAAGGGCTCACCACCCTCTGTAACTGCTAGAGTGTTGCATCAAAAGTACATGATGAATATTGCACGTTTAATAGGATCAATGTAGAGCATCTTATACCCAATGGTCTCGCAGAGGCTACCATCAAAGGTTACAGATGGTGTCTAAGGAATAGGTTATGCGTACTAACCTACCTTTTATTGATTTGGGGATATGCAATATTATGCGCATCTTTACTTATTTCGTTTTTAGACCCCAATATTAGTCAACCTTTTTTGCGTACTAGTTGGTAACTGGATTTAAGCCCGACATTCGTGTTTTTACGCATTTTTGGTTGCACTATACATGTGCCATTACGATTCCACATCGTACTATGATGGGTCTTCAAAACTGTTAAGTGGTTATGTTGGAAATGAGTTCCCAACAATTATCCGCATTTTTAAAACCTTTGGCAGGAGATCTCTAACCGCTAGATTTACGGGTTGTCATTTTAATGAGACAGTCTTCCCGTCGTTAGGGGGAGATAAGAAAACGTATTTTCTAAGGGAACGACATGAATTGTCGTGGTGTGTCTCATATTGATTCTTGTACTCCACAAATGTAAATGTGAAGTGACAAAGAATAATCAATTTTCAGAATGTACACTGATGTCGCTAAAGTGACAAGATCACACATACCAGCTGCAAATATTCCTGCAAGGTTAGTAATCCTCAGTATGGGGTACACCATAGACTAAGGTGTTGCAACTACACTTGGTGGAAGTGTAGTTGAAGCCGTGGCTCCATAAAGGAAGATGGAGAGACCACCAGGTTCGATCAATGCTCACATAGAAAGGAAGTAGATGAGTAAGGCACAACCTAATTTGTATCATTAATGAAATCATCTCATTTGATTGTCTCTGACTATGTTCATGAATCAATACTGGAGGACGCTCCGAAGTTTTAAATGATTTTAAAGAACAATGAAATCCTGATGGATTATGAGAATGCACATGAGTCAATGGAAGGATCATGCGTGCACAATGATGATATAATCCATAAATAGTTGCTCCAGAAGTAGAGCACAATGAGATCGAACCATGATTTATTTTGATTAATTTCAATTTCAAATAAATAACATATTTGGCCTATGTAATCCAGGTAGAACTTAGTTCTTTGACAAACATACAGGTATTTGGTGTGGTAGTGCTAACCAACCTAGTATAAAGCCTGTGGGACATACATGATTAATTTGTCACAAAACATAATGAGAAGAAAGCAGTCTTAAAGTATAAAGACTCGCCTTGTGGCGCGAGGTTTCTCACAAAGCCCTGGAATTTTTCTCTTGTAATGAACTTTATAGTGTTCCGCTACTTAGTTAGCTTGGTAATTTCAAAAAGACTTAAAATACAGCATATGTATGTGGTTGTTACGTATCTCTGAAAGAATCAAGAGATATAAGATATTTGCAAAAGTGCATGATGGCCTTTTGCTTCCCAAGTCGAATGACTCTAAACCACAGAGTGTGTTTGCAGTTACACTGGAACACTCACTTATTGATTTAAACAACCAGACGGATGTGGTATACCCGTCTAAGTGACTATTTGATTGGGAAGGGATAAACAAGTGCGCTTTTGTGCCATACGTATTAAATAAGTTCCTGATTCAGAATTATAGCTATCTATGTCAACGATATGGACATGATAAGTACTCTTAATGGAATAAGAGACCTTACAAGCTATTTAAAATCTGAATTTGAGATGAAAATCCTGGGAAATATCGATCTTATCTATGTTCAGAACTAGAAGACCGAGCTTGTGGTATATTATTCCACCAGTTTGTATATGTCCATTGTCAGGCAATTTAACAAGGACATGCATCCTGCTAGCACTCCCATGATTAGTCGAGTTTCAAATGTACATAAATGACCAATTCGTCTAAAAGAAGTTGACGAAATTGTGTCGGGAGATGAACTTTCCTTATCTAAGTATAATAGACGCATTATTGTACTTAGCATAATGTACTCGGACAAATGTTACATCCTCAGTGAACTTGTTAGCTAGATATAGCTCAACGCCAACGCAACGTTATTGGAATGGTATAATGAATGTAATCATGTATTTAAAAGTAACCATTGACATAAATTTGTTTTATCCATTCAAAGACATTAAAAGGAATGCTAATGCAATTCAAAAGTTGTTGATTATGAAGAAACAATAATCTCTTCTCCATCGAAAGTAATCAGGGGGAGATATAGTGGACTATGTTCTAGGTCATTACCGATATTCAGTTTCGAAAAGTACATGACTAAAGAAACTGTCTGGAACAACTCTGAAAGTAATCAAGGGGAGATGTCGACATCAATGGGAGGATCCAAGGATATTATGTCAACATATTTTACTTCAAAATTGAAGCTCTGTTGTACTATTTTTCCCTTCGATCGAGAATAGTTTTTCCCAAAGGGTTTTGTTACTCGACAAGGTTTTTAGCGAGACAACACAAAAAACATCAAGTATGTTGAACATTGAAGACATAAAGATCACGTTGATATTACTGAAAATATTTGAATCAAAGAAATGAAACGCGATAGTCCGTTAAGCAACGTAACTTCCATAATCAACAACAAGGTCTTATAAACATTCAAGTCACCAAAGTAATGTGTGATAAACTCCTTTTGACTACATTAGACTAATGAAAATTGTCTGACATCAGGGGCAGCATCTAATGGTGTGTTGCTCGGCAAGGTTTTTAATGAGACAACAACAAACACAGGGAATTAACTTCCCAACTAAGGATATTGTCTTTCCCACAAGGATTTTCTTCTCATGTCTTCTGCATGAGAAACTTATTTTAAAGAAGTCTTTATCTCGCGATTGTTCATTTTACTTGTTTTATTTATGTACTAATTTATTAAGCAACTAATCAACTTCAACGAAGCTTTCTTTAAAGTGATCATACTTTTCTCATCTTTTTGATCAACAAATCACCTTTACTTGCATCCGACACGTTGTACTCTTTCCCTTTCAACTCCTCGTCAAGGTTTTGTCCCACTTCTCGGGTTCCCTTGTCAATCGCGGGCGCTTCGTAGGTTTTAATGAGGTAATATATTCGAGTCCAACTATGTTCTAAGTTTGCTTAATATTGTACTCTTTTTCTTTAGTTCGTTCTCCCGCAGTTTTTGTCCCTCCGGGATCACGAATGATTTCCAAAACCGAAAGTACGACGAAGTTTTTTCTTTTGTTAAACAATATTGAACGAGGCAATTAACTTAGACTCCGATCTTTGAAAATCGTAGGAGATGATGCACGTGATGAAATACATGTAAAGTACGTGACAACATGTGAAGTACTACATGTGAAGAGTTTTACCAAGGTTTTATCCTCCTTCCAATTCAATCCAAATGGGATTGAGAGCTAGTTTAAGTTTAGCTTCAATTTAAACGAATTTTTTAATTCCCATAATAAAACCAAAACCTTAAGGAAGAAAATTAGTAATCATAGATGAGAAAGATCGCATTGACTGCCTGGTACAGCATTAGCAAAATTTCAAAGTCTCTTCTCGAAGTACAAATTGAAGATGAATCCCACATGCTGAGAATGCCATGATTATCGTTCTGTTCACTTCTTGTTATAAATAATGATGATGAGCAAATTCTAGATAATGCCTTAATTTAGGTGTTGATGTTAGCCTTCATCATAGAACCGTTGTTTATTATACTTTGTTGTTTCTTATTTCTAGCATTCCAAATTGTTAATATATTGTCATATGGTTTTTGGATTGAAGAACTTGAGTCTCAAAAAGGACAATCCTACACAAGACTTTCTCTTCGCAACAACAAATATTCTAAGTCAAGTTCCCTTTAATAATTATGCATCAATCAAACTATTGGATTTTAGTTCATGTCTTGGCAGGTATTCCTGAAGATACACTTTTCTCATGTCCCCGATAGTGATGCCAACTAGAATGATGAAATCAAGAATCGATAAGAAGATTTTAGCAAAGAAATAACTTTTCTTCTTAGCTACTTGCAATATATATACTCTTTTTGATTCTTTGGATTGTCAAATCTTTTTTCTTTATTTGCACATATTAATCAAGCAATTCTCTTTTATAATTCGACTAACAGTATTATGAACGCATAAATTCTCCTTTATCCTATTCATTCCCATACTTGCCTCTGTTATTCATTTTCAAATGAGTGATTTACCTTTTGTTATCCGTTTTCATGAGTATAAAGATCGCGGGAGTCTCCATAAATGAAGAAATCCGTTAATCTTGCCTTTATTTGTGTGGTCTTATTTTTGCCTTCCTAATTAAAGGTCTTATTTCTCCACTCGCTATGCATAAGATCATCGGGGAGATCTAATGGTGTGTTGCTCGGCAAGGTTTTTAATGAGACAACAACAAACACATGGAATTAACTTCCCAACTAAGGATATTGTCTTTCCCACAAGGATTTTCTGCCTTAGAAGTTGCGAAGCAACTAATCAACTTCAACGAAGCAAAGTGATCATCTGCAACAAATCACCTTTACTTGCATCTGACACGTTGTACTCTTTCCCTTTTGTCAAGGTTTTGTCCCACTGGGTTCCCTTGTCAAGGTTTTAATGAGGTAACATATTCGAGTCCAACTATGTTCTAAGTTTGCTTAATATTGTACTCTTTTTCTTTAGTTCAGGTTTTGTCCCTCTGGGATTTCCTGACGAAGTTTGAACGAGGCAATTAACTTAGACTCGTCGATCTTTGAAAATCGTATTGCACGTGATGAAATACATGTAAAGTACGTGACAACATGTGAAGTACTACATGTGAAGAGTTTTACCAAGGTTTTATCCCACTGGGTTTTTCCTTGTCAAAGTTTTAATGAGGTGATTGATTTCGACACAAGTCATCAAGAAGAGGACGACATTTGAATACCTACCTTCGAAGCACTATACGTGGAGCACTACAGACGGAGTTCTATTGGACCAAACAAAGGGAGTTTTGTAGGACCTACGACCCATGGGTGTACGGCCCAAATAGAATCCTAAAGGTTTCTCTTTACATGTGTATAAAGGATACTTTACCTATGTAATAAGCTAATCAATAGAAATTCTTCTCTTCTCTGCCTCTTTCTTTTTCCCTATCTTTTATACTACAAAACACTTTGTTAATTTCACATCGCTTTATAAATTATAGTTTACCAAATGTCGTGCTGCTTTATTTTTGCACCACAACACAACGACGCACACCACATCACAACTAAAAATCATAAAACCTCACGGCAGTACCAAATTCACCTTATGGCTTTTGATAAAACCCATAGTTAGGAACTCTTCTCATGTTAATTCAACGTGCAACTAATGGTACAAGTACAACAATGATTGAAGATATGCCATTTAGAACGCCAAATTATTACACATGTACAATAATTACATACAAGCTAATAGAGTTTTTCAAGGAATATCAATGACCCATAGACAATTATCTTTAGAAATCAAGAACCATGTTCAGTATTGGACTATGAAACCTTCGTGCAGGAAAATTAAACAACTAGTAAAGAAAAGGAATATCCCTTGGACAGCTCCATAGTTACAAAAACTTAAAATTAATGTTGATGCTGCAAGGGACTCTGTCTTTTCTCCATCTTGTTTTGCTCTAATTTTGAGAGATAACGCAGGCAGTTTTGAAGGAGGAAGAGCAGGACCAACAACAAGTGCAGACCCACAAGAGGCAGAAGTTGTAGGCATTCTTCAAGCAGCTTATTGGGAAAGAGAAAAAAGAATCAAGCATTTCAGCATTGAAGGTGAATGTGAAATCCTCTTTTTGCATCTTAATAGCTCAAATTTAAAAATCTCCCGACGAAGTAAAAGTTTGTTGGATGAAGCGGACAAGGTAGCAGGCTCATGTAAAACCTTTTTATGTTTTTATTTTGTTCCTAAGACAGGGAATGCAGTAGCGGATGTTTTATCAAAACATGCATGCAAAATATCTTTCTTCTATTTTAGAGTCGGATTCTAATCCACGGGAATGTATCAAATTTAAACTCTCAATATATAGATCTAATATGTCGAGGAACTCCCCCTTTATATTAGATGGCTCTATTAACTTTGTAACCCAAATTCTTTATGAGTCGTGGTTTCTTTTTAATGAAATCTTTATTCCCGAAGAAAGAAAGAAAGAAAGAAAAAAAAAAAAAAAAAAAAAAAAAAAAACTATTCATGCGAATTACAAGAGGTTAGAGTTTCACGACATTTTGACTATAATTTTTATGGCATTTTAACTATAAATTGAAGTCGAGTTGAATCTATTTTTTTTTCTTTCCTTGTTGTGATCTCCTGTGTCATATAAAAACTAAGATCCATGATTACAGCTAAGTACAAAAAAGTGGGTACATAGGATGTCAGAGGGAACTGAATTTAATAAGTTGGAGTTGATCCATTCAAGAAGACTACTAGCGTAGGACACTTCATGCCTATTCGAGATTCTATATGTATATCTGAGATTGGAGTCATGATAAAAGTACTAACTGTTTGTACATATTTACTTGAACAAGTAAATGCCTCAACCGTATATACTTCATCAAATAAGAGTCTAAATTGGGGAGACTACTTGGTGATTATAACTACAACTTCGTGTTTGTTTGGTAGACCTGGACTCCCTTAGCCTGGTGGAATGGGTAATGCTTTGCATCCCTGAGGTGGAGGGATCAAGTCCTGGTACCTGGTGGTGGTGGAATACATGGTGGTGGATGGTAAACTTGTGTTTGTTTGGCAGGTATTTGGGACGTGTCATAACCGCAGGAATTCTATTCCCTTATTTTTAAGTTTCCCAAAAATGGGAAAATAGAAAACCCAGTCTAGGTCGGTTTAGGATTCCTATCGAGGGGGAATAGGTTTTTTTGCCCTATATTTACTCCTTTTACCGGTACATTAAGATCAAAACTTCATATTTTATTGTAATTACAATATGGATATACATGCTAATATATATTTCCTGATTCCTATAATAATTTCCATATATTTTATTTATTTATTATTTTCACCTTTTTTTCTTACTTTACTATTATTTTTAATTTAATTATTGAAAAAGATATAATAAAAAAATTAATTCTTGTACCAAAAATTGAAGTTAAGAAAAATTCTCCCCAATCTTTATTCCTGTCGTAGCCAAATAATAGGTAAAGAAATCACATTCCTGGAATCATATTTCTAGGGATCACATATTTTCCCTTTCCTTGAAACAACCCCCGGGAACACTTTACTATTTTATTTTTAATTTAAAAGATTTGAAAAGATATAATAAAAAAATTAATTCTTGTACCAAAAATTGAAGTTAAGAAAAATTCTCCCCAATCTTTATTCCTGTCGTATTTAAAGAAATCACATTCCCGAAGATCATTCCCTTTTTTTGAACTTTTTTTTTTTTAACTTTTTTTTGAAGCATAAATTTTTTTGAATTATTGAAGGCCCTTATATTGCATTAAATCTGTAAGTTTTTTTTTTTTTTTTTGATTGGAAGAGAAGATTTTATTCATGCACATAGAATTTACATGTAGTAAATAAAAAGTACACAAATAAAAATTGAAAGAAAGGAGAAAATTAAAACAAAAACGATACTAACTAAAAAAAAAAAAACCCAAAATCTAATTTTTTGGTAAATAATTTTATTTTATTTATATTAAAAGAAAAAACTTTTAACAAGAAGCATCGTACAATGCTTTAGTTGGTACCGAGCAACAAGCTGGGCACCAACTCCTTTTTGAATAGCAACACCCAATCTATGAAAAATAAAACTACCAAAACCACTACCAGCATCATTGCTAACTAAACAATTCTTCAAACGCTTAAAAAAAACAAATAGTATCATCACCAAGCTCTCCCAAGGTGGTGAAGGCTAGAACACCCAAACCGTACCCGTGTGAAGCACATACCTCCAAGTATTTAGTACGTTTGCGCGCAGTAGCTTTCAAGATGGCTTAACCTGGAATGAAAGCACGGACCCCCTCCCCAATGAAGGGAGATACCCCAGTGACGTCCATACATACATCTTGGCCATTTTCCCAGTTAAGAACAAGGATATCCACTGGACGTAAATCCTTGTTAGTATCTGACAATAAACCCAAATCGACTTCTTTACGCACATGCACACTAGCTTTGTGACAAATATCCACAATTACGTCACGAGCAAGATCATGACGAAACTTGATACCCACATCTTTGGCACAATGGAGAGCATGGTCACCAAAAATATCCATAGGTTTATTACAACTAGAGCATAAACTATCCTCGCCAAACAAGGGAATACCAAGCCGATAGCAAGTAACCGCTCGGAACTGTCTAGGCCCAAGGCACTGATCTAATCCACTAATGGGGACAACCAAAAGATAATCTTGTGCATGCTTAACCCGATTACATTGCCACAAAATAGAGTCTCTTGCAAACAAGGAAAATTGGACGGGGATTTGCTTCTTAACTGTATCAAAATAAGTGACTGCCAAGGAGTGCATGGAAGGGGGGGCAGTATTATCGACACAATAAGTGGAAGGCAAACCACATACCTGAGTGAAGTTCCGAAGAGCAAGCTGATACGCAAAACCATTATCTGTTGAGAATAAGCTACCAAGTATCACCTTACGCACCGAAGTAGTCTGACTCTGAGAGGCAAGATAACAATAAGTACGAGTGTCCTCCATAAAGTAAATACCAAGCCCACCATCTTTGATAGGCAAGGTAGCCAATCTCTGCTGCAAGGGCCCAAAACCAGCTCCATCACCCGTTATTAAGAGTCTTAAATACTTGAGTAAATGGTTATCATATAGAGCAGAAGCTTGTTGTAGAGCTGTGGGATTAGTAGTACGCATTGCAAAGTATAATCTAGACACACCAGCGCAATTGCGAAGCAACAACATCTAATAGAAGAAAAAATTCATAAGTTGCTGCAATTCAATTTCGCTAGCCACCAGGCATGTCTGTAAGTTCAGAAATGATTTATTCTTCTGTGTCAAAGTAGGAGACAATGAGAAATTGTTTACGGCAAACTCTTCTACCGCGAAAGTGGTGGGAAAATGCAAGGTTAAATTGAAGCTCACTTCAAGAAAAACTCTCGCATTGAATGGCGTGTATCACGTCCTGGACATATGCAAATATCTTATCTCAGAGACCATCTTACTTGGGAAAGGTTTTAAAATTGTTGTTGAGTCTAACAATGTTGTAATCTCTAAAGGTGGTGTCTTTGTAGGAAATGGTTATGTCACTGAAAACATGATTAAGCTTAATGTACTTGCTTTGAACATGAATAATAATGCATCTTCTTCTGCTTATATTTGTGACTACTCATATGTTTGGCATGATAGACTAGGACATTTTAAGTTCAAATCTATCGAAAGACTTGCTAGTTTAGGTTGCATTCCTAAAACAAATATAAACAAAGGTCATAAATGTGAAATTTTTGTTGAATCTAAAGAGGCAAGAAAATCATTTAACAAAAAGGTTGAACGTAGTACGATTCCCTTAGAACTAATTCACTCGGATTTAGGAGATTTGAAATCAACATCGACTAGAGGTGGTAAAAAATGTATATCACTTTTATAGATGATTACTCACGGTACCGTCAGGTTTATCTTCTTAGAAGTAAAGATGAGGCTTTAGAGGCTTTTAAATTATATAAACTTGAAGTAGAAAACGAAAAAGGTGTTACAATTAAAACTCCCAGGTCAGACTGTGCCGGTGAGTATGTAATACCTATAGGAGAATTTTGTAGACAAAATGGCATCATCCATGAAACTACTGCACCTTCTTCATCAGAGTCAAACAGTATAGCCGAAAGGAAAAATCTAACACTCATAAATATGTTGAACGATATGTTGACTAGTCCAGGGTTACCTTCAAGCTTGTGAGGGGAAGCGATTCTTTCTGCTTGCTATATCTTGAACTGAGTTCCGTTAAATAAATCTAATAAAACTCCATATGAGTTACGGAAATGTAGATAACCTTCATATGCATACTTTAAAATGTGGGGGTGTTTGGCCAAGATGGCCATTCCGCCTTCCAAGAGAACCAAAATAGAACCTAAAACTGTGGATTGTGTTTTCTTAGGTTATCCTGAGCATACTAGTGCACATAGGTTCATGGTTATCAGTTCTGACCTTAATAAAATTGGTATGAATACTATAACGGAGTCTAGAGATGCAATATTTTTTGAACACATATTTTTCTTTGAGGTCTGGACCTCGCAAAAGGGTTCATGATGATATCATAGATGTTCCTTCGACTAGTCAACCCGCATCTCCAAAGGCTGAGACCGAACCTAGAAGAAGTAAGAGAGTTAGAACCGAGATAAGTTTTGGTTCTGACTTTGTGACTCTTACGATAGAGTTTGTACCCCAAACCTATAAGGAAGCTATGACTTTTCCGGAAGCCCCCCTCTGGGAAGAAGCTTCGATAAATGAGTGAGATTCCATTCAACAAAACGAAACTTGGGAAATTGTAGACTTACCTCCTGGTGGTAAATCCATAGGTTGCAAATGGGTCTTCAAAAGGAAGCTTAGAACAGATGGAACTGTAGAGAAATATAAAGCTAGGTTGGTAGCTAAAGGTATAGGATCAGAATATCGCGATATCAATACCTCGCGAGATCAATAAACGACAACATTGCGAAGGTATCGCAGATAAGTAATATAAATGACGCAATGAATGACGACAGCCAAAACACGAGAAAGATGTGAAGATCTAGCGAGATCTAGGAGAACTGCGAGATTATATATTTGTACACTTGCGATATTTCGCAAGTCATTCCAAAAATAAAGGACAGACTTAGTTAGTCATCATCCACTATGTACTACCCTATATAAAGAGTTGAACAAGTCTGTTGAAGGAGAGATCTTTTTCGAGTGTTGGGCAAGTCATTAAGAGAGAGAGTTTAGAGTGATTGTAATTCTTTAACTGATTTCCATTTCATCTTGTAAGCATTTAAGAGTATAATCAATAAAAATTACAATTACTTATCCTAAAAATGATTTGATTGTATAGATGGTGTAGTGTAGGATTTCCTGCAACTACATATGGCGCTAGAAATAGGGACGATTGAAGATAAGAGATTGGATATTGTCATTAAAATTGTTCAAATCAGGAGTATGATGGATAAATTGGAGAAAGCCAAAATCAAAGAGAGTAATGGAGAATTGGAATGTAGTATGATTACAAAGACAATGGTTAATAAATTTCATGAAAGTATCAGAGGGAGAATACACAAAAGAGATTTTGAAGGAAAGAAAATTATAACAGCAGAGAAGGCGTCACCCTTGAAAGAATGGGAAAAACAGAAGATTATGTTCACAGCAACGGAGATATCAAGAGAGAATTTAAATCACACATCTCCACTAGTGATTACGATAAGCGCAAGCAAAGAAGAAGGAGAATTAACAAAAACAGTGGAAGAATGGGCAATAAATAGAACTTTGGTGGACACAGGGAGTTTAGTGAATATAATGTTTTATCATGCTTATAAAGAATTGGGGTATAAAAATGAAGAAATGACTTCCTCAACATATCATATCCATGGTTTCGGTAAATCTATAACAAAACCTAAAGGGGAAATAAAAATGCGAATTCTGTTGGGAGAAATTGAAACACAAGTGACGTTATGTGTAGTGGATATGGAATCGCTATACAACATGTTGTTGGGAAGACCATGGGTACATGCAATAAAAGCTGTCGCATCGACATTTCATCAATGTATTGAATTTCCTATGCCGAGTGGGATTGGCGAAATCAGAGGAGACATCGATAAAGGAAAGATATATCACCAAATCGAGGTAAAGCATTATGAAGAACAGATGAAGAGGCGAAAAGATCGCAAAAAGATGGCAAGAGCAGTGAAAAAGGAAGAAGAATTTAGAACTTACATGATAAGAGCAGAAGAAGGAAAAGGAATACCTGGCGAAATCTCGGAAGAAAAGAATGAACATGCGAAGGAAATAAAAGGACCAACGCCTATGGGAGAACCGAAGGCTAGCTACACTGCGACAGAGCCAACAAAGGAAGTGAACGTCAGAACTGAAGAAGAACCCAAGATGTTAAAAATTGGGACTAAATGGATATAGATGAAGAAAGAAGAACTGTCGATTTATTGCGAGATTACAAAGATATTTTCGCATGGGACATGGATGAAATGCCCGTATAGATCCTTCTGTGGCGTGTCATAAATTGGATATTGACAAAAATGCAAGACCATTCAAACAAAGAATTAGAAAAATCGCAACAACATATCATCCTCAAATATAAGAAGAATTGCAGAAAATGCTAGACGCAGGAATCATTAGACAAGCAAAGTATCCCGAATGGATAGCAAATATGGTTGTAGTCCCAAAGAAGAAAAAAGGAATAAGAATTTGCATAGATTTTACTTGATCTCAATAAAGCTTGTCCAAAAGATAGCTTTCCTTTGCCAGATATTCCTCAAATGGTCGAATCAGCGGCGGGAAACGAAAGGATATCATCTCTTGATGGATACAAAGGTTACAATCAAATTCCACTTGCAGAAAAAGACCAAGAACATACCGCTTTCTTCGCTCCAAGAGGATTATACTATTATACAAAAATGCCATTTGGTTTGCGAAATGCTGGAGCAACGTACCAAAGGATGGTAGAAAAAGTGTTCGCGAAATGGATACACAAAATACTAGAGGTATATGTGGATGATATGTTAATAAAAAGTAAAGAAGCAAAAGATCATATACGGGATTTGAGGGAAATTTTTGAACAAATGAGGCATTTTAACATCAAAGTAAATCCAGAAAAATGTACCTTTGGAGTTGCATCAGGAAAAATTTTAGGTTACATTGTATCAAAAGAAGGAATACAAGTTGACCCAGAGAAAGTACAAGCGATTCGAGATATGCCAACACCAAATACGGTAAAAGATGTGCGAAGTTAAATGGACTATTAGCTTCGTTAGGAAGATTCATCTCGCGATCGTCCGACAAATGTGAGCATTTTTTCAACATACTCAAGAAGGGAACGAAATTTAGATGGACTGATGAATGTGAGAAAGCTTTGCAAGGAATAAAAGAACATCTAATGGATATATCAATTTTACAAAAAGCAAAACCGGAGAGGAATTATTAATCTACCTTGCGACAACCTCGCATGCATTAAGTGCGATATTATTGCGAATAGACGCAGGAGTGGAAAAGCCAATCTATTACATCAACAAAACATTCAATGCCGCAGAGAGAATTATTCAAAAATTGAAAAACTAATTTTGGCATTAGTTTATGCAACATTTAAACTTCGCATATACTTCCAAGCACACACAAGAAAGGTAATGACAAAAGTACCGATTGAGTCGGTAATGAAAAACTCAAAAGATCGGGGAAGGGTTGAGAGATGGAATGCTCAAGTAAGTCATTGCAAACTCAAATATGAAATACTATCTTCACCAAAATCACAAGTTGTTGCAGACTTTTTAGCGAGTTTCCTTTGGAAGAGGATGAAGCAGTGGAAGAAATGATGGATATAGAAGAAGACCATGGAGATTCAAAAGATTTGTTAACTGAGCCAAACAGGTGGGAAATATTGGTAGATGGATCGTCAAATGGGGAAGGCAATGGAGTTGGGATCATTTTAGTTTCGCCAGAAGGCAATAAAATAGCATTTTCTTTCAGATTGGAGTTTGCATCTACCAATAATGAAACAGAATATGAAGCTATAATACATGCTCTGCGATTCGCAATAGAAATGAAGTTGGAAAATGTGAGAATCACCAGTGATTCACAATTAGCTATTCGCCAAATAAAAGAAGAATATACTACAAATGAACCATCTTTGAAAAGGTACAAGAAACTTGTTGAAGAATTGTCAATACAGATACCAAAAATAAGATGGAGACATATATCAAGGAGAGATAATAGACTCGCAGATGCTTTTGCCTTTATATCAAGTATGATGACGGATCCAAATTGCGAGATGCATAAAAATACAGACACTTCTATCACCATCAATTAATAAAGAGGAAGAGCAAGAGACAGATGTGATGCTTATAGAAGATGGAACACAAGTACTCTGCGATGAAGATTGGAGAGTGGAACTTCATGCATATCTGATGAAAGCGGAAACACCAAGAAACAGATTAGAGACACATAAATTAAAAATCCGTGCAACAAATTATGAACTAAGAGATGGGGTGTTATACCGAAGATCCTTTAATGGACCCTCGCTTAGATGTTTAACACGAACAGAAGGAGAAACAATATTAAAGATGTTGCACAGTGGGGATGCTGGCAATCATAGTGGTGGAAGATCTTTAGCACATAAGGCAAAAATGCAAGGCTATTATTGGCCGTATATGCATGAGGATGCGAAACAAATATCAAGGCGTTGCGAAGATTGCCAAAGGCACGGAAAGAAAATACATGCACCAGGAGCACCACTAAATTCTTCAACAAGTGTATGGCCTTTTGGAAAGTGGGGTTTAGACATTGTAGGACCATTTTTACCGAGAACAGGCGGAGAAGATATCTAATTGTCGCTCTGATTATTTCACGAAATGGGCGAAGTAAAAGCGGTACAACACATTCGCGATAAAGATATCTTAACCTTCATATTCGAGAATATTATATGCAGATTTGGAATCCTCGCACAGTTGGTATCTGATAATGGGAAGCAGTTTGAAGGACAAAATATAGAATTGTTGCTTAATGCGTTTCAGATAAAATGTGGGAAATCAACTCCTTTATACCCGCAGGCTAATGGAAAGGCAGAAGCCACAAACAAAACAATCGCAGACATATTGAAGAAAAAGTTAGAAGGACATAATAGAGCATGGTGTGAACAAGTTCATAATGCAGTGCAGGCTTACAATACAACCAAAGCGAGAAGCTACGGGAATGTCACCTTTTTGTTTAACATATGGAGTTGAAGTTGTACTTCCAACAGAAATTATGATTCCAACCACAAAGAAAGAGGCTTGGGAGAAAAATCTTAGTGCAAGTAACATTTTAATCAAGCTAGATAAATTAGAAGAGAAAATAGAAAGAGCACTACAACATATGGAGAATTATCAGCGAAGATTAGCCAGAGAATATAACAAACGTGTCAAGACACGAGAATTTCAACCATAGATCTAGTATTGAGAGAAACGCCATCATATCGGCGAGAGAAAGTGGCGGCAAGCTAGCGAAAAAATGGGATAGACCTTATATCATTAAGGAAATAGTCGGAACAGGGGCATATAGATTGATGGATCCTGAAGGCAAAGATGTGGGCCACAAATTGGATAGACCATGGAATAGATTATATCTGAAGAGATATTACCCATAAAAGATTGGGGAAAAAGATTAAACTGCGAAGTACTCTTAAATGAATAAAGTGAAATGAATTCATATAAAAGTTTTTTGCAAAAGAATGATTCCGAAATTGCATAAAGTAAAGAAGAAATGTGCGAATATCTCGCAAACAAAAAGATAATAAAAATGAATGATTTATACAAACGGGACGAACCTTTATGGCGTACACCCTAGTTCGCGAATGATATTTCGCAAGAGGCAAATGTAAGACCTAAAGTGCATCATATAAGGGGTATCTCTTGACATGGCTCGGGGAAAAGGTTACATAGCCGCCCGGGAACTTGAGTCATGAAGATTTGGGGTCAATAAAGCCCATCCGGAGAGATACCTTGGATTTCCAACTATATAAGGTTATACCCTGGTTGGACGACCGAGGGTCTCTTCCAAGGAGTCGAGTGTATGACCAAGGCACCGAGGTACACGGTTGAGCCAAGAGTGCCTGGGGCATTTGAAGTGTCTCGGCCATTCTTGGCAAGTCTTGGCACATGCCGCACTCGGCCCAAGAAAACTCCACTTAGGGTGCAGTCTCGTAACCATAAGCCCTATAGGTATAAGGGATAAGAGGCTGCGAAAAAAAATGGTTGTTGTTAAGACCAGATGGGAGGAGCTAGTCTTGTATGGCCGATGTACGCCTCCTTGAAGGGGCAACCAGGGAGATGATAAGGGCGGCACCCTCCATTGGGGAGATGATAAGTGTCTTAAGACGCAAATGTCATGGGGCTTTATTTTCGCAAGAAAATTTAGGCTTGTCATATTTGTGCGATGATCCTGAAGAGGCAATAATACTAACGCGAGGATAAGACGAGATCAATGGGTCTTTATATGAAAATATAAAGACGTCCTGCGATTTCGTCGCAAGACGACAATGTCATGGGGCTTTATTTTCGCAAGAAAATTTTGGCCTGTCATATTGTCGCAACGAAAATATCCTGCAGAGGCAATAATACTAAGAAAACGATAAGGCAAGATCAATGGGTCATTACATGAAAATGTAAAGACGTCCTGCGATTTTGTCGCAATGACGAGGGGTGGCAAAATAAGACCTTTAATTAGGAAGGCAAAATAAGACCACACAAAAAGAGTAAGCAAACAAGCTTGCGAGACTGAACTTGCAAATATTAATGCAGAATGACTTGCTTAATCATTTGAATATAAGCAAAACCACAAAAGAAAAAGTCAATCATACGATAGTAAGAGGAAGAAAGAGAGTTGTTTAACAGTAGACTTAATCTTTCTTATCAAAAAGTGTGCTTCAGAAGGAATTGAAAAGTATCTTATGCAAAAAGTGATGAAGATAAAGAAGCTAGAAAATACAACGTTATAAAGAAATTTAACTCTCTACATCATTCTTCTCGCCAGCAGAAGATGCAAAACACTCTTCAACAATTTTATCAGCTTCAACAATTTTCAAATTTTCTCCAATTGATGGATTCTCGCCAGAAACCCCTTCATTTGGGTCATTATTGATAGCTTCATTATTAGAGGGGATCGTCTATTCATTTGCGACATCCTCGCCACTTTCGTATTCATAATCACTATCAGGCAAATTAGGGATTTCATCTTCTTCAACTTCCAGAGGTTCGATAGATACAAGATCAAAAGATTTGGACAATAGTATATTATTCACGATGACTTCTGCTTTGAGATGAAATTGGCGAAGAAGTGCCTTCTGGTGATTTCTGCTCTGGATGTCTTTGGAATGAATAAGGTAATCCAATCTTCTTTCGGCTCGGTCGCGAGACTTAGCAAGAGAAGAAGTAAGCGACACATTCTCCTTGCGAATCTTGGCATAGTTAGACTCCAAAATAGAAAGGGAGGAGCGAAGATCTCTCTCAGACTCTACAAAAACAAAGAGCAAAAGGAGTTATATAAACAAAAGATTTGAAGACTTGATAAAGGAAGAATAGATGAGGCAGTCAATTTCTATGACTACCTTCCTTTTGCGAAATAAGATGTTGGGTCAAAGTCAAGCAACTATTCTCCAGGTGATCCATGGCATTGTCAAAATTATCTCCAACCAAACCTTTTAATCGAGCGCGCAAACTCTTTTCGTTGGAAACAAGCAAATTATTCTCCTTGGCAAGAGAAGAGTAGGATTCTTTTAACTTGGAATATTGGTCTTTCAGTTGGCTGGTTTTCACACTTAAAGTTATTCTACCCCGAATAAGTTTATCCCTCTCAATAGTGACTTCTTGAAGTTTACTTCTCGTGAAACAGAGAGATTGTTCCTGTTCATTACATATTTTCTGACAGACATCAAGCTGTTGCGAAGAAATCGCCATCTTGTTTAATAAAACTCGCTTCTCTTGAGATAGAGTTCCATTCTCATCTGATAAGTTTTCCAACTCCAAATTAGATTTACTCAAAGAATAAGAGAGATGAGACAATTCATTAGTCAGCGAGTCTTGCTTCTGAACTAAGTGAACATTCTCTTGGGTAAGATTATCTATTTGATCAAAAGAGTATGTATGAAGATTATCTAACTGGTTATATTGCTCCATCCAAACATCTCTATCCATTCGAGTTTCTTCAATGACAGATTCCAACTGATATATCTCCATTTTTCGTTTCTGGTTTAAAACTTGAGAGGCGAACAAGGTCTTCAAAAAAAAAAAAAAGGGGGAAGGGGAAGTAATACCTTTTAATTCTTCATTCTTCTTGCGAAGATTATCACGATCCAGCGAAATGTTTTAGAGATTATTCTTCAATGTCTTAACCTCTTGTTCTAAAGACATTTGCGACATTTTGTCAGAACCGAAATATTTACTCAAAGACTCGCAAACGCTAAACCTGATGGGATCAACGGAGGTCTTCTTGACATCATTCATGATGTCTGATAAAACTTTGAAAGCTACATCCATCCCCTCCAGGTTTTCTTTGGTAAGAGGGACAGACCCAGATGAAGAGGTAATGGTGGGAGAAGAAGGAAGAATTGAGTCATCCTTGGTCATAGAAATGCCAGAAGAAGAAATTTGATGAAGATTAATGAGTGGGGGTGAGAAAGAGGCATTGATGGTAAAAGTAGAAAGGGATCCATCTTGAGGAACTTCATTGATGGAAAATTCAGGTATATCGACAGAGGGATTTTCAGAGGTGGTGAGGATAGGAGGAATTGATTTATCTTGCGAAGATATCGCAGGAAAAGATGGTTTATCTTGCGAAGAAGGGATTGATTTATCTTGCAAAGATATCGCAAGAGAAGATGGTTTATCCTGCGAAGATACTGCAGGAGGAGTTGTGAGTTTGAATGAAGGAAAGGAAATAGAAGATGCAACAGGCTTAGAACGGCGAGGTCTCTTAGGAGAGTTATCAACATTTTTGTCATCCTGCGAATTACAAGTTAAATAAGAAACAGAGGCAACAATATTGTTATTAGAAGAGTAGATGTTTCTTAAATACCTTGTCATTCGCAGGCTTTCTTTTTAGTAACGGTAACTTTCGATTGCGAAGCCAGGGGAATAGCAGGGTTCAGGACGGTGAATTTAGTGTTAGATTTGTTCTTACTGAAACAAAAATAGCATAGGAGTCATTAAAAGAAGAACAATGTCAAAACAAAGCAACTTTAGTAGGAGAGATCAATCACAAAAAGATCAAATTCAGCAAAATTAACAAACCTTGATGGTTCCATAGAAACAATAGCAGAAAAGAGATGAGAACAACAGCAGAAGAAAGAGAAACGGCGCTAAAAAGTTGCAGACGATGAAGAAGATGAAGTAAAAGAAAAAGAAACACTTTCATAAGGAACTCTTCCTTAAATAAGCAGGAAAAGGGTAACCGGATAGCATTAAATGTGCCGGTAAAAAGGGGGAAATTTTAGACACGTGTAAGCAGTCATCCATAATCCACGGAATCTTGTCGGCAAAAATTGATGAAAAACAAACGATTGCGGCATTTCAGAATACTGATTCTCATGACATTCTCTTCTTCGCAGAGAAGATATGAGAAGAGGCAAGATGTAGGATCAGAATATCGCGACATCAATACCTCGCGAGATCAATAAACGACAGCATTGCGAAGGTATCGCAGATAAGTAATATAAATGACGCAATGAATGACGACAGCCAAAACACGAGAAAGATGTGAAGATCTAGCGAGATCTAGGAGAACTGCGAGATTATATATTTGTACACTTGCGATATTTCGCAAGTCATTCCCGAAAATAAAGGACAGCTTAGTTGTCATCCACTATGTACTACCCTATATAAAGAGTTGAACAAGTCTGTTGAAGGAGAGATCTTTTTTCGAGTGTTGGGCAAGTCATTAAGAGAGAGAAAGTTTAGAGTGATTGTAATTCTTTAACTGATTTCCATTTCATCTTGTAAGCATTTAAGAGTATAATCAATAAAAATTACAATTACTTATCCTAAAAATGATTTGATTGTATAGATTCTTGTGAGGGGTGTAGTGTAGGATTTCCTGCAACTACAAAAGGCTATAAATAAAAGGAAGGATTAGATTTCTTTGATACTTATTCACCTTTCACTAGAAACACTTCTATTAGGATGTTGATTGCTATCACTTCTATTTATGATTTGCTTATACATCCGATGGATGTTAAAACTACATTCTTATATGGTGAATTGAATGAAAAAAATTATATGGACCAACCTGAAGGTTTTGTTGTAAAAGGTTGTGAAAACAAAGTATGCAAATTGAATAGATATCCGTATGGTTTGAAACAAGCACCTAAATAGTGGCATGAAAACTTTAATCATGTAATGATATCTAATGGATTTAAGGTTAATGAATCTGATAAATATGTTTATATTAAATATGTGATGATGCTTATGTTATTGTGTGGATGTATGTTAATGATATGCTCATATTAGGCAGTAACATTGCTATTATTAATACCACTAAAAGCATGCTTAATGAAAACTTTGACATGAAAGACTTAGGCCATGTTGATGTAATATTAGGGATGAAAATCAGAAAGACGTATGATGGATATAATCTTAGTCAATCTCATTATGTTGAACCTGACTCTACTCCTTATGATCCCACTTGTAAATTGAAAAAGAACAAGGGTGAGGGGATTTCTCAACTTGAGTATTCCCGCGTAATTGGCAGTCTTATGCATTTGATAAACAATACAAGACATGATATTGCTTACGCTACGAGTAGATTGGGCAGGTACACTTGCAACCCTGGGCAGGATCACTGGAATGCTCTCAACAGAGTTCTACGCTACTTGAGAGGCACTTCAAACTTTTGCTTAAGTTTTGGGAAGTATCTTATTGTGCTGGAAGGATATTGTGATGCCAATTGGATATCAGACTCAGATGAGTCCAAATCCCTTCACACTTGGAGGTGCGTCTGTGTCATGGAAGTCTTCCAAACAGACATGCATGTAAAGATCGATCCACTATGGAGTCTGAGTTTATAGCCTTGGAGAAAGCTACAGAGGAAGTTGAAGGAATATGAGCTTTCTTGGAAGGGATTCCACTCTGGCACAAGGCCGTGTCTTCAATCGTGATCCACTGTGACAGTCAAGCTGTTATTGGTTGTGCAAGGAACATTATATACAACGGAAAGTATAGACATATACGAAGAAGGCACAAGACAGTAAAACAACTACTCTCTACGGTATTATTGAAAAGGCGGGGGTACAATAACCACACCTAATATTTCGTTTGGCAATCTAAATAGACAAACTACAATATACTTTCAAGAGAATCCACTAGAAAATCAGACTAAATCTAGAGAAAAGTATATCAAAGAGTTTTATATCTCTAACTCTCATTTCAATCTGCAATCAGCAAATAGGAATTTGCAAGCCCGATTGAATATAAGAGAAATAACTTGAACGGTACCAAAGACCAATGTTCAAGGATCAATCAATTTAAACCAACAACCAAAGGTTGGATTTACCAATTGATCGATTCAACGCACAACCTGTGATATTTCAATTATATAATATAACAAAATATAATGCGGAAAAGAAATAACACAGACACCAGAATTTTGTTAACGAGGAAAACCGCAAATACAGAAAAACCCCGGGACCTAGTCCAGCTATGAACACCACACTGTATTAAGCCGCTACAGACACTAGCCTACTACCAATAAACTTCGGACTGGACTGTAGTTGAACCCTAATCAATCTCACACTAATTCAAGGTACAGTTGCGCTCCTTACGTCTCTGATCCCAGTAGGATACTACGCACTTGATTCCCTTAGTTGATCTCACCCACAACCAAGAGTTGCTACGACCCAAAGTCGAAGACTTGATAAACAAATCTGTCTCACACATAAAAGTCATTTGGAATAGATGAATCTGTCTCCCACAGAAATACCTACGAGTTTTGTTCCGTCTTTTGATAAATCAAGGTGCACAAGAACCAATTGATAAACCAGACTTATATTCCCGAAGAACAACCTAGTATTATCAATCACCTCACAATAATCTTAATCGTATGGTAGCGAAACAAGATATTGTGGAATCACAAACGATGAGACGAAGATGTTTGTGACTACTTTTAATCTTACCTATCGGAGATAAATCTCAAGAAAATCTTAGCAAAGATAATACTCAATCACGATAGAAGAAGTAATATCAGAACACGCAACTACAGAGAAAATAGTTGGGTCTGGCTTCACAATCCCAATGAAGTCTTTAAGTCGTTAACCTACAGGGTCTCGTGAAAAACCTAAGGTTAAAGTAGAATCGACTCTAGCTTATACAACTAGTATCACACATGAGGTGTGGGGATTAGGTTTCCCAGTTGCTAGAGTTCTCCTTTATATAGTTTTCAAATCAGGGTTTGCAATCTAAGTTACCTTGGTAACAAAGCATTCAATATTCACCATTAGATGAAAACCTAATTAGACTCAAGCTAATATCTTTCAACTGCTATAGCTCGAACTTAGCTTGTTATACACAAATGAAATGTACCTTCATTTAGGTTTAAGTAACCGTACCCAAACGTGTACACCGTGTTGGCTCAACAATAGTTAGCCGAGGTTAGCTATATGAACACTCTCATATCAACCTTATTCATCTTAACCATAACTAGTTCAAATGACTCAAATGAAACTAGTTAAAGAGTTGTTCAATATATTCTCATAGAAGTATACAAGAACACAATCGAAGCAAAATCAGTTTGATTCACTCGAATCAATTCATGAACATTATAGCCACAATTTGCAAAGAATGCATTCCTTAATATATAAATATATTAGTTCATGAACAAACCAATTTTAGAACTTTAACCACTCAAGTATGCAAACGGGTACACATACTTAAGTAGACGGTCTGAGTATGGGTTCGCTAGTATGCGAACGTGTACGCATACCTTAGTACACTTCCAAAACCCAACATAAATTTCCGGACCTATACCTTACGCAAGTACGTGTACCGGTATGTGTACTTGGTACACGGAATTTCACAACTACAAGTACGCATACGGGTATGCATACTCTAGTTGCGGTCATGAATCACATACATGCAAGAATGCTTACTATGTTCATAATCCAATAGTTCTAAACTCTATTTCAATCATTGAAACTTTCTTAGAGGATGACAATAGCCGTTTTCACACACTATTAGCATCAAAGCAATTTTCAAGTTATTGAAATAATCATAACGAAACATTCCAAGTCTACACCAAATGATTGTATCACACAAACCATGTAAGATGTTACTCGGCGATTTTCACATGATCATCTTTTGACTTTCGTCAAGAATATAAGTTCCAAGTGATAGATGAGTTTTATTCTCCACATACCTTTTGTTGATGAAGTTGATGAGTGCAAAATAGTGCATATTTATACACCTTTTATTGACTCAAGCGAAAAATATTACCAACACATATTTCAAGAAATATGTAAAGCTTTCTCCCTCATCCAACGGTTAATCTCAACTCGAAATCTCAAATGTGCATAATCAACAACTATATAGTAATACGACTTTTGTCTCAATAATAGGGTACAAATAGACTTTCCAAGTGATAGATGAGTTTTATTCTCCACATACCTTTTGTTGATGAAGTTCCAAAGCTCTCCTTAGTAGTCCTTCATCTTCAATTGATGAACGCCGTGAAGTCTAATGCTCAACTACACAAACTATCCTAGTCTGAGACATCACTATAAGTAGACTAGAAATGAAGACTTATAGTTTTGATCACTAACATTGACAAACAAGCTTGAGATAGCAACGCTTGCGAGTTCGACCGAGCAGTGCTCTAACAATCTCCCCCTTTGTCAATTTTAGTGACAAAACTATCAATACATATGGATTACAAAATAAATAAACTTTGTAGCTTCTCATACAAATGCTTGATCTCCTTGGTTCTTCAACATTACTCTTCGTCACTTTCAAGTACTCCAATGATTCCAAATGTGTTCAACTCAGCATCATAGTTGTTGAAAGATCCGTAGCAAAAACAATGAGAAAAGAGTTGCTCTCAATCATTGTTATACAATGTCATAGTATCATTACACAACATCAAAGTTCAATTGTATCACAATTTTGACAACAATACTATGGTGATATGTATCACTCCCCCTTAGTCAATACTTCATCTTACAATGAAAACCACTCCCCCTTACATAATGATCCGTAAACCATATGTATTTGTAGTGTGAACTACACATTAATTCTCCCCCTTTTTGTCAATATAAATTGGCAAAGGTACGAAAACTAGTGGGATCCTCATGAAATTTTCATAGAGATACTTCATGACCAAAAGAGAACAACATATCAACTTGTTTAGATGCCATCATATAGCCGAAACTAAATGCATTCATCAAGGAGTTTATAAAGATACAAGATAACCCCTACAATATTCCACAGCCGCACTCCCCACAAAGAATTGGCAATTAAGCACAAGTTCAATTAAGAACTCTCCCCCATAAAATGTCATTCCCGAAAGAACAACAAGAGTGACCTTACTTTTACAAGAAAAAAAGGATTTCTTTGGACATTAACAAATCATATGAAACATGAATTTGTATCCAAAAATCTCAATTGAATTAACCACAAGGAAAATGATCAATTCAATTGGTCATGCTCAACATAAGAGAACTTACAGAGCAACACAATATACACAAAGATGTGGATCAGGGAAAGACCAATACTGCGGAATAATCAAAGATTCATTATATTTTTCATCACTATTTGCACAATGACATATAATAGACTTAATCTTTGTAAACAAAAGTTCATCCTTTCTTCCATCAATATTTGCATAATGACATAAAAGGCTTAACTTTTGTAGTCAAAAGTTCATTATATCTTTTATCAATACTTTCATACAGACATATAATAGAGATAACTTTTGAACAAATATGGGACAGTCAAGGTTCACGGACGTAAACAACAAATCCCATAACAATTTGCAATATATAAAACCATAAAGATTAATACTGCAAAAATCATCTTCCAAATCAACTTTATAATTTAAATAAATAAATCTAAAAACATTGCAAGATGAAAACGTTGGCAATATCTATGTGTACTCACAATAATGACTATTCCAAACCCTAGTTATCCTTCTTAAAAACACAAGAATAAATTCTCATAAGAAGTTTCCTAGACATTTAGACCTCTGAAAAATTCTTTATCGTCCCCGAACTCCTTATTGTCAACAACCATGGGAACATAAGGTTCGTGAAGAAATGAGTCAATTCCAACAAACCTTTTGAACTGATGCCTAACCAGGGCCTTCTGAATTTCAAGAGTTCTCAAAGCAATAACCTTTATTTCTTGAATCTCCTTCCTTGTTTCATTCAACTCTTCAAGAACACCTGAAAACTTCTGAGAATTTGAAGGAACAGCTCTTGGCTTCCTCACATTCCTTCTTTTTCTTTTCAAAGTTGGAGGTAACGGAGATTAATCTTTTTCCTTCATGATTGATGGCTTAACAATCATATTAACATCTTTTCCATCAGAAGACATAATGCTTGGAGTATCCATACGTACAGAATTGTGAGAGGAAATCACAAGATAATCTTAACAAGCAGTATTATGATAAAAAGAGTTTCAAGAGGAGGAAAAGGAATGTAGGGTTACGGAACTTTTAAACACACAAGTTCACGCACGCACAACTCTCAACCCTAAAGAGGATAGAATTGTCGAGAATAACCCTCTTTCATTGACTAAACAGGGAAGTCCCTTCCAATATCAGTTAGATATGAAAGTTGGAAGAATTCCAATCTTGCAAAGCACAGCAAAACTAAAAAGAGAAAAACGAAACAATCTAAAACAATTCTCTTTTCCTGAAGCCTGAGGTGTGCACAATCTTGTCTCTTTTGATCAGGCACATGAGACAAGATGCACTAACCAACACAATTAAGTTGTGCTGGGGTGAACAATAATCTGTCCACCATAACCTTTACGAAAGGAATTCATAGAACCCTGTTTCACAGAATTTTTAGACCATAATTTTTTCTCTAGTGGCCTAGTCTTTTCTTTGGAAACTAACTTCTTCGAAGATGAGATGAGTTTACATACCTCGGATGACTTTTGGACAAGTTTGAGCTTGTTTGCTAATCGATTTGCTCTTCGTTGAAGTTTGTTGACATATCTTATTTTGTGTTTGTACTTGAAACACTTTGAGAGTTCATGACCTTTGAGAGAACAATAAGAGCATGTCAACATGGAAGATGGTTTAGACGCCAGAGATGTGTAAGCAGCAAGACACATAGTGGAACCTGAAAAATTAGACACGGAGTTTCCAGCAGATTCAAATAGATTCATTTTTTTCCCAGACCGGTTAAGATTTCTTCTGAAAGAATATCAAGATTGATGTATGTATTGCTACAATTATCAAAATAAAAATGTTCACAAAGAAGTGCAACACTTGACTTTTCGTCTTCATTAGAATCATAGTTGTCAGACATTTCATCAAGAGTTGCAGCTAGACCTTTGTTTTCAGTGTATTTTTTACGATTTGGACACTCATTTGCAAAATGACCAAAACCTTTACACTTAAATCACCGTGGCATATCCTCGTCATCAGTTTCATCAATATCCCTGTTTTTAGGAGGAACACGATTATGAGGTTTAACTGATGACCTAGGTTTATCTCTGGAGAATCGTTTACTTCTCTTCAAAAGAAGATACCTAAACTGTTTTGTGATCAAGGAGACTGACTTGTCAAGATCTTCATCTGATGAATCAGCCTCGGAAAGATCATCTTCAGAGATGCAAACACTTTTACTTTTGTCAATTAATTTAGTGTTCTTTTGTACTTTGAAAACAACATCCTTTCCGGATTTGGATGTATGCTCATGATCAAAGATCTTTAACTTTCCAACCAGAGTATTTCTGGAAAGAGTTGCAAGGTTATTACCTTCAATGATGGCATGCTTCTTAGAATCATATCTAGATGGCACCGATCTGAGAATTTTCATCACAATGTCCATTTCAGGAATAGTCTTACCCAACCACTACACCATTTTCTTGGATTAGTAACTCAAATTCGTAACAGCCTACTAGCAGTTACGAATTCGTAATAGGAAATTGCTGTTACAAACTGGTTGTAATAAAGATATAGTCATTACAAATCTTGTCGATTTCGTAATCGGTCCTTAAGCCTACTACGAAATTCGTGAATCGGATATGGTTCCACGCGTGCCATCCGTCTGCGTGGGTGGTCACAGCTTCATATTTTTCCACCCAAGCAATGTATAACTGGGGATATTTCATCCCTTGGTCACAGCTTGCACATGAGTTAGCTAAGATGGTCACTTGGTTATAGACTCATACACATGAGCTAGTCGAACCACTTCATCTCTTTTCACTTGACTCGAAGTCTCGAACCATTCTCTCTTTCCACTTTCCTCAGCTCTGCAGAAGCGAAGTGAAGATTGGGTTTCATTTTGAGGGTTTCGATATGAAGATGAAGTCAAGATGTAAGTGATTTGTGTTTCGATTTGTGTTTGAATCTGTTCTTTTTCATCTATTTTCAATTTCTTTATCTCTCGTGCGAATTTAGGGTTTCGGGATGCAAGTGAAGTTTGAGTTTCAGTTTGAGGGTTTGAGGGTTTCGGTCTAAACCGAAGATGTAAGTGTTTAAAGCTTTGGATTTGTATTTCGATTTGAGTTTCAATCTGTTCTTTTCGGTTAGGGTTTCGATTTTTGATTTTATATGATATTTTGGTTTAGGGTTTCGATTTTATTTGAGATTTTCGATTATTCATTCGATTTATAGGTGATTTTCAATTAGGGTTTTGTTCATATGATAATTTTTGGTATTTTTTATAGGATTTCATTTTCATTTTGAATCAGTAAGGTTTCAATAGGTTGTACATTTGATAACTAGTTATAAATTCTAGACCTAGTTAATTCAAACTCTATTGATTCTAATTTGTCCTAATATATAAATAGAGGGTTGGTTTAATTTGATTTCATAGAATTTCAAGAATTCGTATTAGTAACCTTACTTAATTTGCAGAGAAAATTTATAAGAGGAGGAGGAAAAAGAGTAAGGATATTAATGGAGAGTACTATGGTTGATCCTAAAACAAATGTTGGTGGTGGAGTTCAAGATGTTTATGGTGAAGATCGTGCTATCAAGATCAACTTGTGACTCCACGGACTTTCTCCATAGCCGTGTAATTATTAACGGAGTTCTTGATTTTATATGTTTAGATGGATTTGTGGGTGTAAAAGGTGGGGATTGTCTTTGCTATTGCATATATTTAATGCAATCTTTAGGGGTTTGTTTTTATCTGATTTCATCTTAGGGGTTTGGTAGTTTCCTTGCGCCTAGGCCAATGCCTTGCTTGCCTTTGTAAACATGGGTGTTTGAATTATACTTCTGTTTTTCAATTATCTTTGTTGGTTTTGATTTCTATGGAGCTATATGGTTGATTAAAGGAAAAGATGGTTTTTACCTTCTTTTTTTTTCTTTTCTTACAAAGATTTTTCCTTTTCTTTTAATGCTTTTTCTTTTTCTTTTACTTGAATTCCTTGCTCGTAAGACAAGGGAAGGATATTCTCGATTGATGTAAAAGATTTCATGTGTTCATACATTTCATTGAATCCTTTCTATTTAAGTGGTTATCGATGGTTTTTTCGTTCATAATTTGGTTTTTTTTTTGATCAAATTGATCTTCTAAAACTGAATTAAAATGGATTTTCCGCGATTGACTAATGGTTGGGCATATTTTATGAAATGGATTTCAACTAATGCTTGCAAGAAATATCAATTGGTATAAATTGTTGTCATTATAAACTCAATTATTTGCTATGGGTTGTTGTTTTCTGTTATTATTCATCTTGACCTTAATTTTGTGTTGCAGTGGATGTACGTTGTTGAGAGACCTCACCACAACAAAGGACTTGCATTCTCTGAAAAGGATAGAGATGCACACTACTTACGAGGCCTTCTTCTCCCAATAGTTCTCACTCAAGAGCTTCAGTTACTTTCCATTAACTTTTTTGTTCTTCTCGTATAGGTCTCTCTTTTGCTATGCTTTACTGGTGGACGTTTAAAAAACAATCGTGAAGTTCCTTTTATTTAACCCAATACTACCACAAAACGTAAAGAAGCTATATTATAAGAACTTGTAATGTTGAAGTTTGGGTGATTACCGCCCTTTGCATGTCATCTCGCTCACTCGCCCGATTCTTAATTTTAATCAAAGCATTTTATAGTGTTTGTAAAGTCAGTAGTTAACCCCTCTCTCCAATTTTGGATATCGGGAGAAGAAAGTGATGCAAAGTCTACGAAAATATGAAGTCCCATTGCAAAGATACATGGCCATGATGGATCTTCGTGTATTCTATAGTTTCAAAGTGTCAAGTGTATATTGGAGTGACATGTGCACCGTAGACCTTACTTTGTCTTTGTCCTGTTTCAGTAGGAGAGAAATGAAAGGCTATTCCACAAGCTTCTTATCGATAATGTTGAGGAGTTGCTTCCTACCGTTTATACCCCAATCGTTGGCGAGGCTTGCCGAAATCTAGTACCATCTTCAAAGTCCTCGTGGTCTTTACATCAGTTTGAAAGAGAAGTACGATTACTCAAAGAATTTCAGATTATGTTATTTGCAAATCTTTCTTTGGAAGACCGGCATATATTTATATTGGGTGCAGGGTAAAATACTTGAGGTATTGAAGAACCGGCCCGAGAAGGATATCCAAGTTATTGTCATTCGATGGTGAGCGAATTTTGGGTCTTGGGGATCTTGGATGCCAGTGAATATTTTTAGACTTAATTTTCCTTGGATTTATGGATAAAACACTTAATTATTCTCGTCATTATTCTTTTGTATGATTAAATTCGTGTTCGTTAACCTCAATTGTTGACTTAGTTCAATCAAATGTCTAATATTCTTACAGGGAATGGGAATTCCTGTTGGTAAACTTGCCTTGTACGCTGCACTTGGAGGTCTTCGTCCTTCAGCAGTAAGTGTTTTGTAATTAATCTGAATTTCTGCCGCTCTCGTGCACTATTGAGCAATACAACAACCAAATCATTGATCTAGATCAACAAGATGAACTTTGGTTATGGACATCTCATAGAACTGGTTTGGTCTCTTACCGCTCATTAAAAATTTTGTGTTATTTTTCTTTCCATTGCTTGCCTATAACTATTGATGTGGTAACAAACAACCGTGAAGTTCTTTGGACAATGAGTTCTACATTGGGCTCAAGCAAAAGAGGGAAACTGGCAAGGTTAGATAATTTTCTTTGCCTAGAGAGTTTGTTTTGTAACTTGAGTTGCTTTGAATCTTCATTTATGATCTTCAACAATTTTTGTAATATCGAACGATGGTTTGATGTTTCGATCCTAGGAATATGATGATCTTCTACATGAGTTTATGTCTCAGCTTAAACAAAATTATGGGGAGAAAGTTCTCACTGTTAGTCATCAAAATCTTACTTGACAATATTTGTAATCAATTTTTATGTTTCCGAAAAGCTTGATCATGTTGGTACAGTCCTCATGGTTTGTGTTTCTTTGACCATGTCCCGGTTCAAGACTTTGCAAACCACAATGCGTTTGAATTACTCTCAAGACATAGCAAAAGCCATCTTGTTTACCATTCAGGGATTGATTGTTAGCTCTCGTAAGGAGTCACTCCAAAGACTTCAAGAAGCATTGGGCTCCTGAGCATGAACCTGTTAAGGACCTTATAGATGCTATCAAGGTGAAAATCTCTTGTGTCACTCGCTCACTCACTCATGCTTACTATTTCAAATAACATGCAATTTCTCACTTTTTTTTTGTTGTTGTACATTCTCACTTATATAGGCACTCAAACCAACGGTATTGATTGGTTCTTCTGGAGTAGGACAAACATTTACAAAGGAAGTAGTTGAGGCCATGGATTCCTTCAACGAGGTATATCTCTCTCACTGCTCTCCACTTACTCTTATTTGATAAAAATGAAAATTTGATGCCAATTGCCGACTTGATGCAGAAACCTATAATTATGGCTCTATTCAACCCAACGTCACAGTCTGAATGTACAACCGAACAAGCTTACACTTGGTCAGAGGTAAACAAATGCTGTAATCCATTCAATCAATTAAAATTATCTCATGCAAACTGAAGTCATTTGCAACCAAAACTGACTTCTTTGTGTTCCCTGTGGTCGTGCTATTTTTGCTAGTGGAAGCCCATTTGATCCTGTGGAATATGATGGAAAAGTTTTTGTGCGTGGGCAGGTTAGAATTTAATTTTTAACCTTAATTTTCGGTCTGACAGGGATTCCAGTTTTGCAATCATTCGCATTTCCACACATGCCCGACTTTTTCTTTCCTTGTGTTTATTCAGCAAATAATGCTTACATTTTCCCCGGGCTTGGTCTTGGTTTGGTAATGTCCAAGGCAATTCGTTTGCATGATGACATGCTTCTAGCTTCATGTAAGAAATACGAGAAAAAAATTTCCAAATATGTACCGAAGATTAATTTGTTCATTTTAAAGGACATGTCTCTTACATATTTGTTTGCCGCTTTGTTTTGACAAAAATTAAGCTTTAGTCGGCCAAAGTTAGCCAAGAGAACTTTGATAAAGGTTTGATCTACCCGCCATTCACAAATATCGGAAGATATCAAAGCACACATAGCTGCAAATGTAGCTTCTAAATCTTATGAACTCGGTTAGTACCCATCTTAATGCAATCACTATTTTACATCACTCATCGTAGGTGTTTATCTCATTGTAACAACATTGTTGTCTAGCTCTATAGAATCTATGTTTCTCTGGGTCCAGTTTTTTGTTCAATTTTGTATCATCTCATCGTATTGATCTAATGAGAAAGTGTTATTTACAGGGCACAAAAGTCTCGCAGCATCTCTTTGTTTGACGTGGAGTCGGTGCGGCTTGCCTCTTGACCGGGAGGTCGGACAAAGCAAAGGGTTGGTTTTCCAGTTGCACATATTGAAGATGCTAGAGCGATTCACAGCTTGAATGGCAATTAGACATTGTGAGTCCTGTTTCATCGGTTTTCTCTTATCTCATATGCCTTAGGAATAAAACTTAGGAATTATGTAATAGAATAAAACTTAGGGATTGCCTTTCAAGTTATGAATTGATTCCAATGTGGAAAGAACAAAAGTTATTGCTAATTGATAAAAGAAGTTGTTGAATGTGTGATTGAATCATGGGATGGGTGCAATGAAAAATTTACCTAGGTTATTTTGAATTCCAGTATATTTAAGGTCAAGGTGTACTTGACCATGGTCAATATTGACCATGTCAACCGACAAAGATAATTTTTTTGATGTTACTAAAAATTTTGTAACGACACTAAGTCGTTTCAACCTATCCTATAGTAACAGATCTAAGCTGTTTCAAAATGACACGTAGTAATAGTTGAGCTCATTACGACGTCCCTCATTACAAATAATTCGTAACAGGGTAAAGTCATTACGAAATTCCACGTAGTAATAAATGTCGTCCGTGCATACAACCGCTATTACAAACCAAAATTCAAAATAAATACAAAGGGTCATTACAAAAATTTGTCACGCCACCTTTTGAAACAGAAACTGGTTGTTACAACCTTATTTTGTAACATGTGAGATCTGTTTCTAATCAGCCAAAATGGTGTAGTGAACGCAAAAGATGCATTAACAATTTCAGACACTTTGTGATTGAACTCATCAAATGAATCTTCATCTGCCATACGAAGGTTTTCCAAATCGAAATTTAGGTTTTGAAGCCTGGCTCCCTTTTCACAGGTATTCCATTCAAATACGGTTTCTAAGATATCCCAAGCATCTTTAGACCGAGTGCACGTAGTCACATGGTGCTGAAGATCTGGGGTAATGGCATGGATGATAACATTTAACCCGTCATAATTTTGCTTTGCATCGAGAATCTCGGCAGGTTCATATGCACCAATATCCTTAGGAACAGTTGCATCACCTTCTGCAACAACGGAGGATTATAGCCATTAACAACATAAACCCATGATTGAAAATCACGCGCTTGAAGAAAAACAAGCATAGCAATTTTTCACCATAAGTAATTTGAGCCATCGAAGACTGGTGGTATGCTAATAGAGATAACACTTCTGTCCATATTCAGATCGCTACAAACACAGACTTATAAGGTCTTTAATGTGTTTGCCTGCTCTGATACCAATTGAAAAAGTGGGGGTACAAAAACCACAACCAATATTTCGTTTGGCAATCTGAATAGACAAACTCCAATATACTTTCAAGAGAATCAACTAGACAGTCAGACTCAATCTAGATGAAAGTATATCAAAGAGTTTTATATCTCTAACTCTCAATTCAATCTGCAATCAGCAAATAGGAATTTGCGAGTCCGATTGAATATAAGAGAATTAACTTGAATGGTACCAAAGACCAATGTTCAAGGATCAATCAATTTCAATCAACAACCAAAGGTTGGATTTACCAATTGATAGATTCAACGCATAACCTGTGATATTTCAATTATATAACAAAATATAATGCGGAAAAGAAATAACACAGACACCAGAATTTTGTTAACGAGGAAAACCGCAAATGCACAAAAACCCCGGGACCTAGTCCAGCTTTGAACACCATACTGTATTAGGCCGCTACAAACACTAGCCTACTACCGATGAACTTCGGACTGGACTGTAGTTGAACCCTAATCAATCTCACACTGATTCAAGATACAGTTGCGCTCCTTACGTCCCTGATCCCGCCAGTATACTACGCACTTGATTCCCTTAGCTGATCTCACCCACAACCAAGAGTTGCTACGACCCAAAGTCGAAGACTTGATAAACAAATTTGTCTCACACATAAAAGTCTATTGGAATAGATAAATCTGTCTCCCACAGAAATACCTACGAGTTTTGTTTCGTCTTTTGATAAATCAAGGTGCACATGAACCAATTGATAAACCGGACTTATATTCCCAAAGAACAACCTAGTATTATCAATCACCTCACAATAATCTTAATCGTATGGTAGCGAAACAAGATATTGTGGAATCACAAACGATGATACGAAGATATTTGTGACTACTTTAAACTTACCTATCAGAGATAAATCTCAAGCAAATCTTAGCAAAGATAATACTCAATCACGATAGAAGAAGTAAGATCAGAACACGCAACTATAGAGAAAATAGTTGGGTCTGGCTTCACAATCCCAATGAAGTCTTTAAGTCGTTAACCTACAGGGTCTCATGAAAAACCTAAGGTTAAAGGAGAATCGACTCTAGCTTATACAACTACTAGTATCATACATGAGGTGTGGGGATTAGGTTCTCCAGTTGCTAGAGTTCTCATTTATATAGTTTTCAAATCAGGGTATGCAATCTAAGTTACCTTGGTAACAAAGCATTCAATATTCACCGTTAGATGAAAACCTGATTAGACTCAAGCTAATATCTTTCAACCGTTAGATCGAACTTAGCTTATTATAAACAAATGACTCAAATGAAACTAGTTAAAGAGTTGGCTCAACAGTAGTTAACCGAGGTTAGCTATATGAACACTCTCATATCAACCTTATTCATCTTAACCATAACTAGTTCAAATGACTCAAATGAAACTAGTTAAAGAGTTGTTCAACTGCTATATTCTCATAGAAGTATACAAGAACACAATCGAAGCAAAATCGGTTTGATTCACTCGAATCAATTCATAAACATTATAGCCACGGTTTGCAAAGAATGCATTCCTTAATATAAAAATGTATTAGTTCATGAACAAACCAATTTTAGAAGGTCAAATTAATAAAATGACCTGCTTTTATACCCCTAATTAATAAACCGGCCAGTTTTTTAAGATCTTATATAAAGTGGCCTTTCAGTTAATTATTTAACCTGGACCCACCATCGAGGTCAAACACGTTAAAATAGTCACTCATGCATATTAAAATTACAAGTGTATCCTTACTAGATTTTTCTTCTTCTCTCCCTCTTTTCTCCGCCCTCCAATTTCGTGCGTCTCCTCTCTTTCTTTCTCTTTCACATTTTCTTCATAGCAACCAAAAAGCAGACCCCAAACTTCATAGCCGCCACAAAAACCAAACCCTCCATGAAAAAAATGTTATCAACTGCTTCCGTTAACGATTCTACTTCAAAAACCTTTCTTTAAAACATCTTCCTCTTCTTCAAAGATTCTCGTTTTTAAGCTTTATTAGGTGATGTTAGGGTTGATTCAAAATTTGTTTCTTGTTTGTAAATCAAATTCGTAACTAGTTTTTTGAAATTCCATTAATTTGGGATGGTGGGTTTGTATTAATTCAAGTTATACATGTTTTTTTGAGTTAAATTCATTAAAATTAGGTTTTTGAATGTTTATTTTGGGGTTTTCCTTAATTAGGGTTCTTGACAAATTTGGGTTTTTAATTTCTGAAATTCATTTGAAGTTACGATGGTGATACAAATTGACTAAGAATGATGTGCAATATTGGGAAGAAAAATTGAAGTTGCGGTGATGGATTTATGATGCTGACAAAGAAGAGTTTTAAGTGAATTTATTTTTTAATGGCTGCAATGGCAATAAGAGGCAACTTTGCTGCCTGCTAGCCATGAGTGCAAACTTGGAATGGGAAATAGTATAGTTGTTTTTTTTGGGTTTGGTTGGAACCAAAAATACAGGGGAGCAAAGAAGTTCTATTGTTGTTGGTTTCAAGTATTAAATGAGTAAATTAAGTGAATTGGAAGGATGGGTGTGATATAGATTTTAGTTGTAAGAGTCTTGATCTGATTGTTACTGTGAAATCAACAAATGAGTTGGTCGAATGGATGAGATTAATCTTTTTTTTTTTTTTTTTAGTTGGAATGAGTTACAAAATGTGATTGTTGTCGAATTTGGAAATTGTTGTAGTAAGAAGACACAGATGGTATTAGATATCAGCAACATACTCATGTTTGTATCACCAGCCCAACGTACACCAAGTGTTTGATAAAATGCCTAAACCATCAAGCTTACTTCTACCTGGTTTATTTGGCAGTGGCTACTAGAAGTTTTTGGCATCAAATGGGACACGAAACTTTTGATAGGAGTCTGAAAATGAACGAGTTGTGGCTGGATATGAGTTGGAAGAGAATTTGGATGAGAGTCTTTGCCGGAAATCAGTGAGAACGAGTTATTATCAGAGGAACAAGTATGTTGATTGAGAACCGAACAGATGGAAACAATTATATTTTTAGGGGCTTTTTAGTCCTTTTTTAGCGACGATAACTGAAAGATGTCCACTTAACGGTTGTTACCCGTTTTTTTGAATAAAACGGGATGAAAATGTCAAACTCGGCCACTTTGTATAATGATACGAAAAAACGACCAGTTTCTTAAATATAATTCAAAAAGTTGGCCACTTTATTAAAAAGCCCATTTTAGAACTTTAACCAGTCAAGTATGCAAACGTGTACGCATACTTAAGTAGTCGATCTGAGTATGGGTTCGCCAGTGTGCGAACGGGTACGCATACCTTAGTACACTTCCAAAACCCAGCAGAAATTTCCGGACCTATACCTTACGCAAGTACGTGCACCGGTATGTGTACTAGGTACACGAATTTCACAACTACAAGTACGCGTACGGGTATGCATACTCTAGTTCCGGTCATGGATCACATACATGCAAGAATGCATAATATGTTCATAATCCAATAGTTCTAAACTCTATTTCAATCATTGAAACTTTATAAGAGGATGACAATAGCCGTTTTCACACACTATTAGCATCAAAGCAATTTTCAAGTTATTGAAATAATCATAACGAAACATTCCAAGTCTACACCAAATGATTGTATCACACAAACCATGTAAGATGTTACTCGGCGATTTTCACATGATCATCTTTTGACTTTCGTCAAGAATATAAGATGAACTTGGTTGAAGCGAAAGCTTACCAATACATATTTCGAGAAATATGTGTTGGAGTTAATCTCAGCTCGAAATCTCAAATGTGCATAATCGACAACTATATAGTAATACGACTTTTGTCTCAATATAGGAGATATAGTACAAATAGTCTTTCCAAGTGATAGATGAAGTTCCACAAGCTCTCCTTAGTTGTTCTTCGTCTTCAATTGATGAACATCATGAAGTCTAATGCTCAACTACATAAAATATCCTAGTCCGAGACATCACTATAAGTAGACTAGAAATCAAGACTTATAGTTTTGATCACTAACATTGATAAACAAGCTTGAGATAGCAACGCTTGCGAGTTCGACCGAGCAGTGCTTTAAGAATTATCTTTGTTGACTTCGTAAGATCCAAAGATAATATTGCAGATCCTTTGAAGAAAGGTTTATCTAGAGAGGTAGTTAGATATACATTGAGTGGGATGAGACTTAATCTCATAGAATAAATCACCATGAAGGATACTAAACCTTGTGAATGGGAAACTCCAAGATCAAGGTTCAATAAGACAACTAATTTATGGTGATATCGAGACAAGCACTATCTTTGCCCTTCCCTATGGTGTAATTGTGTGATAGTGCAACCTGCATGAGAGGATGATCTATTGAGATCTTAATGGGTTCCATAGATTTGTTTAAAGCAGGGTGTGGCAGGAAACTCATGATGAACCCACCTATGTGGATGTTGGAAGTGGGGTCGCTTCATATGATAATTTGAGCTGATTCTCTAGAGACATTCATCAAACCAGGGTTTAGCCCACTGCTAAAATGGGCATAACCGCAAGAGCTTGGCAGCTGTCGTTTGAGACATCAAGTGTGGTTGTTATTTTTGAATTGCATTCACTGTTGGCGGTTCAAGACATTGTGTTCACCGTTCCAACAAGCAGTTCCGGTAACTTTTCACTAAGTTAAGGTTCAATCTTGGGGACACCTTAGCCTAATTTTGATGTCTTCTGTTTTCTCGTGTTTTATCGATATGTTTTATCATTCATGTGGAGGACTGTTAGAAAAAACAATTTTTGTTTTTAAACTAAAAATACATGGACCATGATTTGATCCCTAGACCTATTGCTCACTAGATGTTTTTTCATGTGAATAGATACAACATTAGTCCCACATAGACTAAAACCTTAAAAGTTGTTAGACTTAAATACCATGGGTTTTGGATAAAATGGCATGGCCCTTTGGGTCAACACACTTTTGTGTGAGGGAGAAGACTTAGGCTAGGGAAAGGTTGCCTTTACCATACGCGCAGTGCTTCGCACCGAAGCACGCACGCTGTCCGTCCGGTCGGTCGGTCGGGCCAAGCTCAGGTGTGGGTGTGGGTGTGGATGTGGATGTGTTTTCCACACATTCATATGATTTCTCACTGGTTTTTACGTGAAGAATCACTTCGTCTCTTTTGATGTCTGACTTCCCGACATGACCATTTTGTTATCCGACAAAAGTTTTGAGTCATTCCTTGTCACAGCTTTCTGTCCATTCTGTTATCTGACAAAAGTTTTGAGTCTTTCCTTGTCACAGCTTTCTGTCATCTTTGTCAGTGCGCGTGAGAATCTTCTTAGTCTTTGTCTGACTCTTCTTGTTTATAACGTTTTGAAAATTATAAAATAAAGTCTTCAGATTTTTTGAAAGACATAAAAACAATACAGCTTCTTCTTCTTCTTGTTCTCTGTTTTACAATGTTCTCCTGTTAACTGTTATGTTTCACTGTAAACCATTTGAGTTCATTATTTTGTACCACTGCCAAGATCTTATGGTGTTTTCCTTGTGTGTTACATCGAAAAATACCAACAGTAGTTGTATCCTGGAGACAACTCGCTAATGGCTATATCATCACTCTGCTTAGAGGAGTAGCAGAAGATATTATCTTTAGGACAGGGCATCTTCAATACGTGCCTCTATTAACTTTTGCTACAATTGTTGTTGCTGCATCCACCCGTCAACAACAATTGTAGCAAAAGAAAGTACTCAAAAGTATACACCAGAGAAAGCTCAGATTGGTTTAGTCCCCATTGTTTATGGTTTGATCTGGTTGTGTTAATTAGTCATCAACCAGTTTAAAGAAGTTTTGAAAGAAAAAAAAAAGTTAAAGAAGAACAAGCAAACCAAGACACATTTATTAGAACACAATATTATACCATCTTCGTAGTGGGTTCAAATGTTCAGTTTTGCTAAATTTTCATTTTAGCATACAGTAAGTTTAATTTCTTAGGCGTGAGCTAGAATGCTAGCTGGATCATGCAATAGTTGAGTTTAACCAATATGCTTGTAGGATGCTGCTCACAAAATTATAACGCAACTGAATATTTTTATCTTTTGTTGTACTTTGAGTTTGAGGTTCATATGTGTTTTGTTCAATTTGCTTGTCATAGACTCATACCTAATTTATGGTAATGAACGAATCCATTGTGATAACTGTAGTTTAGCAACTTCGTAATACAATATAAAGTGACTAACAACTGTAAGATTTCCGGGCTTCCAACTCAAAACCAATTGGCAATGAGTGGAGAGGCCCATAGTGTTATATGTGTATAGAGGCTAGGTGTTTTAGGCAACGTGGGACTATTTAATTCCCAACACTCCCCTTCACGGGTAAGGGCGATTTAATCCTCTTAACACGTGGATCGTATACGGATGGAATTTATACCACTCACGTATGGCCTCGCTATGATACCATGTTAGAAGTGTGTGGGCTTCCAACTCAAAACCAATTGGCAATGAGTGGAGTGGCTCCACACCTTATATTGTGCACCATGCTAGAGGGTTTGGTCTATGTGGGACTAATCTCCAACACGCCCTCTCCACGTGTAGGGTCTTTAAAGCCTCTATAAAACAGGAATTCATCATCGTTGTAGCCAGAAAACCCCAAATTTTTGATCATTATAGCAGCGGAAGTAGAAGCTTCTTCAATATCAGAATCTGATTTTTTTTTTTCTTCTTCTTTTTCTTCTTTTTGTGACCTTTTGATGACGATGATGATGCAGCGGAAACCAAAAATTCATTCTCCATTAGAGAGTATGGAGATGAAAAATACTAGGATCGAAAAAGAATTTTAGTGATTGTTTTTCCCGAATGATACCATGATTAATTTAAAAAAAAAATCACTTTAGCACCAAGAGATGCATTTTGAAATTTTTGTTAATAATAATTTTTACGATAATATCTAAAGAAACGAATCTATCTAATCTCCTCCAAGACACCCATTCTGGGTTAACAATTTCATTACCATCAACCATTACTTTCTGAGGTGGTTCAACAATTTCACCACCAACATACCCATATAAGTCACAAGATAACAACACACCCTCAAATTGATCTTTCCAGAGAAGATAATTTGAATGATCTAATTTCATTGAAACAAAATTTGATATATTTGTAAAAGGAAGAGAAGTAAAATTACCAGCGGAAGACATTGTATTTTGATGTTGAGTGTTCAGTGAAATTTCTAGATCCAAAATTGAAGTACGACTGAAATTTCGATTTGTATTGTTGTTGTTGTTGACACTTGGATGATTAAAGTTGTTGCTGTAATCAGTTGATCGTGTTTTTACCATAAAATCTTCCAAGAACCCTAAAAATTTGATTTGTGGGAAAAATTTCTTGAATATGATATTACCCAAATTGAAGCTTTAAAAATTGTTGATAAAATTGTTATAAGCTATTTGAAAGAACCCTAAGAACGTTACCTATCTGATACCATCCGCTTATTTTATTAGGGTTTTATATTATTTAAAACCTTTTCAAAGCTCTGATACCATGAGAAAGTTTATTAGAGGTAATGAAATATATTATTTTAGTGTCGAGGTATTCAATTGCTTCAGTAAGTACTCCTGCGACTAGTTGTTGTGATGTTGCTGTAATTCATGGCTACCCACTGAGAATACATCTGGCACTTGAAGAAATGAACTTGACATACCTTTTGATTGAACTTGACATACCTCCACTTCTGCTGAATCTTTAGAAAAATTCTTTACCTAGTTTTCATTCGTTTCTTTAGCAATGAACCATCCGATTTAGTATTACCTTTCTTTAGCAGTTACAATATTTTGTAACTGAGCAATGGATTCTTCGAGACGACTATCAATACTACCAAGTTACATAAACAAGAAATAATTCCCTCCATCAATATACCATCCTTGTAGCTGAACCATTCTTTTTATATTTCAGACAAGCTATAATTGGAAGTTCTGCTGGTGCAAGAATTTCTATAGAATTCATCATCTTCAATTACTTTTTCTTTTATTTTTTTTATTTACACCATTATTAAGTACTGAATCTAACCCAATATCAAACCAAACAAACCCATTTAATCTTTAAGATCTTGAACCATTTGAAATAGACCCACAATTTGAAGATTGAAACCCAGAAGTGACTCCTTCAAGGCTTCAACAGTGGAAGACAAAATTGATGTTGATATTGTCAAAACTTATTCAAGAAATCAACACAAGAACAATATTGGTTTAAGAAACAGGGTATATAATTTTGTTGATGAGAAAGATTTAAACTTTGGGTTTTGACGAAATGAAGGAAGAAAGAACTTCAGATAAGGGTGAGGGTTCTCTAGTAAACCAGAAGTGCTTATTTCCTTTATGTATGGCTCAACCTATAATGAAACTAAGAAGAAACAATGGAATTTTTTGCATGAACTTAGTGAAGTTGTCTACCAACCTTGGCTTGTACTAGGAGATCTTAATTTCCACTTGTCTAAAAATAACAATAGTTCTGATGTTTGGGTTCAAAATAAAGTTAGAGACTCAGGTTTACTAGATCTAGGTTATGATGGTAAAGATTATACTTGGACTAGTAATAGTTATGGAACTGGTCCTAAAAGAGCTAGACTAGATATGGGCCTAGGAAACAATGAATGGTTTATTAACTTTGCAAGTGCTAAAGTTTTTCATCTTAACCATACTGCCTCAGACCATTGACCCATTCTTCTTGTTACTGAACCTCTTCCTAGCAGATTATGGAGACCTTTTAAATTTTTTGGTACTTGGATGCAACATGATTCTTTTAAAGACCAAATGCAGTCTGCTTGGAATGTTAATGTAGCTGGTAGTCCTGCTCATAAGTTTGATTATAAACTGAAGAATACTAGGATCACTTTATCCCATTGGAACAAAATGGAGTTTGGTGATATTCAAAAGAATATTAAAAATCTCCAGGAAAGTATAGAAAGTGTCCAGCAAGAACCATCCTCTATTTCTCAGTTTAATAGAGTTAAGGCCTTGACAAATGACCTTGAAAACTGGTATAAAATCCAAACTAGCTTTTACAAGGATAAATCTAGAGATAAACATGTTCTAGATATGGATAGCAACACTAAGTACTTTCACTCGCTGGTAAAAAAAAGGCAACATAGCAACAACATTAGTGCCCTTTGTGACAATAATGACAACTGGGTTAGAGATAGAAATGACATTAGTCAACTTCTTACTAATCACTTTAGCTCTATTGCATGTACCAGTAATCCTGTTTTATCTGAGGATGTTTTTAATATTCTTCCTTCTATTATTACTGAGGATGATAATAGCAGATTGCTTTCAATCCCTTCTGCTGATGAAATTGCTTGTGTTGTTAAGTCTATGCCAGCATGGAGCTCACCAGGGCCTGATGGTTTCCAAGCTGGATTCTATCAAACCCAGTGGAGTATTGTAGGTAAAGATGTTGTTGATGTTGTCCAAAAAAATTTTGAGACTGGTTTTATGCCTAGATGCTTAAATAAGACCTACATATGCCTTATCCCAAAAGTTAAAGTTCCCAAAAAGCCTGCTGATTTCAGACCTATTGGTCCTTGTAATGTCTCTTATAAGATAGTCTCTAAAATCATTGCAAATAGAATAAGACCTTATCTTAAAAGACTTATTTCTCCTTATCAGGCAGCTTTTGTGCCTAGTAGATCTATTCATGATAATATAATCATAGCTCATGAAGTAATTCATACCATGAAACAAAAAGAAGGTGTAGGTGGAACTATGGCTTTGAAACTTGATCTTTTTAAAGCCTTTGACAAATTAGAATGGTCCTTTTTGTTAAAAGTTCTAACTCACTTTGGCTTTAATGATCTTTTTTGTAATCTTATTCAACAATGCATTTCTACCTCTAGTATTAATGTGTTATTGAATGGTTCTCCATGTGCTGAATATCTGCCTACTAGAGGAATCAGACAAGGTGACCCCTTGTCACCTTACTTGTTTATTATGGCTATGGAATTTCTTTCTAGAAGATTAAATATTGCAAAAACTAATAAGGTTATTGTAGGAATTAAAGTATCTAGAAGAGCACCTCCCATTACTCATCTTTTATTTGCAGATGACATCTTGATATTTGCTAAAGCTGATATACATCATATTGATAGCATTCTTTCTATTCTTCATGAGTTTGGTAACATCTCTGGCCAGACTCTGAATTTTAATAAATCTTGTGTCTACTTTAGCAAAAATCTTAGTCCTGATGTTTGTTCTGAGTTCGCAGGTAGGCTTAACATGTCCATTGTTGGAGATTCTGAAACTTATTTAGGTGCCCCTTTGTTGCTTGGCCATTCTAAAACAAAGTCTTTTGATCCTATAGCACAATCTTTTGATGCTAGATTGCACAACTGGAATATTGTCTCTCTTAATCAATCTGGTAGGACTACTATGATTAAATATGTGTTAAATGCCCTCCATACTTATCAAATGGGTTGTTTCAAAATTCCCATTACTCTTATTGATAAACTTGAAACTTTGCAGAGAAAATTCCGGTGGGGTCATAGAGGAAACAAGGGCATTAACTTTATAGGTTGGTCCTCTTTCTACTATCCAATGGAGCTGGGTGGTCTAGGATTTAGAAACCTAGAAATTTTTAACAAAGCTAGAAATATAAATAGACACGATAAGTAAAATTGATTGTTGAGGTTACCATTTACAATCTCCATTAATGGAAGATTTGTTTTAGGGAAGAAGATGATCAAGAAAATAAAGTTTCTCCCTCAAAATATCTCTCTCTTCCTAAAGTGTTCTCTTCTTCTCTCTCCTGCTCTCCCTCTTTAATAGGTATTTACATAGTGGATGATTATTTCATCAAAATTCTAGAAGCTAAGTATTTCAGAAATAGCAACCCTTTGCATTTAGATAAACTAAGTGATAATAGTTCATGGGTCTGGAAAGGGATTTATAGGCAGATTGAGTTTATTAAGGAGAATAGTTTCTGGTCTGTTAGATGTGGAACCAAAGTTAAAATCTGCTTGGATAAGTGGGTTATTGGTCTTGATCACCCACCTATCTCTTCTAGTAACTCAGATGATGTCTCTTCTATTGTCTATGTTCATGAGCTTTTCTTACCAGGTACCAAGGACTGGAATGTTCAACTTATTAATAACACTTTCAATATGGATTCTACTAATAAAATTTTATCCATGCAGGTTCCCATGTCTGGTAGTGATACTCTCATTTGGATTCATGATAGGAAAGGCAACTTTTCTGTTAAAAATGCTTATAAAATTCTTAGCAATCACTCTGACATTGTAACAGGAAACCAGAATGTCACTAAACAAGCTTGGAAAGCACTTTGGAGATGTAAAATTCCCCACAAAATTAAGCTTTTTGTTTGGAAGTGCTTAAGGGAAATTGTTCCTAATAGGGATAAGATTTATAGATATAAAAAAGATATTGAAGTTCATTGCAGCTTTTGCAATGCTCAGCTGGAATCTGTAGATCACCTTTTCTTGGATTGCCCCTATGCTAGGTCCATTTGGTTAAGTATGAATATCCATGTTGGAAACATTAGAAGTATACATGGTAATCTATTTGATTGGATCCTTAGTTGGTTCACTGCTTCACCTGCACAGCCTAGTACTTCAACTACTGATAATGCTGATAGATTGCACTTGCTAATGATTACTATATGGACCATCTGGAAAGATAGATGTTCCTTAATCTTTCAGAAAGTTAAACCTAATAGAATGAGATCTATTAGCAATATTCATGTCCTGTTAGATAGTTGTAAAAGTAATGCTAATACTAATACAACTTCTACTAATAGTTTACAGGTGCAAACACAGGTTTGGGATCCTCCAGGCAGAGACTTCATTAAAATAAACATTGATGCCTCCTTCCTTAAACTTAATTTTACTGGGGGTACAAGTCTAATTGCCATAAATTTTGCAGGTGAATGCTCAGGGGTCAAAGGAAGCTTCTATAATGGAGGAATGATACCAGAACATGAGGTGGAGCAACTGGAATGCCTTGCTATGAAGGATACAGTGTTGTGGGCTATCTCCAAGAATTATGACAAAGTCATTTTTGAGTCGGACAATGAAGTTTTAGTGAAATAAATAAAAGAGGATACCTCTTATGTGCATTGGTTAAACCAGGGAATTATTATGGATATCAAATCATTGTTACAAGGTCATGAATTTTTTTCTTGTCAGTCAGTCAATAGGCTTAGAAATAGTGCAGCAGACTCCATTGCTAAGAAAGCTAGGAGCAGTAAAAGTTATTTTGAGTATTTGTCTCAATTTCCTCCAGACATTCAAAGCTGGAGTGAGAAGGATATTATCAAATGTAATCTTCTATTCTGATTAATAAAATCTTTTTTGCATCAAAAAAAAAGGGGGGGGTTAGGGTTCAAAATATTGACAAATCTTTCTAAAGAAAACAATTATTAACCAGCAATTTCAAGAACCCAATGCTAAAAAACCCTAATTTGGAATTGAGAACTGAAATAATATCTTTCATTACCTCTAATAAACTTTCTCATGGTATCATTCGGGAAAAACAATCACTAAAATTCTTTTTCGATCCTAGTATTTTTCATCTCCATACTCTCTAATGGAGAATGAATTTTTGGTTTCTGCTGCATCATCATCGTCATCAAAAGGTCACAAAAAATAAATAAATAAATAAATAAATCAGATTCCGATATTGAAGAAGCTTCTACTTCCGCTGTTGTAATGATCATAAATTTGGGGTTTTCTGGCTACAACGATGATGAATTCCTGTTTTATAGAGGTAATTTTTGTTACAACTACAAATATTATCATTGACAAAAGACTGTGTCAGGTATATGTATAAATACCTTACTTTACCTCTTGTAACATTACCTCGAATTACACTGAAATAATATCTTTCATTACCTCTAATAAACTTTCTCATGGTATCATTCGGGAAAAACAATCACTAAAATTATTTTTCAATCCTAGTCTTTTTCATTTCCATACTCTCTAATGGAGAATGAATTTTTGGTTTCCGCTGCATCATCATCGTCATCAAAAGGTCACAAAAATAAGAAGAAGAAGAAGAAAAAAACAGATTATGATATTGAAGAAGCTTGTACTTCCGTTGTTGTAATGATCAGAAATTTGGGGTTTTCTGGCTACAACGATGATGAATTCCTGTTTTATAGAGGTAATTTTTGTTATAACTACAAATATTATCAGTTCTCAATTCCAAATTAGGGTTTTTTAGCATTGGGTTCTTGAAATTGCTGGTTAATAATTTTTTTCTTTAGAAAGATTTGTCAATATTTTGAACCCTAACCCTTATCTGAAGCTGTTTCTTCCTTCAATTCGTCAAAACCCAAAGTTTAAATCCTTCTCATCAACAAAATCATATACCCTGTTTCTTAAACCAATATTGTTCTTGTGTTGATTTCTTGAATAAGTTTTGACAATATCAACATCAATTTTGTCTTCCACTGTTGAAGCCTTGAAGGAGTCACTTCTGGGTTTTCAATCTTCAAATTGTGGGTCTATTTCAAATGGTTCAGGATCTTAAAGATTAAATGGGTTTGTTTGGTTTGATATTGGGTTAGATTCAGTACTTAATAATGGTGTAAATAAAAAAAAAAACAAAAAAAAAAAACAATTGAAGATGATGAATTCTGTAGAAATTCTTGCACCAGCAGAACTTCCAATTATAGCTTGTCTGAAATATAAAAAGAATGGTTCAGCTACAAGGATGGTATACCGATGGAGGGAATTATTTATTGTTTATGTAAATTGGTAGTATTGATAGTCGTCTCGAAGAACCCATTGCTTAGTTACAAAATATTGTCAAGAAGAGTCAAGTACTGATGAGAAAGGTAGTACTGAATCGGATGGTTCATTGATAAAGAAACGAATGAAAACTAGGTAAAGAATTTTTCTAAAGATTCAACAGAAGTGGAGGTATGTCAAGTTCATTTCTTCAAGTGCCAGATGTATTCTCAGTGGGTAGCCATGAATTACAGCAACATCACAACAACTAGTCGCAGGAATACTTACTTCGCAGGAGTACTTACTGAAGCAATTGAATACCAGAATTTACAGCAACAACGACGACAGTGTCGACTAATTCTACAATAGCATCAACTTCATCATCAATTCAACAACAATATCAACTTCCGGGTAATATCAACATTCATATGGGTAATAACTTCTTAAAAATTTTCCCCATTTGTTCATTGTTACTTCTTTTTGTGTGTGTTTAGCATATGAAGTAATAATTTTCAAAACCTAACTGGTCCTAAAAACAATTCAATAACCAGTTATATGACTTGTTACTTCAAAACAAGTCATATCAATACCTTTATAGATATGGTCTTACAAACACCAGTTTCTCAACATCAATTTGAGTCTCTTAACCAACAGAGAACACCAAAAACAATTTGAGTCTCTTAACCAACAGAGAACACCAAAACAAATATCGGAAGCTACTATTTCTGTTGTTATTCAACTTGTGTTGTTGCTAGTCTTCTAATGTTTCATAAAAAGGTTCAACGATTTCTACTTCATCATATTGTGTATAAGTAATGATGCAATTACTGCTATTTGTGTTTCTACAATTGTTGGTAACCTAGATGCCAAAACTGGTGCTACTTCTTCACCTTGTATTCTGGTTAAGGGTTTCTCAGTAATTTTTTTTGTATCTTTTATTCTACTTACTACATCAACTATCCGGAGCTCATACTTCCGTTGTGTAACTTCTTCATCTGATGCTTCTTATCCTTCATCAACTGTTGGTCGTTCTTTTCTGTAGTACATGGTGAGTGGTGCATTTAAGAGTGGTGCATTTTTCATATTGCAGTCCACTGTTGCCAATAGTATTGCTTTAGGAAAGCAATGAGGTCGGCTCGCTCCTGCAGCTTCTTCAGCCCTAGGAAAACCATATTTGTTCCAGGAATGTACTTTTTGGGGTTAAGCAAGTACTAGTAAAGTGTGTTCTCTTCCCAGTCACAACCTTGTTTTTGTTAGCAGCTGACTAAGAGTAACCAACAGTTGTTCTAGACTGCCTTTCGAATAGACCATTCAGGTTAGGCCCTTGTTTGCGACCAGATCATTCCTCAACAGTATGGCACTGAGCGCACTTAGTCTTGAAGATATTTTTCCCAACCTTTTAACATCACCAGGTGGAGCTTCTTGGAAAGTAGCCATTTCAAAATAGGCGAAAGCAAAAAAAAAAAAAAAAAAAAAAAAAACCTTTTCAAAATTCTGATGCCAGTAATTGTTGGTGCAGTTTACTCTTGTTCCTTGTTTTGTTTTTAGCTTCATTTCTCTCTCTGGTTGCAGTTTGTTTGTGTTGTTAGACTACTTGTTACTTCCAACTGATTCATTGTTGTTATCAGGTTGAGGGGGTATGTGTGTTTGATTCTAGTTGTTCTATGTTCAAGCCTTTACTCTGTTTGTAAAGGCTTGATGGGGTATGTAAGAGTATGTGATCAATGTCAGTCAATACATTGACAAAAGACTGTGTCAGGTATATGTATAAATACCTTACTTTACCTCTTGTAACATTACCCCGAATTACACTGAAATAATAACTTTCATTACCTCTAATAAACTTTCTCAACAACGGTCTTGTAATTCATCGATAAAAAAAAAAACGCACTTATAATTCATTTGATCACTATGCTCCCGACATTTGCTTTATCTAGATATTTTGGCAAAAGAAGAAGAAGATATTACAAATTGAAATGTTGATGGAAACTGAAGTATGTTGCTGAATTCTAAACTGGGAGCTAGGAAAGGAACCGTTTTTTGGGGACCAGCCTTTTTTTGAGGGGACCATTGTTTTATAAGGCCATCTACCCTATACTTATAAGGGATGTCCTAAATTGTATACATTACTAATTTGCCCCTAACCCTAATTGAGATTATAACTAAACTAATAACTAAGAAAATATAAATTTAACCTAATCTAATATATAAAAAAAAAATCAAAATCAGTTTTCATCTTCTTCCTACCCTACCCTAGCCGCACAAACAGTTTTTGGGAGAGAAAAAAAATTCTTCTTCATCGTCTCCATCGATTAATCGTCGATTCATAAAATTTTCATCGTCGATTAATCAATCGACTATAAGAATGGTTCTTCGAAAGCAAACCAAAAGACTCCCAGGAACAGGTCCTCCATTAGGACATCTAGCACATCAGAAACAATTTCAAATTGAGGAAGAAGTGGAACTGGAAGATAGAGGCATCATCGAGTATCAAAGACGCAAGCCGAAGCCCGATTCTGCCATGGGACCAATCCGCAGGTATTTTACAACAAACCCATAACTTTTAATTTGATTTTCATTGCTTCAATTGAATAGAAATCATCAAAATAGGATTCAAATGGAAGTTACAGTGCATTGTTCGGTTATGACGATTTTCTAAAAAACCCTAGTTTGTTAACCGAACTTCCTGAAAGGAAGAACACGAAGAACAATTCGGTTCTCTAGGATTCATAACTAGGTCACCGAACTGCCAGTTCGGTGAGTTCGCAAAGAAGCCTAAATTTTTTTTCTAACCGAACTCTGTTATTTTACAACAATTTTTTTTTCCACATGTAATCAAACTCTGCTATTTTGCCCGCTATTTTGAGTTTTTATGTAACCGAACTGTGGTATTTTGTTCGGTTTGTTCGCATAAAAATCTAAAACTATTTAGTAACCGAACTGACAGAGGAAAAAAAAATATACAATGTAACCGAACTATGCCATTTTTCCCAATATGTTGAGTTTCAATTTAACCGAACTTGTCCAACTATGTTGAGTTGCATACATGTTGAGTTCGGTTTATTCGCATAAAACCTTGACAAACCTAACTCGTCAGTAGTTGCATACATGTTGAGTTCGGTTTGTTCGCAAAAAACCTTGACAAACCGAACTCTTCATTAACACTGACCAATGTTGAGTTCGGTTTGTTCTCAAAAAATCTTTGGTAACCGAACTATACTCTGGAACACAAAATTAGAGTTGGCCTATTTTTCGTGAACTTTTGCTATTAACCAAACCTTACGCTGAGAACCATTATGTTGCATCTGATTTAGTGAATCATTTAGCGGTTAAGCTAATATCTTTTGTTTTCTTGATTAGTGGAAGAGGCAAAAATCAAACAAACCTTTCTGGAAGATCTTAGAACTCCCACGCCTCGAGGCAAAGTACACATGATGCTGGGCCACCGTGGAACCAAAAATGCTAAGTATAGAGGTGGGTCATTACCGGGTGTTGTGATCCAAGATGGTGTTAATAGAGATAATGTTGACAACGTAATCCAACAAGTTAATGAAGAGATCGTGGAAGAGATGGGCACTCAAGAACATCATCAAGGTGGAGAAGGTGAACCAGCTGAAGGAGGAGGAAATGAGGGTGCCAATGATGGTGAACCAGCTGAAGGAGGAGGAAATGAGGGTGTCAATGATGATGAGGAAGATGGAGATAAGGATGATGATGAATCAGAGGAGGACTTGGATGAAGAGGAAGACGAAGAGGAAGAGGCACAAGTATAAATAGTGCGAAAGAAACCTAGAAAGACGCCTAAAAAGCCTTGTGCTAGATATTCATACATTCCTGATGACAATTTGTGTTTGACGCCAAAGATGCCAACTTATGGTACTCCAAGAGATGGAGGGGAGGTATTGATGGGCTACAAAAACTCATGGGCTGCCAAAATCTTTGCGACAAAGGTATGGTTACCATCAAGATTTCTCAGTCATTTTATTATATTTTGACATATATTGTTCTTTTCTATATATGTTAGTATATAAGATATGATGTTGCTTTTGTAGGATCATAATAATGTTGTTCGTGTTTTGATACGTCAAAAGAACAAGATATGGAATATAGAAAATGAGTGTGATGCGGTCTGCTTGGCGGTATTTGACTGTACTATGGAACGGATACAACATGCGCACCAAAAATTTGATGTCACATCATTATCGCATTTGCCGAGAGGTCTTATCCAGAGACATATACCTTTCATCTACCTTTTGGTGAGATGGAAATAACTCCGGATGATTATTTTAGAATCACAGCCCTACCAATTACAGGAACAAGTGTTCGAGATGGCTACAATCCCTCGATGAGTTATGAACTTCTTGAAAATCTAGTCGAAAGGTGTCTAGGATGGAGCAGGAAACCGAACTCGAATGTTCGGTTACCTGCAGAAAAGGCTGGTAACCGAACTTATGGGTTCATAATCCAGCCTTAGTGTAGTTTTAGTTCGGTTAACCGCAATTTAAACAGCCAACCGAACTCTTGCGTTCGGTTGTTTCGCAGATTTTGCAATCTAACCGAACTCACAACAAGAAAATTTCAAAAGTTATAGTGTAATGTTCGGTTACCTGGTATTATTCATCGGGTAACCGAACTTGGTGGTAGATAAGTTCGGTTTGTTCGCATATTTTGCAATCTCACCGATCTCATAACAAGAAAATTTCAAAAGTTACAGTGTAATGTTCGGTTACCTGGTATTATTCATCAGGTAACCGAACTTGGTGGTCGATAAGTTCGGTTTGTTCGCATATTTTGCAATCTAACCGATCTCATAACAAGAGAATTTCAAAAGTTACAGATGTAATGTTCGGTTACACAGTATTATTTTGCGGATGTAACCGAACGTTACAATGTGGAGATCATAAATCGGACATAATTTTCCTAAGTTCGGTTACATGATTTACCAGGAAAAAGTTACAAAAATTTTGAAATTTTTAGTTTGCAAATTTTGGTTACCTTTGATTTACAATTGAGTTCGGTTTTGTCGATGCATTTCTTATGTAAATAAACTATGTATTTTGAAATTTGAATGACACTAATTTCAAAACGGCTATTTTTATAGCCGTTATACACCTCTTACCGATGGTATAAATATGTGTCTCATAGTTAACATTTTGTCTCAAAATATTCTAAAAACGGCAGCCACTACTCCTAAATTTACTCTAGATGAAGATCTATCTCTTTGTAGAAACTACATACTATACTATCCAAAGAGGGGTGAAGAACGAAGAATGAATGGTATTATGAGTCAAAGTTATTGGGGAAAATTCATGAGAAATTTTCTTTCGACACAACAAACCCTCATAACAAACATCATATAGCTTTGTTCATTCGATTCGGAAAGATTAGAGATAGAGTTGTGGAATTTATGGCTTTATTTCGTAAATAACTAAAATTCTCCAAATCATTTTAACATCAAAAAACGAATGGCGAAGATGGAAGAGAAAGGATTTCAAATATGAATATCATTTCCACCTCCTTAAAGACTTTTTCATAACGCGTTTCGGATATTAAATGTTATGTAGCTTTAGTTTTAGTTCGGCAATTGATGTGACTCAATAATGTTGTAGAAAGTGGTAGTAAGGTTGTCGTTCACTCGGACTTGATGAAATCGATTCTAGGATTTAATAAAGAAAAATAATAAATATAAAGAAAATATACAATTTATGTCACAAGATGGAGAGAGTTACTGGGACTCGGATTCCACCAATTCTTACATTCATGCGGTTCATCTATTAATTCCGGACAATTAAGGCTCATAAAGTAACAAACATCGACTCTAATTCTTTGCCAAGGTAGATTTTATAAAGAATTATATGTAACTCACAAGCATGGCGCATCTAAAGTACCTAAGACTAAGCATGCGACATCTAACGAATTCACAAATAATCAATGAAAATCATAAATCAATTATAATAGTGCAAATAGTCATAAAGGAATTAAATAGAATTACCACATGGGTGCAAAACAGCTTCCTCCGTCGTCCCAGTGATGGGTTCTAGCTCATCATGGTGTAAACATGCTCAAAAATCATTATTAATGCTCAAAAATGGTTTACAAATGATGAACAAGGGAGAAAAGATGAAAAGCATGATTTGTAACAGTTTTAATTGTTACAAACGGAAGTTACAGAGAACGATACATGTAAAGTGTTGTTGTTGTTGTTGATTTAAGTCTGCCCCAAAACTACGACCCACAAATGCGAGTCATTAACACGGTTGAAGAACGACTGTTCTGAGCTGTCTGTTCTTCGTGTTCTTCAGCTCATGCAGCAGCAGAAAACAATTCTCTGCAACTTGATTCTCCGGCTCTGTTGAGGCTCTATACCTCTCCCAAACTCTCTGTCTCCGTTCTACTGATCCTCTACACCTTATATAGCATCACATGCAAGAGAATCCTCCCTCATAACTCCGCGTATTCTCAAAAATATTCTCATGCAGGTTACGGGAATATCTTCCCTGATTTATCTTCTGACGCGATTATTCCCTCTTAAATCTCTCCAGCTCACTTTTGCACGTTGCTTGATCGAGTTAGACACACATCAAACACCGGAAACCTCACAGAAAACATGGGAAGTGTTTAACAGACCCGTGTAAAGCTCAACCCCTGTTTTATCTTCTCGTGGAATTTCCAGCCAAATATATGCAATTATAACGCCAGTACCACGCCTGTTATGATCTGTCACATCACCCCAACAAATTCCAGCCATTGAGTCTCCCTCTAGCACGTCCAAATCTCGAACCAAAAATCTGCCATAGCCTTTTATCTTTTCCCGCCAAAACTTAAGTTTGAAATGAAGAAGAAGGTGCCCCTTAACCAAATCCGTGGATGCCGAATATCAGGTGGGTGCCCCTTATCCAAAAGTGAAAGTCCGAATAACACTTGTCCTCCGGGCGCTTTAGACAACTTTTCGAGCCGATTTTTCCAAAAATGTTTATTGCCCAAAAATACCTACAAACACATAAAACACCAAAATTAATACAAAATCGAGTGCCAACAATATATAGTATTGAGATCAAATTAGACACAAAAATGTGTCTATCAAATACCCCCAAACTTATTATTTGCTAGTCCTCGAGCAAATTTATTCTAGAAAATAAAATCATTTGAACCCTAGGTGGCCCTAGTGGCGGAGTGTTGTCTCCTGAGGGTTTACCGAGGTGTACCCACAAAACCTTTACCCGAGACTTAGCTATCTACGCAGAACCTTGGAAGGCACTAAAGAATCTCCTTGGTTGGCATACTTATTGACTACAGGAGGAAGTACCCCGATGCGAAATTCCAATTGTTGTACACGAGTTTGCACTCAAGCATACTAAAATTCATATAAAGTGACAGAGCTCTACTCAGATAGTTTCTGGACATCATAAACCGGAGTCAACCAATCACATGGAAAGATTAAGAAGATGGACGTAGAAAAATGTGGATGATGTTGACTAAGGTGAACCTATCCTAATGGACTGAGATACTGGTCTGGACTAATATCAACACACTGGCATATACAAGGGGACCAAATGGTCGATAATCCTAACTCTAGGTCAACTCAGCTGGCATATACAAGGGTACCAGTGGTCGACTTTATTGAATTTATTCCGGTTGGTCTGATGGTCTGGTCTTTTTTTTTTTTTTTAATATCTCAGTCACTCTATTTCACCCTAGCAATGGTAAAAAGAAAATAAAAAGAAGTGATCAGGATTCTTTCGATGTTTCCATCACGAGGATATGGCGAAACTATCATGTTTTCTTTTCTAACACCTGAGCTCTGTGCTTTTATGAATAGACTCTTCTAGACGTTTCCATCTAATCAGATTGGTTCCTCAACTCCTACAACCAAAATGCTTCCATCCACTTAGATTGGTTAGTGCCGACCTTAAATAAACTTAAATTTCTAGGCTCTGGAGTTTATTTATTGCAACTAAAAACTAACAAGAAGTTTCTTCCCCACCCCCAAACTTAAATCTAACATTGTCCTCAATGTTCTAAATATAAAATTAAAAGTATTAACAAGGAGAAACTGTTACCACTTGAAGCAAAAGAGTTAAGGAAAGATATTACCGTGTTGCATGAGCATGGGTTACCTCCCAAGAAGTGCTAAGTTTAAAGTCTTCAGCCAGACATCGGAAAGGATTAGTCACCTCGAAGAATCATATAGCAAAAGTCGGAATAACTGCGGGTCATCTGGATCAAAAAGTGCTACCCACAAGAAGAGGAGACTGCAACATACCAGGAAGATATCCAACACACCCTTATCTATTTTTTTGTTTAAGACAACTACATCTAGTTGTGGTTCTAGTTCGTGCTCTATAAAAGGGTCTAGATAAAAAGTTTTCATCTACCGGATTTCCTCAAAGGCGGGATCCTGAAGATCGAGTTCTAGAGTCCTGGAAATACTCAATTAAGAACTTAGAAGCACATAACAATAACCTCGAATAATCGGGGATCCTCTAAGTCAATCGACTTGACTCACACAAATTGACCACAACAGTAGTGGTCATTCTTAAGCAAATGTGTCGACCCTAATCTCCTAAAGTAATTAGGTTTAGTCTCAAAACTTAATAATTGACACATCTGAAACTTATACGTTCCCACAATTGGAAAGAAGGTTTTTGGTGGGAAAACAAAGTCAATCGTGGTATCATAGCCTGGGTTAACCACATCAACCAGATGATGGGTTTCTAATAACTGAACTTCTTTATAGACACAACTAGGTTCAAGAAAAAGTGTATGAAGATAATCTTTTAGAATGGTTGAGGCACATATGTCAAGTCCCAAGTTAGGGACCTTTCTAAGAGTTAAAGCACATGGAGAATGATAATCACCCCCAAACTTAGAGTTTTCGTGTCTCTAGAAAGACTAGTCACAACTTCCCTAATTTCAAGGTCATCCGATTCCCGAAAATGGTCAATTGATTCTTCTAAGTCGGTACATCCTCACTCATCTCTACGAGTTCATTTTCTTTTTCTAAGTCTATTGTTTCTAAATCGCTAGACTCAAAATATACTCGTTCCTCTAAACCATCATTGACTTCGTAATCAAAAGGTAATACTACATCGTCTAAAACGGGGGTATCTCTAGTCAAATCCTCATCCTTCTGAATAGGTGAATAATTATTAAAATTATTTGGATTTGAACTAGAAATAATATTATCGTTATAAAGTTCAATTGGGGTAACAATTTCATGATCACTATGCCTATTTATTTCAAATTCTTCATCAACACTATCCTCATCATAATTATCATTATAATAATATGAAAATGGTTGAACCTCATCTAGACAAGTAGTGTTACCAATTTTATCCTCGTCATCTTGATTATGTAAATAACTATCCTCATTTTCAAGGGTACTATTGGAAACACTAAGATTATCTCGAGCAGTTCCGTTCCGGGCCTCTAACAAAAGCTTTCGAATCGACTCATATGACTTCATTATGGTATCGTGACTCGACTCACATGACTTCCTTAATGCATCGTGACTCGACTCACATGACTTCCTTATTGAATCTAGGAAAGAAATTTCACTCGTTGCATTGCTTTCGTCCATAACTAAGTTATTCATTTCTGCGAACTTACGTGTCGTCTCAGCTAACTTACGTGTTGACTCTAATAGAGAGGAATTTTGCTTGTACGACCGGGTGGCGTGTGGATAGTAATTGGGATCACCATGGTATGACCCATAACCTTCAAAAGTTTGGCGTTCCCAACCACTATTCACACTATGGTCATAAAAAGAGTGATGTCTATATTGTTCATTTGGATATTCATATTCATTGTGATGGCTATTGTAATACCAGTTTGACATCCTAACTGCAAGGGAATTCTACACAAGCACAAACAAGGCTGACTCAACCACAACAAACCTACTGATTTATAGCAAACAAAAAGCATGATGGCTCCACTTAGATTGTTTTCTAGACCAGCTTCTAAACCTTCGAAAGGGAATTCGTTACAATTTAAGCAAACCCCTCTGGAATCAATCCGAGTCAAAGTAAGTTGAATAGAGGCGAGGGAAGCTGTGTGGAGCTTTGATACCCAAGGCCTCACCGCATTACAAGGCGGCGCAGTCACGCATTCAACTTACAGAAACCATCATGAACTTCGAAGTATGCTTAAAGAGTAACCAATATTTTTCGAATGACTTTCCTATTAAGCTCGTTACCCTATCGGTCTCGTTCTAGTCAAAATTTTAGGCTTAGGTTCGTGTTTGGTTTCGTTTTCCTAAGGCGGGCAAGAAGAGAACGGTGATGAAATCCGAACTCTTATCTTGTATGGCCAGTCCTTGCCCTTTACTAGGAAATTAAAGCAGTCGGATTCAGTTCCTCGACATATAATCACACGAAATCATCCAGTAAACCCGCTGACAGGGATTCGCGGGTGTTTAGAATTCTTACCTCCCGTTCCAGACGGGGGATGAACCGTTGAAGTCGACTCGGGCCACGACTCTTATGTCGTGTACGAACCCGAGGGGCCGAGGTGATATCGTAATCACCGTCCTTCCATGTGCAGTTTATATTTAAATTACCCTCCCTTAGGGTTTAAAATAATGTCCAAAAGTCCAAAAATAAAGTCCAAAAATTAAAAAGTCCAAAAATAAAAAAAATTACAAAAAAAATTACTTAATTACAGTTTCTAAAAAAATAAAATAAAAATAATAATTACACTATATACAAAATATATATATATATATATTTTTTTACTCCGTTCGGATCTCTCTTTTCTTTCCTATTTTGGCTTTGCTTTTCTTTTCAGCACTTCCTCTTTTTCTTTCGCTCCACTCCAAATCTGAAAGCAAACAGAAATACCAAAACGCGTAAAAAAGAACAAAAATAATAAAAAGAAAAATAAAACCTAAAAACAAATCTATACACAAGTCCGCGTCGGCGGCGCCAAAAATTGATGTGACTCAATAATGTTGTAGAAAGTGGTAGTAAGGTTGTCGTTCACTCGGACTTGATGAAATCGATTCTAGGATTTAATAAAGAAAAATAATAAATATAAAGAAAATATACAATTTATGTCACAAGATGGAGAGAGTTACTGGGACTCGGGATTCCACCAATTCTTACATTCATGCGGTTCATCTATTAATTCCGGACAATTAAGGCTCATAAAGTAACAAACATCGACTCTAATTCTTTGCCAAGGTAGATTTTATTAAGAATTATATGTAACTCACAAGCATGGCGCATCTAAAGTACCTAAGACTAAGCATGCGACATCTAACGAATTCACAAATAATCAATGAAAATCATAAATCAATTATAATAGTGCAAATAGTCATAAAGGAATTAAATAGAATTACCACATGGGTGCAAAACAGCTTCCTCCGTCGTCCCAGTGATGGGTTCTAGCTCATCATGGTGTAAACACGCTCAAAAATCATTATTAATGCTCAAAAATGGTTTACAAATGATGAACAAGGGAGAAAAGATGAAAAAGCCCGATTTGTAAACGATTTTAATTGTTACAAACGGAAGTTACAGAGAACGATACATGTAAAGTGTTGCTGTTGCTGTTGATTTAAGTCTGCCCCAAAACTACGACCCACATATGCGAGTCATTAACACGGTTGAAGAACGACTGTTTCGAGCCGTCTCTGCATTCTTCGTGTTCTTCGGCTCATGCGAAGAGCGAAAACAATTCTCTCGCAACTTGATTCTCCGGCTCTGTTGAGGCTCTATACCTCTCCCAAACTCTCTGTCTCCATTCTACTGATCCTCTACACCTTATATAGCATCACATGCAAGAGAATCCTCCCTCATAACTCCGCGTATTCTCAAAAATATTCTCATGCGTGAAAAAGTTACGGGAATATCTTCCCGATTTATCTTCCGACGCGATTATTCCCTCTTAAATCTCTCCACCACTTTTGCACGTTGCTTGATCGAGTTAGACACACATCAAACACCTTGAAACCTCCTGCACGAAAAACATGGGAAGTGTTTAACGGACCTGTAAAGCTCAACCCCTGTTTTATCTTCTCGTGGAATTTCCAGCCAAATATATGCAATTATAACGCCAGTACCACGCCTGTTATGATCTGTCACATCACCCCCAACAAATTCCAGCCATTGAGTCTCCCTCTAGCACGTCCAAATCTCGAACCAAAAATCTTCCATAGCCTTTTATCTTTTCCCGCCAAAACTTAAGTTTGAAATGAAGAAGAAGGTGCCCCTTAACCAAATCCGTGGATGCCGAATATCAGGTGGGTGCCCCTTATCCAAAAGTGAAAGTCCGAATAACACTTGTCCTCCGGGCGCTTTAGACAACTTTTCGAGCCGATTTTTCCAAAAATGTTTATTGCCCAAAAATACCTACAAACACATAAAACACCAAAATTAATACAAAATCGAGTGCCAACAATATATAGTATTGAGATCAAATTAGACACAAAAATGTGTCTATCAGCAATGTCCTCTAATTTCATTTCCTAACCGAACTTAAGTCTTGATGTTTCACTGTTCGGCGATGTCATGTAATTAAGTTCCATTATGAAAAGAAAAAAAGTTCCAAAAATAACAGTCTCTTATTCTTATGAAAATGTTCAAAGCATAACCCAAAAATAAGACCTAATTCCAAAAAACACAATCTTTGATTCTTATGTTGATGTTCAAAGCATACTTAGTTTAATTAATGGTACATTTAATCATCCGCAAGGGAAACTGGACCTTCGTGTATGATTTTTTACGAATCCTTCAAAGTTTTCCACATCTCCATGTTATGCTCGTACATAATGCACCATCCCAACATTGTGTCGGGGTTAAATCCATGCCAATAAGAGTTTCCGCATATCGGAGGCAGTGGACAATCGTCTTCTAACCGGAGGCCTATAAAATGGTTGTTGTTAACAAGCGCAATCACCACTCTCTTTGTTTTCGGAGTGTATGTGAAACTAGCACCTTTTGAGAAATAGTGTACCACGCAATTGAATGCTTCGGCGATTAAGTGCCCACATATCGGCATGCCCATCCAATGATCCCTTGTGATTGGATCCCCCCCCGTGGAGACGCCTTTGATACCTAACAAACTGCACATTGAGACTAGCATCCCCATCGGACAACATTGGCTTGTAAAATTCCGGGTTGTCCTTTAGCTTCATCAACAACCTTTGTCGGACATAAGTGATTTGATTATCATTATACAGCTTCGCACCTTCAGTGAAAGGCCCTAGTTGTTGTACGACAACGTGGAATCCGCAATTACCATCCGGAGGGACGTCATCGGTGGATATGACGTACTTTCTAATGTATGGAGGCAGCTCTTCCAAGTACCTTCTATCAACAAAAGTTGATGTATCATCAATTGGTCAACTTCTTTCTTGGATGCGGCATATTGGAGCCTTAAGCTTCACGTCTCGTTGAATTGGTTGGCTAGGTTCCGATGGAGTAGGTGGGGTTGGTTGCGAGCGTAACATCGGTCCTTTTTTCTTCATATCCCGTTCACTTGTTTCGCCCTTTTCCACAATATTCCTGGACCTTTTCTTAGAATCTTCTTGATACTTCGCCGCGGTATGCTCATGCCCACAAGGGTCTCTAGTAAAAGGGGTCATTTCACTCTTCCTCTTAGCCAACATCTTTGCATATTCTCTTACTTGTTTTTTTGTTTCTTTGGTGATTGGCCTACCTTTGCCCTTGCCTTTTTTCGGTTCGTGCACATTCTCCGAAGTGTGTGGATAAACGATTGGCCGCATGTCATCCCAAAAGATTTTCTTTTCGAGTTTGTTCATGTTCCGGTACATCTCGATAACGATTCTTCCCATCTCATTGTCACCAAACTCTTCTCCGACATCGCCCTTTGGAGGAGGGACAAAACTTAATTGTTGCCAATATGGATCTATATCGCTTAGAGGGATTATGCCATGTTCATACTTAACTATCATATGGCGACAAGGGAGTCCCATAGACTTCATCATGTTGCAAACACACACCTCGTCCGGCTTGGTTCCCCATATGTCAATCAAATTCACCTCTACCATTAACCTCTTAATGCAAGCACGTGAAACATTATAATGGAGTCCCTTGAACAACCGAAGGTCCGCCATATTCTTGATGTTACCACCTTTGTCTACAATCTTTTTGTACTTCATGATGCGGCTTTTTTGAAACACTTCTTTAATTCTATCAATCTCGCGGTTGAAGTAATTCTCCATTGCGTTAAACACAATCACAAAATTATCGACACATCCAAAAAGATTTTTCTTCAACCGGTGGTGAGCCGATTCTACCAAACTTGTCGCTTGATTCCCAAAGTGTTTATGGTGGTTGGTAAATGCATAAACGAAGCGCTCTTTGTGCGGTTCCAACCATTGCTTAACCACATACGTTACAATATCCTCGGGATATTCGGGGCTAGACCAATGTTCGATAAATGCCGCAAGCTTTAGATTATACTCTTCTTCGGTGAGAGACCAAGTCAATGACTCCCATTCACCAGAGAAAGCAACCCATTTAGCGTGATTTATAGTGTATTGTATATCGAATTCCTCTTTTGCATCCGCTTGTTCATCTTCCGGTAGCTTACTAATTTCTTCAAGTGCTTTCCTCTTTGGTGGACAAATTTGAGGCTTGCACCTATTCATCACATTACACCATATATGGAACGTACAAAGCATATTATGTGCTAATGGGAAGACTCTCTCTATTGCGTTCATTAATGCTACATCGTTGTACGTCACTATAACCGCGTGGATATCATCATCTCGGTATATGGCCTTCACTTGTTGTAGCGCCCAAGTGTAACTTGGTTCTTGCTCATCTTCTAGAAAACAAAAAGCAATGGTAAACGGTGACTTCGTCGAGGTACGACCAACAATATTCAACAATGGCATCTCGTATTTGTTAGTCTTGTAAGTGCAATCCATTATAAGAACTTGATGGAAGGATTGAGCCAATTGAACACTCTTCGGATGCGCAATGAAGAGATGCGTTATTTCATCTTCCGGACCTACCTTCTTTTGAACCGCGTAGCCTTTCTCTTTAGCGCAAAAAAACAATTGTTGCATCACTTGTCTATCCTTCCATTCATTCCTTTTAATTGTCTCAATTGCATTGTAAATGGTCGTCAAAGATGATACATTATCCTTGTTATCATCCTTTAGTAAGCGAAGCATGTTAAGTGGTGAAATTCCCATTCTCCTAAATTTAGCTATTTTCTCCATTTCTTGAGGAGTGAGCCTTGCGGCCATTGCATGTCCTTCAAGATCATCCGGACGAGGGTGGTTATGATGACCTGCCACCTTATCCATAGATAGAACCCATCCATTCTTTTTTTTGCACTTACTAAATACTAGCTTGAACGGACATTTAATTTTCTTTGAGCACACTGTGTTCTTCCTCGTCGTCTTTCCTTTATACACATAACCCTTCCTCTTGTGACTAACATCGGGATCTCCACTTCTCTCACAAACCATTTCAAAACGAGTTTGCCTTTCTTTTCCATTCAAAACTAATACGCACATGGCTTTCTTGGCATGGTCTCTAGCCCAATTCTTCGCATCAATAGGTTTATTAAAAACCAAATCATTGACATAGTGATTAGATGTATCTTCAAACAGCATGCCAACCGGAGAAGGTTGATTATCCATTGGTATAGGTTGACATTCAATCTAGAAGAAATGGAACAACATCAATTGCAATCACAAATAAGTTCGGTTACATGATAATTTTATCGGGATAACCGAACTCAGAGTTCGGTTATCCAGCAAGTTGACAACTAACCGAACTTGACGTATACTAAATCAAAATTTTATTGTATGTAAGTTCGGTTAAATAGTGGGTTGGTCGAAGTTTGCGAACCAACCGAACTTTATACACTAATGTGAAATATTATTTTACATAAGTTCGGTTAGCTATTGGTTGCAAACTAACCGAACTTTACGACCCTAAAGTTCGGTTACATGATAATTTTCTCGGGAAAACCGAACTCAGAGTTTGGTTTGTCAATCAAGTTGACAACTAACCGAACTTTACGTATACTAAATCAAATTTTATTGTACGTAAGTTCGGTTAGATAGTGGGTTGGTATGAAGTTTGCGAACCAACCGAACTTTATACACTAATGTGAAATCTTATTTTACATAAGTTCGGTTAGCTATTGGTTGCAAACTAACCGAACTTATAGACCCTAAAGTTCGGTTACATTTAGGCCAAACCGAACATAACACTGTAATCCTATTTACAGAGTTCGGTAACATGTCCGTTAACCGAACTTCAAAAAACCTCCATTATTGGAGAGTTCGGTAACCTGCGTGTTTAGAAAAAGTAACCGAACTACACTTTTCGGATGAGTTCGGTTACATGTTCTTCACACAAGGTAACCGAACAAGCCCAAATCTACTTAACAAATTCACATTTTTTTGAAAATTTGGACCAATTCAACCAACATTATCTAAGTTTAGAGCATACCTGGGTACCCAAATAGTCTTCCTCCGGTTGTGGTTGGTAAAATCCATCGTTTTCATCTTGAGATTGGATTTGGGGAAGAATACATTCACCATATAAGAAATAATCCATATCCGGATCATTGTGAAGATTGACATATACTCTAGGAGAGGAAGGAGATGAAGATTCAGATGAGCTATCATCAATTGAATCATCACTTGAATAGTCTAGATTAGTGAACTCAAAAAAAAAATTATTTTCCATGTTTTTGTTCTTCATCTTCTCTAACTTTTCTCTCTCAATAATTCTACTTCTTTTTTAAGAAATCAGATTTTTTAATCTCAAATCTTTATTCAAAATCATTTCACTAATCACACTAACTAATATTAACACTTACTAATCATTAACCAAAAATAATCAGAGGGTAATTTAGGTATTATCATTAATATCTAGATAAGGGGTGACCTAGATTTACTTCTAAATGTCTTACTAAAAATAGAACCATGGTCCCAAAAAAAAACCATGGTCCCCAAAAAACGGTTCAAATGAAAGATGTTGGATATGCCTTCTAATCTTTTATCGTTGTACTGGGCTTGCATCTTTCAGTTCTAAGGTTATCTTTTGTTGGTATGAACTATGAAGACTCCTACACTAACAAGCCTCTGAAGAAGACTCCTACACATTCAGACCCATGTAAATGCACTAGCCAAAGCATCTAAACAGTAATACCAGTGTTTCCATCTCTTTTGATCGAGTTTTTGACGGCATTTCGAAGATTGGAGCTCTTTGCAGCCAATTATTCGTGGGGAACCATTTGCTTGCAATCATAGTCAAAGGCATGGGACTCACTAACCATGTGATCGAATCATCATAACACTTTTCCAATGGCTCTAACCGCATCTACAAGTTTGAGCATATGACATCCAACAACCAAAGATGCCCACCAAGAACCATGTGAAATTCGGATGTATAATGTCTTTTACAACATGTGGGCTGAAAAAGCTAAAGAAAATCTACAAAGCGCCAAGGTGACTATTTCCACTCCAGTGGGTCCAAACTAGAGAAGTATGGTGGGCCCAATTAAGCTGAAAGCCCAAACTTATGAAGAGAATTGTAGCCTCCTACGGTGAGAGTTTTTTTCTACAAATATAATGTTTTGCAAAGAGATCAACAAATTTTAGAACAAATTTTTTTCATCCTAAGTACAAGGGTAAAATTTCTGATATCTTGGGCTATTCCATCAGAATTTATTTATTTTAAATATTTTTCTCAGAATTTTTACTAGTATTTTCTAATTTCGATCGCAAACAAAAGAAATAAAGTACAAAAGAAATAAAGTACAAAACGGAAAAGAAATAACAATAGTTAGAGTTAGATGAGACAATGACAAAAAAAAATAAAAAAAGAAGAATAAGGTAGACCATGCCACCATGGTACCCTATCCTTTAGAAGATGCAACAAAGTGATTTCATTGATGCATGATTTTATCTAAAACTGTTCACTTTTCTTCTAATCGCACTTTACAGACACTAGTTCAAACAAATGAAAGGTTCCTCATTAGACAACATTACAAAGGTTTACAACACTTTTTTGAGATTATTAGCAACTTAGGTTTTTTCACAACACTTTAATTTTTCAACTGAGAAGACATTATTATATTATATAAAGGAAGACTTAGGTCATGAACAGTGTCAAATTTTGAATTTCAAAACTATTCATGCCCATAAATTACACCTTTAAAATAAAATGAGGGTATATCAGTAATTTTCTAATTTTAAACTTAAACTGGCCACAAACGAAGACAGCAAGACATATATTGATAGAAAACAGTCTTGTATGATAGAAAACAAAGGGCAGGCACGCCACCATTTGCAATTTTGCATACTGAGAAAAGAGGCAAAGTCGTACGTACCACTAGAAGATAACAAAATTGTACAGTGTCCACAAAGCAAATTGTACAGTGTCCACCACTTTCTTCCCCCAGGCAGCAAATCTGCATGTAGATTTAAAACAAAACTGTTGATACGAATTATTAAAAAACAAAACTGATTATTAAAAGAAAAAGATTAAAATAATTAAAATTTTTAGAATGTACGGATGTTTGGCAGAGAAATAGTAGAATCACAACTAAATGATTTATTAACTGCCACTTTTCAGTTAAGATCCCTTCTTGACCACGTTAGTTATAAACTAACTTAGAAGATCCAGCTATGTAATTAGTGTAAAGCATTTCTCGATTAAACATCCAAACCATTCTTTATTCTAGTTAAGCATTTGCTACCTCTGAGGATGCTAAGAAGAATTTCTAGGGTTGTGTAGTCCTAGTGGGTTATTCAGTTTCAGAATTCAGATAGTAGATATCACTATATCAGCATTTTACTGTTGTCTTGAAAAATGTAGGCAATTTCAGCACCAGTTAAAAGAAGATAACAAACCAAAAGAATTGTATCCAATGCTGGCTTATTGCATAATCTATTTTCGTTTTCAAGTCATTGTAGCTTAGCTTTAGTAGTCTTTGTAGATGTTGATCACAACCGGACTAGAAAATGTACAAAAAGGCTCTTTATCTAAAAACTTTGATGATTGTTAGCTTTCACCAAAAAACATTATTGTCATGGCATGTTGTGGACATATCAATCCTAAAGAATATCACTTTCTCTCTTTAGTGGTAAAGTCGGGACCAACCATTTTTCTATGTAAATGTAATGGTTACTTCAACTCATTCAAGGCTATCCCTAAAAAAAGCTTTGAACTTCACCCATTTTTATAGCTTGTTATCAGCTTTCTCTGTCCGACTGATTTTGACATGAAAAATTCTATAAAAAAAAAGGGAGTCTTATAATTGAATGACATAATTAGTGTAACATGCAACACTATTTAGAAGCAATTTTAGTAGTCAATTGCGTGTTATTAGCATTACTATTCACTAATAAAATTTAAACTACTAAATTAATAATAATTAGAAAGGTGGTTCCATGGATTAAGGAAAGAAAGGGGAGTGAGTGACTTTTTAGAGTATTGATCCAAATTGTTAATTAGGTTGCTTTCCATGCTAAATTTGATTATTGAATCATTGTCCTCTTTTAGAATTATTCCAAGGTGGGGAAAATGTCTGGTTTGTTTCTCTGGTAAGGAGTTTTTATTCAGCATTGTTTGTAAGATTTGAGATCAAAACTCAGGTATAACGTACTTCCTGATCGAAACAACCGTTATACTCCCCCCATTTCTAAAACATAGGCTTGTTTCGTTTGCACAAATATTAAGAAAACTAATAATTGTGGTCATGTTTTTATATTTTTTCCTAATTTGTTATTGGTCCTATTCATTTGATGTTAGAGAGAAGGTGAGACAAGTAGACCACTTTTGTGTGAAGAGAGAAAAGTGGTCCCTCCATGGATAAAATTGTAATCTCATAACATTCGACTTTTCATTTATGGAAACCAGCCTATTTAATTAGGTTGCTTTCCATGCTAAACTTGATGTACAATCATTGTCCTCTTTAGAACTATTCTATGGTAAGGAAAACGTTCGGTTTGTTTCTCTGGTAAGGAGGTTTTATTCGGCATTGCTTGTAAGATTTGAGATCAAAACTCGTGTATAAAAGTACTTTCTGATCAAAACAAACGTTATAGTAAAAAATAAAATCGGCATACATTATTCTTGTCGTAATTGTTTCATCGCAAATTACCTCCATGGGGAGAGGGAATTACTATAAATATTTTGTTGATTTGTTTTTTGTTTTTTTGAAGCATGAAATTTATTAAACTACTAAGACACTATTGCAAGATGGTACCTCAACATTCATCAATTACAATTAGATTGGTAAGCCATGAATCTGCAGTCAAATGATATTGGAGCAGAATAACAGTCTTCGTACCAGTGTTACATCGGGGGAGGTTGTTGGTGTCGAAGGTCAAAAGGCTTTCGGTCAATGATTTCCAGAAGAAAAGTTATATAACTTAAAGTATGTTGTTTTTATTATTTTCTATTTCTTGATGTACTTGATCTCCATGTACCTTCCTTTGAGATTATTAATAGAAAATAGAGTGTGAAGATGCCTGTTTGTACCAAAAATTACTTTTAGGCGTAAAACATGATTGATTGGTGATGGTGATACAAAATTAGGGTTAGAAAACGATTTGAAGATAAAGAGAAGAGACAAAGATTTAACGTGGCTCGCCGAGTTATGCCTACATTCACAGATGAATAGAGAGATATTTTATTGGTTGTTTGATACAATAGTTCGTATTCGGGTTAGGTAACCTAGAATTTACTATCTTCTTAGGGTTTAGGATATATGTATTTATGTAGTTTATGTACATCCTAATTCTGATATAAACTTCATGTGCAAGCAACTTGGGCAACATGACATGTTGAAATTCTGGAATTTTCTATGAGGGCATGGTTAGATGGCTTTCTATCTATTTTATACAGTACAAACAATGCCACTTAACTCGTTAGATTGACATAATAAAAGATAAAATAAATATGATTCCATCGATTAAATTTCTTTTTTCATTTTACTACACAATGATTTCTTTTATTATTTTTTCTGAATAAAAAAACTAAATGATTTACTACTTTAAACAACACAAAACTCATAACAAAATACTTGAAAGAAGCTAACCCTGTAATTTATTTGAAGACAGGTTTACAATAAAAAACGAAACTGACATTAACTTTAACTTTTTAGTTATATTCGTTTTATTAAATAAAAATAATTTTTATAATCATCCGGCAATAAGTTGGAGGGTAGCACAGCGAAGTCGCACCAACACCCTTTTGGATGAACGCGAATTTGGGATAAAAAAAGTAATTGGGGGATATAGATTACTTCTCCCAACCCATGGTGTCTGATAAGGGGTGATTTTTGGGTATGAAAATACCAAAATACCCTTTGGTTAATTAAAAACATTATGAAAATACCATAATACCCTCTCTACTAAAACAATAAAATCAAAAACCAAAACATATATCCCCCATTTCATTAATTCAAGACCAAGACCGTTAGGTTTAGTTTTTGAAAAAAATTTCAGTGTTCTTCATCGTTTCTTCATCGTTTTTCGTCGATTAATCGTCGATTCAAAAATTTCTTCGCGATTAACCAACCCGAATCATTAACAATGCCTCCACGAAAGAAACCAAATGCCCAATCGAACTCAACATCATCGATTCACGAACAAAAAAAAAAGGAAGACTTGCTAAGATTGCTCAAGAGCAAGAACACGAAGAAGCAACGTTATCCGACGATCAACTACACAAATATATGGCTTCGCAGAAGGTAAGTCATTTAAAACTACTTTTTAGGTGTTTAAATCGATCTATGGCAATGGGTTCAGTTAGAATCGCTTAACCCTAACTCAAACAATTGAGTTTCGTAGAGTACCTATTGAAATTTATATGAATACAAAGTCATTGGTTATGAGTTCCTGCATTGAATCTATGATGAATACAGTGCCGGTTTACAACCCTGTAATAACCAGAGACTGAATTTTCACTACCGGATTCAATCTAGGATGAATACAAAGGCCGGTTTGTAGTACCTGCAGTTTTTGATAATAATTCGTCTATGCCGAGTGGACTTAAAACATACAAAAGAGAGTTTATGAATTTGCCACCACCGCATTGTTGTTTTTTGGATTCATTCTATGCCGGTAGTACTTTAAAACATACAGAGAGAGTGTATGAATTTGTCACTAGTAATAGCATAGATTTTTGTTTTTTACATGCCTAAGTTATTTGTACCTTGTTGTTTTTAAATAATTAGAGAATGCCTAGAGGGACTTAAAACATACAGAACATTGTCAACAATTCCTAAGGTGGATTTTAGGTTTCATTTGTATGCCTACTGCTGGTGGTACTGACTATCGACAACCAATGTGTACTGCCGGAACATTGTACCGCGTTGTCTAGTTTAAAGTATTCAATGCCTAAGACTAAACCTGAAGTTGAGTTGTCTTATATTCATTGCTTTCCGTGTGCTTACGATATAGGTCAAAAGCAAAGGAAGCCAACAAAAGAAAAAATAAAGATGTTGTCACTAAGAGAAGAAGGAGGGACGGTCTTGATACTCCTCAGTCTCTGCCTCCTCGAGGGAAAGATGAAGGTCGTAAGATACGTTTGGGGGCTGGTACAAGAGGGATAATTTGGGAGAGTGGTAGTCACCGTAGTCGACTTGCAAACTGTGAGCAGGATGATCAAGATGAACCAGATGAAGAGGAAAGTCAATTAGCAAGCCAAAGCGAAGTTGGTGGCCCAAGTCAACAACCAACACAAGACAATGATAAGAAGGGGAAGGGCAACGTCAAAGTGAAAGTTAAGGGTTCTCACCTTCCTCACATTGATGACATGATTCCTGACCTTGATCGTGGTAGAATTTGGGGCGAAGCTCCGGAACCGAAAATACTATTTGGATACAAGGACTCGTGGGCTCGTACTATCTATCAAACCTATGTAAGCATTTTCTATCTTGTACATATGTATTGTTGTGTATTTATGTAAAATCTCTTAATTGTATTGTCTCTCCTAATTGTAGGATCATAAGAAGGCTGTGCGTGTTTGCGAAAACCAAGCCGCGGATGGTTGGGACTTGTCCGAGGAATGTGAAGAGGTCCAAAGAATAGTAAAGGATTCCGGGTCTATATGCTTTGGTTGAAAATTATGTGAAGCCCGATTCTCATATCACAATTGCTTCGCCGAAAGGTATCATGGTGAAACCGATACCATGCACTTCCCTTTTGGGGAGATGACCTTCATACCTGAAGATGCTCAGAACATTCTAGGCTTGAATGTTATCGGCAAATCAATTGCAGTAGGAGTTGAGTCTCTAGACCTAGAATGGTCAAAGTTGCACCCATTTGTCGACTAACAAGCTATTTGGTTGGGACTACAAAACTTCGTGGAGAGCTTTTATGAATCCACGTCTCGGTAAGACAAAGACAATCAAGTTGACGCCGCTTAAGAAGAATTTTGAAAAGACAAAGAAAAGAAGTTTGGAGGATGGATGGGACCCTAAACAAATTAAGTAACGCGCCGCTACCGTTGTACATCTTGGGAACTAGGGTATTCCCCGACACCAATGGCAACATGGTTAGTGCAAACTACCTTCAAGATTTGGATCCGTTGGAAGATGTCTATGGATATTCTTGGGGCACCGCGTAATGGCACATTTGATGATGGAGATGAGAAGGGCCTCTAAGGCTAAAACCAATCAATTTGTCGAATTTCACTCTACCGCAGGTAAATTTGTTCTTAAACTTATGTTATTGTGTATATTGTTCATATGTACTCTTATCGTGAACTTAGAAACAAAACTTATTGCTTCACATTGGAATAGGTGTGGGCTTATGTACACTTCCCAACCTTGTTCAAGGTCTACCCTCCTTGAAGATCATAGATCTTCCAGAACCCGATACGCCTCTAGCTAAGAGATACGAGTTCAACAAAGTACTCCAAAGCCCTGTAACATGGGTCGACCGATCGATATGAGATTGGCTTTGGACGCAATGAGTACCAAAGATGTTGTGTTCGACCCTTACAAGGAGGCTAGAGGAAACCTAAGCAGGTTTTGAGGTTTGGTAACGTTGCATTTTACCATGGGCCGTTGTTCCACCCAAAAGGATACGTTATGGCTAATCCTACGCGTGTGATGCGTCAACTTGGATATAAGCAATTAGCATTTTTCCAGACGGCCTCTTTTCAATGTTTTGATCTCGACCTTTCTCGGTGTTATTCAACTAGGAAGCCGGATTTTGGGATAACAAAGCCGGATTTTGGGACCTTACGTGAGTATAGATATTCAATGTTCCTGTATAGATATTCGATGGTACCCCAAGACAATGAAGTATTTTCTAATATCTATGCCGGTTTTCTGATAATTTGAAAAGCAAGCTGGATTTACTAACAACCGTGATGAAGAAGATGATGATGATGGAACTGATGATGAGTTTGATGAAATAATTCCTCTTAATGATTAATGTACTAGTTTAGAACTAGTTTCATGTAGCAGTTTAAGTTTAAGTTTGATGAAATAACTCTCTCGCAAGCCATCTCAAAACGCCTCTTCGAACCTTCGGTGTTCCTCACCAACACACACATGTTCTTAAGAGCCGTCTCTTTAGCCCAAGCGATTGCTTCCTTTCGATCTGTTATTCCCTACATAAGAACAATTTCGCATTCATTAGAAGGTTCATTACTAGCAATCCATTAGTAATGTTCAAGATACTAGGTGAAAAGTATTATTTGGTCACATACCGGAGGGATTTTATAGCATTCCGACGTATCCCGATAAAGCGCTTTGCATTTGTTGGATCAATATATGGCACCACTAAGGATCGAATGAAAATTAGTTCCAAACAACATTAAAACACTATGCCGGAAATTTGTAAGCATTCTCGATACAATTGTTCCTAGATAGTATAAGTTTACCAAAAACTAAGACCAAATTTGAAACCTATTCCTAAGATATGTGTTTCGTAAGAAAACAACGCCGAAGCAAGGATGCCGCATTATCGTAACATATTGTTCTAAGCCAGACACAATTCCGATTGAAAAATAATCGATATTGAATGCCTAATTTAGCTTTGGAAAACATTTATTCTCGCATGTTTTTTGTAGGTACCGCATTGAAAAGTTGTAACTAAACAACGCCGGTTTTGTTGCCGGCATTATCGATATTAATGGTACCACGCCGGTACTAAATTCCGGCGTTGATGTTTATTAAGTTGCAATGCCTGGTTTTTGTTTTGGGATGGAATTGTTTCGTATGTTTTTCATTCAATACCTAGCATGGTAAATGATCAATGAAACCATGCCGGTTGAATATTCCGTAGTATATTCCTTGTTAGGTAAAAAGGTTAACTATGTACCCAAGATAGTTTTTTGGTAGAATTCTATGCTTAGGTTTATAATTCAAATTGGGGGATATCAATTTACCCGCATGGTCGTAGATGAATACAATGCCTATATTTGACAACCTAGGCATGGTATTCATACAACTACCATGCCGGCACCGAGGTTTTTCGCTTGAAAAATGGCGGGTTTAAAGAAAAAAATTCGATTTTTCACATCTTAGCAGCAATTTTTTGCTTGTGTTGGGATGCTAGTATGTTGTGCAAGTTTACTTTCTTGTGTTGGTTCTTCAAGAAACTCTCCATACTCGTCAAAATCATCATTCAAGGGTGTTGGCTCAACAATGAGTTGCAATTGAGAGTTGTTGTCGTTAGTCAAGATTCAAGATATGCTCCTTGTTGTAGTTGAGCTAAAGATTCTATAGCAGCAAATCCTCTCTTCACAATCATCCTCCATTTTCCACAAAAAAATTTCTCTCTCAAAATATTTTTCCCTCCTTCTACTCTCACCTCACTCACCCAAAAACAAATAAAACACACACTAATCATTTATAAAAATCTTAAGATTTTTACTAATTATTATTAACCACTAAACCCGATTAGTGAGGGGTAGATTAGGATTTAAAAAAATACTTAGATAAGGGTGACCCTGAATTGATATTTGGATCCAGCTTTTGTCCTTTTCAGATCCCCCAATTACTTTTTTTATCCCCCAATTGCGCGTTCTTTTGGATATCTAACCCTATTCTATGAAAAAGAGCACCGAAACAAAAATAACACCGAAATTTATGAGACTAAAATGACACATTATATATCTCTGAAATCAACATGGATATGCGCAAAAACACTGCCTTTGGAGAGTAGCGATAATAAAGTTACAAAATCCTTCGCCGCGATAATGGTTGCTGCATTGAGCATCGCATATTGCGTCACTTTGGCATGGACCCCATGCTATTGTGCAAGTTTTACCTTCCACTTCGGACACCATAGATCCAACAAAAGCAATGATAAAGATAACAAAAATGAGGTAAAAAATTGCGGAAAGTTTAGCCATTCCGCCTGAAAATAAGTAAACAATCTCAAAAGCACTCTGAAATTTTTGTATAACTTTAACTTGCATATACCGTATAAGACAAATGCTATATATATATATATATATATATATATATATGTGGGTGAAAATTGTTACGGCGAGTATAAAATTTAATTTCATGGATTTTCAATCGTGTATTAGCATTAAGCATCCGGATTTATCGACTTAATGAAATATTTTGTATTTAATTATAATTATTTTTGGTGGCCCACCTAAATAATACACAATCAAATCTACTTTTATTACTTTTTAATATGAGTTGTATATCTACACGGACAAGTAAGATGAACCTTAGCATCATATCGAAAAGTACTATTAACATATAAATTAGTTCGAGGATCATTAATGTGTAAGTTAGTTCACTAAATCAGTTACTCTTAGGTAAAAATGTATTTCTTTTTCTTTTCATTCATAATTATCATCCTGATAAAGATTTATGTTTTTTTTTTATATGAAAACTTAGGGAAGCTTAAAGGAAATACAAACTAGTATCTGATATGCTAGGGATATCATTAACATCGGTATTCGAGTTTTCCTGATTCCAAAAATCAGGATTGAAGTTGTAATCATAGTTTTTAAGCTAAGTTGTAAGTTGTTTAGTCAATAAGCTATTCTAACTAGGAAGCACAAAAAAAACTGGTTGGGTAGGTTTTTCAAAATTTACAAAAATTAGTGGGAAGAATTTTGCAAAAAAAGGGTTGAATATTGATAAGCTTTTCAAATTTGTTTATACCCGGGAAATTCCAGAAACATAATAAAGCATCCCTGCATGAGTACTAGTACTAGACTTATCATTTTCTCTATGATAAAGCAAGGTTTGCAATCCAATATGATGAAGTTAAAATTACAATGTCCTTGGACTGAAAAAATGAAAAATAAATAAAAAAATCAGGTGAACAGGAACATTGTCAGGTCAGTAAAGTGTACTTCTCAAGCTTCAAAGACTCATTTTAGTAAAAAACGTGAATACTATTCACGGTTAAAATGACAGGGTAGCTTTTGATTTTACCCCACCATGATTTTACATAAAATGACACCTCACCAGAAATACTTCAGTCTTTTTTGCACTTGGATAAGCATCTTGTTCCAAAAAGTTCTTTAAAATCTTTAGCCCATATTGATGACATCACACCACCACACACCAAAAAAGGGAAAAAGAAGACGCCCACCGTGGGGCTCGAACCCACGACCACAAGGTTAAGAGCCTTGCGCTCTACCAACTGAGCTAGACGGGCAGTTGTTAGAAACCACATTAATAACTATTTGACGCATTTCATTAAAGATGAAAAGGAGAAAAGAAATGGTAAAATATTGTACCAACCTGAGTAGATTTCAGTCTTTGTTTACTTGTAGCAAACAAACTCTGCCTCGGTTAAAAAGTACTTGCAGTCTTGCTGATTGGGGTTTGACCGAGTGAAAAAGGGAAAGATCGAAGAGGCAGCCTGCCCTTCAACTGTCTCTGTACTTGCCGTGACTCATTTTCTAAAACCACAATTTACATTTTACACTCAATAGTCATAGGTCAGCCAAAATGGACAACCCCATGTGTAGAGAAATATAGAACCCATGCCATGGTGAGCAAAGATTTTTGTTGGGTGTTTTTCTTTATCGATTAAATATTTGGTGATGAGTTTTGAATTCACATGAGAATTTGGTGAGTTTTGAATTATTACTAATCCATTTTAATCTTGTAGATGTAGAAAATCCTACCACTACATCCAAAGGTTACTAAACACATACACAAGGAAGCAAAGCAAACAAGAGAAGTAATAGAACACGAGATGTACGTGGTTCGGCATGATTACCTACGTCCACGGGGTGTAAAAGAAGATCTTATTACTCGACTCAAGGTTACAAGACGGACTTATCTCTCTCAATGTTTTAGTATGCTCTCTTTCCTCACCTCTTGCTTAGGTTCTTCCTCTCTACATGGTCTCTATTTATAGATACAAGTGATGATACATCGCATTACGATGTTAGGCTCCGGCGTAGCCTCCTCGATGTTCCTCTCTGGGGCCGGCCGATGTCTCACCCGACCCCTTATTTATTCGGGTCGGTGCGTCAAGCCGAGTGATGTCTGCTTCTGTTATCTCGCCACTCGGTGTCGCCCGTTCGATGGTGATCGATGTCGCCCTTGGGATCCTTGGCCGAGTCTTCCCTGACCGAGTCCTTCTTATCTCTTCACCAACCTTGTCAGCGCATTTATGGCTCCAGTGCCCGATGTCCATCGCGTCACAGCTTTTCCCCCTTTTTCGTCGACTTTCTGCTCCTCTTTTCTCACGCCCGGATTCGGAGAGGCGATCCGGTACTCTAGATGCATGTTTACTCTGGTATGCCACGGCTTAGGATCGTTCCACCTGTCCCTGTGGATTATTTACACCTACATTTATGCCCCTTCTTTCACTCGTGTAGTCAACACGTGGGGAAGAATAACCGCCTCGTCTTCCCACGTCCCTCGGCCATGCCGGTTTTCACGCATGTTGTTCCCCACTCGCTTCGCTTACTCCAACCGGTTCACCTTCTCTCGCTTGCTACCACGGAGGGGGGTTTATAAGCCCTGGGTCTAAACCTTGCTTCCCTCTTATTTCCTTCTTTGCAATTTCACTCTTTTTTCCCTTCTCTCGCAACTTCATTCTTTCTCCATTCTCTCCGCAACTTCGTTTCTTTCTCCGTCTTCTTTTCGTTGTCTGCTCATCTATTTCTTCGACAAATCTCTTCCTCTCCTCTCCGTTATCCGTCGCCTTCTCCGTCTCCGCTCCGCTGCAATTTCCGGCCGTATTTCGCTTTCTCTTGCCGTTTTTCTCATCAATTTTATGGCGTCTTCAACTCCTCAAATGACAGAAAGAAGGTGTGTGAGTTATGTGTTTTCCGATGAAGACGGCGTATCACTTGATTCCCCGTTCTCGTGGAGAGTCCTTCCAAGTATGATTATCGCGCTCTAGATTCTATCTTTCCGATAACCCATCTTCGTTTCTTGTAGGGTCGACAAGAGGACCGCTAAGGACTTAACGGACGAGCAATATGTTCAACACCAAGGATGAGTTCGGTCTTCACGGGTATGACGTCGGGCTCTTGTCGGGCCGTAGGGGTGTTCTCAAGAAGGAGGATGTTTTGAGGTTTCCCATTCACCGAGGCGACCATTGTCACCAGGGCCAGCCTAGAGCTCGGGCCACGTTTCCCTCTATATGATCCTAGTCGCCCATTCTGTACGAGGCTCTCTCCAAGATTCGTCCGTGCCGTGCCTTGGCCCAATGGAACGGTAACACCTTCCGCATCCTGTCCGAGTGGGAGAAGCGTAGTCGAGGCGAGTGCGCTCCTACCACTTGGTCTACCTTCAATCCTTCTCAGGCGAGTGACTATAACCCTGCCGCCTTCGCCGATAATTACCTGAGTGGGACCACCACTAATGGCGATCTCGCCGGCTTGTCGCCAGCCCTCACCGTCATAAGACTCTTCCCGAGGGAGTCGGAGGCTTCTTTTGGATGAAGACCCCGAGGGAAAGAGTTCCAACAAGCACGCCCGTCATACCAATGACACGGCTTGGGACCCTGGGTTCCGCCGGTTATTTCCGCCCTCTTTTGAGTGGCAAGCTTCCTCCTCCCGCCGAATTTTATCCTTTCCGGGTAGTCAACGTTGATCGGGTCGGTGCATTTCTTTGTCTCTTTAGTTTGATTGGTCGGCTCCGAGCGACTTGGGGTGATGTTTTGTTTTGTATTTTTTCGTACTAAGTCCTGTGGCGTTCCTTCCGAGGTTCTCGTTCATCTAAGAGGGATAGGATTGCCGAGCTCTGGAAGATACGGGGAAGGTAACAAATATATATATATTTTTTTTATTTAACGTACATGTACGTGCCCCTATTTGTTGCCTTGCATGGATCTCGACGTCACTGGTGCACGTGTTGAAGGTTGACAAGGCCGCCGGTTCTTCTACGAAGGATGGTGAGGATCCCGATGATCGACTACCTTTGTCACATTTCCCGGGAAGTCGCCTCGTGGTCGGCCCGACGACTCGTCTACCTTTGTAGGTGGGAAGCCCAAGGGAAAGGGTAAAGAACCTAAGGAGGATGTGTCTGCCCCGGAGGAGAATGTGCCCCGGAAGTGGCTGGTGAAGGGATTGTTCTCGCCGATGGCACTGTGTATGTTGTGTCTGAAGGTGATGATGAAGAAGGTCTTTTTGATGATGAAGATGATGGCCTTGGTAATGAGGTGGAGTCGGGTCGACGGAGAAGTCGGGTGGTGGTGGGAACGGTTGATCGACCGTGGACGTGAGAATGTTGTCATCGAGGGTCAACCGTCAAGACGTTTCCTACCGTGGTTCCTAATCCCGTAGCGCACCTCCTTCACCATCTCGGCACTGTGTGCAACTCGCTTGGGGCACTGATCTCCCCCGATTTTGCCTCTCTGTCCGATGAAGAGAAGGTCAATGCCGTTTCTTTGTATGAAGCTGGTCTAAAGAGTACCTTTGATCTTCTGGTGAGTTGAATTGATCGGGTATTGTGTTCTTGTATTTGGTTTAGGGGCGACTATGCTAGTGTTGTTCTTAGGATGTCAACCGCTCGCTGTTGAATGTCGCCATTCAACGCCTGGAGGCCGTCGAAAGGAGAATCTTCGTCTTTTGTTGCAAAGGAGCGCGAGCGGTCTCGAGGGTTGGAGAGGGAGTTGGCCAAAACCCAAGGTATTCGTTTTACTTGCAACTAGTTATGATTGATCTTGTAGTGCCAATATCCTAAGCTTAGTACTCCCTGCTTAGCCGAATCCTCTATTGCGGAGGCCGAAGCTGCCACAAGGTATCGTCTGTTGAAGAGGGAAGCGAACATAGAACGAGATCACGTTTCGAACTTACAGCAGAGAATAGTTAATAAGGATGCTAAGATGGATCGCCTAGAAACCGATATTGAGGATCTTCAATCTAAACTTTATCGGTATGAGACGTTTGAGTATGTTCCCGAGGAGATTGATAATTTGAGGGCGGATTTAGCTCACTTCCAGGGTATAGCGGCCGAGAAAACGTTATTAGCCGACAACTTAGAAGTTCAATGTGGTCGGCTAAGACTTCAGGTCCAAGATCTGCACGCAGATCGCCTTCGGATTTTGGGGGAGAGGGACGCTACTGAGAAGCATAGCCGAGAGGCCCTTGAGAAGCTTAAGGAGTTTGGAAAGGTTTCGAGGAGTTGGATTGGGTGCGTGCTCAATTGCTCTGGCTTACAGCCGCCCACTCTCGACAGAGGGAGGAATGGAGTGATCACAAGAAGTATTGCCCCACTAATGAGTTTAATGAACAGCGGTACCTAGAACTTTCTTCGAAGGTGTCTTCCCTCGAGTGTAGCCTGTCTGAGTCCGAGGAGTCGGTTAGAATAATTGCCCCTTTGTTGGAAGGTGGTGTGCTTTGTGTCGTGCTTTCTGTGTTGTTATCTCGTTGTTGTCGTTGTGTGACTGACCGTTCTTGTTGTCTTGGCAGCCGAGCAGAAGAAAGCAGCCTCGTTGGAGGAGGAGATCGTTCGTTTGAAGGGGAAGGAGGATCATTTGCTTGATCGAGTGGCCACCGCCGGGCGGCGTCGAGCAAATGAGCGCGGGATCTTGCTGTCGAGAAAGCGAAGTTCAGCGAGGAGCTCGTCTCGAAGGTCAAAGCCGGTGTGAAGGCAAGGCTTGACAAGAAGCGAGCCGATGCCGCGCCAAGAAGGCTGTCCGGGCTTCTACTTCTTCCAAGGAGTGATCATGTCTTTTGTAGCGCTGCGTCGGCCTTTGCCCTTTTCCTCGGGTTGTAATTCGTTTGAACACTTTGTTAACTTCTTGCATAACTTGTTACGGGTCTTTGCGTCACGGCTTATTTGCCCTTCTTGCTACCGATGTCGTTACGCCACGATGTCATTATTCTTATTTATGTCCTGCCTGCCCGTATGTAGCTTTTCTGTCGTAGCCTTGTTATTGTCCTTTTTTATGCCCGCATGAATAGACAAAGTTAGCCACAAATGCCGTTTCGTCGAACGCACTCAACAAGGAAGGTCATCGGCCCGATGCCATGTCCTGACCGAGGCATCTCATCACCGTCTTTTCGAGATCTAGTGGAAGGGAAGTTGGTCTTGCCTAGTTTCTATGGGATCGACATCCCAAGAAGTTATCGACATCTTCTTGGGCAAGTGATTCGGCCACTTGCGAGGAGAGCAATGTTGATCGCCGACCGTCGAGTACTCATGCCTCGACAATCCGCCACCGGTTTCCAACCACCAGGGCCTCGAACTACCTCGGCACTTGCACAATGCCATCGCCCGAGTTCGAATAGTCCGTGTTAGTGTAAGTCGCCCCGCACTTGCACAATGCCATCGCCCCGGTTCGAAACGACCATTCGTACGCACTTGTCATATTTCCAACCCCACGCGGCCTTTCACGAAAATAGATGACAAGATATCTTACCCGATTTCATGGATGGTAGAGCTTTAGTCGTGTTGCGCCCATGGCCGTGGCTCTAAGTTTTCCGTCCGGTTTCAATATCTTGTATGCCCCTTCCCCAACCTTTCTCAACTATCGTGTAGGGTCCTCCCCACCGTGGTGCAAGTTTACCGCCTTCTTGTCACGCTCATAGCTAGGTAGAGCTTTTAGTACCACCTGCCCCGGTTGGAATTCTCTTGGCCGGACCCGTTTGTTGTATTCCCGTTGGATTCTTCGTTGGTAATTTTACATCTTTTGTAGTGCCATCTCTCTCGTTTCTTCCAAATCGTCAAGTTTAGCCAAGATAAGGTCCGCCGAGATGTTTCGCCTCCACGCTTCTTGGCCCTTGTGGTAGGTATCATCGCCTCCGTAGGTAGGATGGCTTCGGTCCCGTATGTTAGCATGAAGGGTGACAGTCCCCGTTGCCTCCTCGCGCGAGTTGTCCTATATGCCCACAAGACATTGTAGAGTTCTTCACACCACTCCCCATATTCCCCACGAGTTTCTTCTTCATGTTATCGGCGATGGTCTTGTTTGTGATCTCGGCCTGTCCATTGCTTTGGGGGTATAAAGGCGTGGACTTGCTCTTTCGGATGTTGTAAGTGTTGAATAGTAGGTCGATGTTTTTGCCTTGCAATTGTTTCCCGTTGTCAGAAACGATTGCTGCCGGCCCCCAAAGCGGCATATGATGTGTTCCCGATGAACCGAAAACATCCTTATCCCGTATGTGCCTTAGCGGAGCGGCCTCAACCCACTTGGTGAAATAGTCTGTGGCCACAATTAAATACTTCCTTTGTCCCGATCCGACGTGTAGTGGTCCCACGATATCGATTCCCCATTTAGCAAAGGGCCAAGGGACTAATGACTAATTCAATGTTACAATAGCCTTGCGCATGTATCTTCTTTTTCCAAATTTCTCGCACTCGTCGCAAACGGTGGCCATATGCTTCGGCGTCCTCATTCATGTACTGCCCGTATATCCCATGGTTTTAGCTCGTGCCGCTAGGCTACGCCCGAGCCGTGGTTTCCGCCGCCCCATGTGTGTAATTCGTTAAGGATCATCTGCCCTCTTCCTTACTTAGGCATTTTAGCAATGGTCCTAGGTATGATTTTCTGTGATAGGTGCCATCCCTAAGTTCGTACGCGCGGCTTTGCTCTTGATCTTGTTGATCTCAGGCCTCCCTTGGGCAACCTTCCCGCTTCGAGGTATTCATGAATCGGCTTTCTCCAATCATCGGCCTTGCATTGACGGTAGTGGTTGCCGCGACTTGTGCGCCGATATCCACGTTCCTGCACCGAAGGCATTAGGATCCTCATGATTCGAATACCCTCAATGCTTGAGTCAAACATGGAGGCGATATATGCCAAGGCATCCGAGTGCCGATTGTCTTTTCTCGCAGATATGCTCTGAATTTGATGCTTGGTATTTGCCCGATGTAGGATTGGGCGAGCTCCCGCATTTTTGCAACAAGGGGTCATGTATGGCATATTGCCCTGATTTGCCGCACAACTAGTCGGGAGTCGCTTGTCGGGCCGTACCTCCCGGATGCCCATCTCCACGATCAAGCGTAGGGCATGTATTACCGCTTCAGTACTCCGTGACATTGTTGGTTGCTTTGAACTCAAGCCTAAAAGAGTGGACCATTTTCTTGCCCTTTGGTGTCGTGAAGACCAGCCCCTAAACCTCGATCCGTCTTTGTTGGATGACCCGCCTACAAAGACCTCCCATCGTGCTGGGCCGCAGGTCTCGAGTAAATCGGGTGAGTCCTCTCTGCCTTCCTCCATCCCGGATGTCTTCTACCTCATCCTCGTCACCGAGAGGGAAGTCCGCTGCAAAAATCCGCCACCGCTCGCGCTTTCACCGCTGTCCTCATTTCATAAAAGATATCGAATCGCTTTATCTCGTGCGCTCCATTTGGAGATCCGCCCGACTGGCCGCGTTGTCGAGCACCGACTCTATAGAGGATTTGGTAAGCACTCGGATCTTGTGAGTTTGGAAGTATGTTCGGAGCTTCTGTGTTGCAAACACTAATGCTAGTATGAGTTGTTCGATTCTCGTGTAGTTCTTTCCGCGGTTCATGGTTTTGCTTATGAAATATACCGGTTTTTCCTCTGCCCCTTCGTTCTTGACCAACACGGCGCTGATGGCATGACTGGGTTGCCCCGAGATACAAAGTGTTAGTATGTCTTCGGTTCGGGTCTTTATAACACCCTTAGGCTTGCCGATGTTGCTTGATTTTCTGGAATGCTTTCTCACACTCCTCGGTCCATTTAAACTTCTCTCCCTTCCTTAACGTCCCGAAGAAGTCCTTGCATTTGTCCACGATCGAGAGATGAATCGTCCTAGAGCCGCTAAGTTTCCGTTCAGTCGTTGCACGTCCTTAATCGTGACAGTGATGGCATTTCTATTACAGCTTTGATTTTATCCGGATCTGCCTCGATCCCTTTGTCTGTGATTATCCTAGAAACTTGCTCGAGGTGACCCGAAAGGTGCACTTGGACGGATTCACTCTCATCTTATACTTTCTCATGGTTTGGAAGATGCCTCTAAGGTCGCCGATGTGAGTTTCGGCCACTTTGCTCTCGACCAAAGATGTCGTCCACGTATACTTCAATGGTGTCGTGTATTTTTCTTCAAACATGTCCTCCACCAGCCTCGGTATGTAGCGCCCGCATTTTTCAAACTCGAATGGCATTTTGGTGTAACAACATAATCCTCTTGGCGTGAAAAAGATGTATGCTCCCGATCTTCGGGGCCGGGGGATCTCGTTATATCCCGAGTACCCGTCCATGAGCGTGATCGCCCGATACCCGACAATGGATTCCACTAGTTGGTCAATGCCGGGAGAGGGAAGTCGTCCTTTGGGCATGCCTTGTTCAAATCACTATAGTCGACGCAACCCTGACGCCTGCTCCTCTTGGGGACTATCACCATATTAGATATCCATTGTGGGTACCGGGCCTTTCTGATGATTCCCGCAAGCGTACGCTTTTCGGCCCAGCCTCCACTGCGGTTGTAGCTCGGGTGCAATTCTTCTCATCTTCTGTCTGACGGCCCAACTTGGGGTCTATCCTCGATGGTGCGAGCAAACTTCGGGTCGATGCCTTCCATGTCGTGCATCCGCTGTGCAAATACATCCATGTGCTCCTTCAGGAGGGCTATCACCGGGGATTGCTCATTCGTTAAGCGTGACCCTATTCTCACTAATCTCGGCTCCTCCTCGGTGCCCGGGATTGACTTGCCGAGTTGGTTCTAGGGCCGGTGTTTTGCTTTGGCTCGCCGACTGGCTGTCGCCTCCCGTGATTGCTATAAGACTTCTGTCTCGCCCGCTTCGTAGGTGGCGATGGCTTGTGACATCACCTTTTCCACCTCTCCCGCTTCCATTTCCTTAGACTTTTTCTTTTCTTGGCGTTTCCTCGACCGTCTTTCCTCGTTCTGTTGGATGTCTATCTCGCACACATTGTCTTGCCGTCTTGGGGTCGCCTAGCACCTCTACTACTCCGCGGTAAGAGGGGAAGCGCAGCTTCGGTGGTAGGCCGAGGCGACTCCCTTGATCCTCAATCCAAGTCGTCCCAGGATCGCCTCATATGGTGATGCGACATCGACTACGCAAAAGGTGGTCAATGTGTCAAGGAACCTTCCCGTCCGAGACTCGAGAGTGACTTCTCCTTTGGCACTGTCACCGCACCGTTGAAGCCGTAAATTGGAGCAAGTCGATGGGATCAGGATGTCATCGACAATTCCATCCTCTTGAAAGTGTCATAGAACAAAACTTCGACGGAACTACCACTATCCATTAGTATTGCCGCGACGCCCCCATTCCTCAATCATCGTGGGTTATTACTAAGGGATCTCCATGTGCTTGTCCGTTCAATGGGACATCTTTCGCCGAAAACGTAATCCTGGTTGCATCATCCACGGCTCCATAGGGAGGGTCTTGGCCACGCTAAAGATTTCTCTCGCCCGATCCGTCCCTCTTGTGTATTCTCGAGGTGATACCGGTCCCCTAAATCGTATCCTTGTGTTGCTGAGTGTGATATGGTGTTACAGAACCGAGCGCCGCGATTGATTCTTATTTGATGTACCGGGACCTCGGGCTAGGCCGGTGTCGATGGTGTTTTGACGAAATGCCAGATACCCATCGCGGATCGTGTGGCCGGACGATGTCCTTCACTTCTACAATCGTTGGTCAAATGGCCGCGAACCGATGATAATGGCGAACTCCGGTGGTTCCTCGTCCCGTCGAATTGGATTCCCGAGTCTTGGGGTAACGGATATCATTCCTCTTTTCCACTTCCTTGAACACTTCTTCCAAGGGTGCATTGAGTGGGTGTATGATCTTGGCTCGTGGCAGGCTTCTTTCCCCTCTCAACCCAGACTTTCTTGTTTTCACCCCGGGCCGGGCACCGGTCTTTTCTGGATCGCTTCGCGCTTCTCTCGGTAGCCTCCTCTCGTGGTGCTCGCCTCTTGTATTCCCCCTGTCTTGCGCTCCTTCCCGGATCTCCTCTAAGGCGATATAGTGCTCCCGCATCTTCCGATCTCCCGTAGCGTCTTGGGCTTTTCGTGTACATCGCCACCCGATGGGATCCGACTTTCTTAGCGAGTTCTCGGCCGAATATCCGTTGGTCGACCGGTGCCTTCCTATATCCGTGCATAACTTCCTCCATCTATCCGTTAAGGAACGCAATGGCTCCCTCGCCTCCGTGCTGGGTAAATAACTTGTCGACTCAAGCCGAGCTATGCTGTTATGCATGTACGTCTCGAGAAAGGTTTCCACCAAAACCGCATAGCTTCCAACGGATTTATCGGGCAGGGTGTAGAACCAACTCTTCGCTTCTCCTTCAAGACTAGCAGGGAAGAACTTACACATGACCACATCGTGATTCTTCCACCTTAGTAAAGGACATGCCGTACATCTTGATGTGCTCTCCCGCATCGCCCGTGCCGCTCGAACCTAGATGGGAAGATTGGCAACGTGCACTTTGGTGGAAATGGTGTTTGGTCCAGCTTCTCTGTGAATGGTGTCTTCTCTGGCTTCATTGATTACTTCGCTAACTTGTCATCCTCGTTGTCTCCAAATGCCGCTTTCTTAATTATTCGCTCGAGCCGTTCGATCTTTGTTTGGTGGACGCGTCCGCACTCTCGTTGGTTACTTCCTCATCGGCCAAGAATCCTCTCGAAGGCCCATACCCTTCTCTCGGCCGATTAGGGTCGGTACTGTCCTCGGCTTGGTGAAGGGGGTGGGTCGTCCCTTGGAGGTGTGTGATTGCTAGAGGCGCCTCGGCTTGATGATCCCCCCTCGACCCCGTCCTTCTATTGCGGAGTTGGTGGTTCTCGTATTCTAGCGCCAAGTTTCTCCTCTGCAATTCTCTCATCAAATCCTCCTGTCTTCTTTGACTTGCCAGTATGGCGAGTAACATCGGATCAGTGCTCTCGTGACTAGAGTGACCGTTCATTTGGTGTCCCGTTGTGTTAGGGGGTGCGGTTGGGGGTCTCGCAGGAGAGCGATGGGAGGGACGACGGGGCCGTTGGGTGACCAACCACCACCGGGGGAACAACCGAAGCTGGGGGCGGTTGGCCGTTGCGGGGGACGTCTCGATTGGGGTTCCTCCTCGCCAAGTGTACTTGCCTAAGTCTTTCGGCCTCACGTTCTAAATCTCTTTGGTGTTCTGAGGTGGTCTTTCTCCCTCCGCTCCTCGTGTATCGTTTGGACTTCCTCCTCCTCCTCCGTATCCGATGCAGCTTCTCCCGTCTTCCATGCCGCCTCGTTCCTCGGTCCCATCTCGACTTGGGTTAATCCTCAACCTCCTGTGGGAAGTCGTCATCTCGGCCCGTATCGACTTCCTCGTCGACCGTAGTCATGCCTTTGATCAATGCCCGAGTCTCGCCCTGGCTCGTTAGGTCGACGATCTCCGTGGCCGGGAATCCGTGAGTCCCTCTTGTCCGCTAGATCCCGCCGTGACTCGGTTCTCGTGATCCCGCTCCGTCCCGAGGTACTTGCCATTGCCTTTGCTATCGTCCTCTTCCTCGGCCACCTCTCCACTTGTTCCTACGTCCAAGAAAGTAGATAAGACTTACTTCAACCGCTTTCGAAAAGGTTAAGGATGGAGTACAAATAGTTCAAAGGCAGAGTGGAAAAGATCTTTATAGTACGATTCCCCTTTACGTTAGCGTGTCGATCTCAAAGAATAAAATCGTTTTTGCCGCAAACGGACAAATTTTGAAAAGTCGTCTTGACACATCGCTTCGTACTCTTTCCTAAGCATTAATCATTATTTGTCCTAACATTCCCAGCGCCGTAAATCATTAATCATTCGTGCGTTGAATCGAAGATTTCTTTCACTACGGTGATGGGTGGCAACGACGACCCTTAACGACCGTCGTGTTGATGGCCGCAAGATTCCTATAATTCTTCACCGATGTCGTGAGGCTTTCATTATGGTGAGACTCAGTGTCGTTCACCATAATCCCGCCGCCATGGTTTCCAAGATCTAGACTCAACGATTCCGAGCTAGCCCCGTTTCCACCATTATCATGCTTCGTTTACCTTGCTAAAATGAAGACAGGTGTGAAATGGAGATAGATGCGACAATATCTCTCCCTAGAAAATAGTCCTAGTAACCTACGCGTTGCGCCTGTTAGAGTTTTTCGTTTAGCATCAACTATCCTTACTGGATGTCGATAGGAGTCGTCGAATCTCTCTCTTGCAACGGGGTTGGAAGCCATAGATCACTAATCATCGAAATGGAATCCCCTTCTAGCTTCTACCAACATCGAAAGATGCTATTTTGGGAGCTCATGGGTCATCCGATAATTCTCTCGAGGTGTCTCAAACATACAACTTTATCTTGACAAACTTCGACGACTTCGCTTTTAAGCGTAAAACTTGTTTTACTTGGAAAATGGAGACTACCTGGTTAAAACGCGAAACGAACTTATACCAATTCGACACGAAGATAACAAAACGAAGATAACTAGCAAGAACGCAAGGCTAACTTTACCAATCTCGACAAGATGTTGCTAAGAAGACGAAGATAACAAAACAAGAACACAAAGCTAACCTCCATCGACTCAACAAGACGTTACTTAAAAAAAAAGAACAAAGATAGCGAATCCAGAAAGGGTTTCTCCCTTAGCATCAACCAAACAAGGTGGCTTAGAGCTCGGAGTTTCCCCTTTGGTGTCCGATTTCAAGGTATCCGAGATGTTATACGGTCCCCTTAGTCGGCGCCGAATGTAGATGTAGAAAATCCTACCACTACATCCAAAGGTCACTAAACACATACACAAGGAAGCAAAGCAAACAAGAGAAGTAATAGAACACGAGATGTACGTGGTTCCTAGCATGATTACCTACGTCCCACTGGGTGTAAAAGAAGATCTTATTACTCGACTCAAGGTTACAAGACGGATTTATCTCTCTCAATGTTTTAGTATGCTCTCTTTTCCTCACCTCTTGCTTAGGTTCTTCCTCTCTACATGGTCTCTATTTATAATCTTGTATGGTAAATTTTTTTCATGGAGGTAGGATAAAACTTATCTCTCTCATACAGGTGGAGGATCCCCTCGGATTTCTATATTTACACTATCTCACAATTAAGACATTATTTTTTTTTGTACAAAACCCAAACGACAGCGTAGTGGACGTTAATATTTTGGGAATATATTCATCTTACAAAGCTTTACATACCCACAAATAATGAGCAAATTCCGAAATGTATAGCTCCACCATCTATCACTTTGAAAATCAATCGTCGAAAATCAACAAATTTTCAACGGTTAAAAATTAAGATCGGTAGATGGTAAGGTTTAGAATTTCGGAATAAGCTCATTTTTCATGAATATGTAGAGCTTTGTTAGACGAGCCTATTCCCAAAATATTAGCTTCGAATACTCTACCATTTATGTTTTATCGAGAAAAATATCTCCAAAAATGTGAGATAGTTAAATATAGAAATGTGAAGGGATCCTTCCTCATACAAAAATGCTTTGTAGACCGAGAAAACAAAACACCACCCGCCTCACACAAAAAATTGGACTCCTGCTAGTTTTGCGCGGTTGGGAACCGTGCCTACCAGGACCATCCTAAATCCGTGAAAGTCAATTTTTTTGAGTCATTCCGAAAGAGTTGTGGTCAATGCTATTTACATTCGGAAAATAGGTAAATTGCCCAAATATTTTTAAAACATGGTTCTAATGGACGAGTGTTTGTGGGTGAAAACTGTTTTTGCCGATTTTGGTAATTTTGGGTGTGTGGATGAGAAACGAATCTAAACACTAAACAATGCACTGTACGAGAGTACTTTTGATTCGAGAGATCAATCTGTACAATCCTGGCCTAAACCAAGAAATGGTCGTTCCAGGCTTGCTTCGGTCACAAAGTGAAGGATAAGGGTTGGTCTTAGGGAGGGAAGCGAAGAAAGTGTTGAGACCAGAATAGTTGATTCTGAAGGTGTGGCTGTTTTATGACTTGTATCAGAAAGTGGAATTGGAATGAAAGGGATCAATTCTTTGGTGATTTCTGGATACTGTGATGTTGCCGACCAAAACCTTGTTGTTTGGTGAAAATAGGTGAAGCCTATTTATACAAGTCATATTGAAACGTACCCTGGTCTCGTAGGAAGTGGAAACGATTGGGTGGTGGAAGAATAGAGTAACGTGTAACCGTCAGTCATTATGCTTCCATGATGAAGGAAGTGAATTCGTTTACACCGTTACTTTTTACCACCACTAATTGTCCCGCTTCATGACACTTTCTTGTAACGGGCGCATTGCACGCCGCACGCTGTAAACCGCCAGACCAATACCCTGATGAGCATCCCCAAGTTTGTGACATGTTTGATGTCTCGAGTGTTTTCGTGAAAAACATGTAGCACTTTTCTACGTGTGGCAAGTCAAAGTCAAGGGACCTACCGTATAAAAATAGCATGTGATGCTATTAGGCTCGTTTTGGCTGGTCGCCTAAAACTTGCCACAGGTTTGTCAGTTCGGTGGCGAACTTCGATGCCTAAGATCACATCTCATGAATGAGGGTAGCCGTTGATTATGGCTACCTTGTGTTGGCGCCTAATAATGGCGCAGTGGCGTTTTGGTGTAAGCCAGTGGCAATGTGGCATGGCTGGCATGTCTCGTGCATGTCAGTGGCACGGTGGTGCAAGTGGCGCCTGGCGTAGCCATGGCCACTAGATTTAGGCGGCTGGTCGCCTAAAATTTGCCACAATTCTGTCAGTTTGGTGGCGAACTTGGATGGCTGAGATTGTAATTCAGGAAAGAGGGTGGCCGTTGATTATGGCCACATTCCGTTGGCACATGTTAATGACATAACGACAAAGCCGCAGCGTGGTGTTGTGGCATGGCCACGCCTGTGGCGTCGTGGCATGGCCAAAGCTTTGGCTCCGTGGCCAAAGTTAGGGCTTGGCGGCATGACCAAGGCTAGGATTTGGCGTCGTGGCCAAAGTCAGGGGTTGGCGGCATGGCCAAGGCTAGGATTTGGCGCCGTGGTCAAAGTCAGAGCTTGGCGGCATGTCCAAGGCTAGGATTTGGCGCCGTGGCCAAAGTTATGGCTTGGTGGCATGGCCAAGGCTAGGATTTGGCGTCGTGGCCAAAGTTAAGGCATGGCCAAGGCCAAAGTGGTTCGTGGCATGTTGTGGACTGTGACCAAAAATTAGGGTTTCGGCTAATGCTACTGAAGCAAAAGTCTTGTTTCGATTGTGAAATCCTAATTGGAGTCCATTATGGCATTGGCCACGAACAGAAAGTAGATTAGCACGTAGTGGCGTCATTTGTGGCACATTGGTATGTTACTGCGGCAGAGTGGCATATTGGCATGCCGATTAATATGTTGTTGTGGCAAGGCGCATTTGGCTTGCCAGTTAGTATGGTGGCGCGGCAGGGTGCGTTTGGCCTTTAATGTATGGTGGCGAGTTTAGATCGACTTGATTGGTCAAGAAAAGGGGTCGGCCAAACGTAAGGCACGGCCACACCTCTAATGCTCGTGGCACATTTTAAAGTGACATTATTGGTCGGTAGGAAGGAGAGGGGCCGGCCAAGCATGGGCGTGGCTACACTTATGGTGTGAGTGTGGCGGCTTTAGAGCAACCTGATTGGTCGATGGGGAATAGGGCTGACAATTATGGGCCCAACCACAACTCATGGGAGAGTGGCAGGTTTAAAGCGACCTTATTGGTCGACAAAGGAGTAAGGGCCGGTTAGGTAGCATGGGGCGTGGCCAAGTGGCGCCGGTTAGCCTATGGCATGGCCACGCTCCCCTCATTGTTGCTCCTACTCCGCGTCTATGTTTATTCTTTGCTTTCTGACTGAGTATTTTGTGCAAGGGCCTTAACCTTGGTACTTGGAGGTCCGTGCTACTCTGCTGCGAGTGAACACAAATCCGTCATGCCATACCAATATTAAGGGTTCTGCCAGGGAACATAAGCATAAGAAAAGTACTCAGCAGGCTCCGGCATTTGTGAGTAATGCAGCTAGGAGCTTATACACTCATTAGGTTATATACTAGTGAACAGTTCATCTAGGAGCTTGAGTTTCGATATAATATGAAGAGAGACATAGGTACTCGTCAGATTTTGATATATTCTCCAAATTCCCTGCGGAATACAGACATATCAATGTCTACTACGTCTGATGCCGGGTCAGGTAGATAGACTTTTACAAATTTAGCCCTGAGCTAAAAACCACCATCAACAACGAGTAAAAATTACGGAACATGGGTCATTTGTCCAAATATTTTTAAAACATGGCTCAAATGGACGAATAAAAATTAGTATGGGTGAAATGGACACTACAAAAATAGCAAGGATGAAACTGGATTCATCCTGACTTAAACTTAAAAAATAGTAAGGATGAAACTGGATGCATCCTAATGTAAATTAAAAATAAGAAAAAATATTTGAAAATGGGTAGGATGAAACTGTTTACATCCTGGCTATTTTTAAATTTTTGTCCATTTAAACAGTATCAAAATCTAAATATCCTTTTCACCCAAGAATTGTTGATTTTGGTCTTTTTAACCAATTTTGTGTAAAAATTAGTATGAGTGAAATAGACACCAAAAAAATAGCAAGAATGAATTTGGATTCATCTTTGCTTAAACTTAAAAAATAGCAAGGGTGAAACTGGATGCATCCTGATGTAAATTAAAAATAAGAAAAAATATTTGAAATGGGTAGGATGAAACTGTTTACATCCTGGCTATTTTTACATTCTCGTCCATTTAAACAATATCAAATTTTACATGTGTTTTTCACCCAGGAATTGTTGTTATTGGGTTAATTGACCAATTTTGTGATTTACAATTCAAAAAAAAGCGATATTTTTCTCATTTTTGATAAAGATAAATAAAAAATAAAAGTATTTGGATACCGAGTGAGTGATTATTTACATGCAACTCATGCAACATAAAAGTGAGGGGAACAGTAGTATTATTCCCATGAACTATTTGAAGACAATTGATTCAAACAGAACTCTTGATTAGAGATGAGTCAAGGATCTTCTTGTTTTTGAGTATATAAAAACAGTGAAAAAAAAGTAAAAAAGAAGCCTGAGTTAGAGGAAAGCAGACAAGCAGTTAAAAACAAAAGAAATAAACAGTGACAAAACAAAACATGATGTCTCTTATTTTCCGGTTTTCATATCTTGCACCGAAATCCATCAAACAAACACTCCATCCATCCATCCCCTATTCTCGCCCTATTTAGTAATAGTACCTTGTACCATACTACAATCTTTCAATCCCCCACGCGGGATGCTTCACGCGAGCATATGACCGGTAATAGTCAAACCCAAATGACCATAATGTCCTCAACATTGCATGTGAGCTTGTGTAAAATAAGTCAATTTTAACATTTAACTTGTTGAGGAATTTTCCCTCAGCCATCGTGAAAAGAATCAAGTCAATAATATCGAACTCCGTGAAAAGGATAAGGGCTGTACGACGAGAACTCTCGTTCGAAGATTCTCATAAAAAATGACCAAATTAGGTGTTATCATGGGATGTGATAAAAGCTGGCTAACTTTCATCCAAACCCATTTATACACTCCTTCACACGAGGAGTGTGTCAAAGTTGAGGATAGCACATCAAAAATAGCTTTATGACTTTTAGAAATCGAAAAGTTAACTTTTTGTAAATCAAAATATTTTAATTTTGACTTCTACTTCCAAATGCGCTATAAGAGCCATTTGAGAAAGTAATTTGAGCGGCACATCATTCGCCTCTTAAGCATTTCTTTTCTCCAAAATTTAAATCTATTTAGTGCAGGTCCTATACATATCTTATTATTAAACTAACAAAAACATTTTTAGATCGCTTAGCCCTAAATTTCTTCCAAGCGACATCAATCTCTTTGGTGTTTATATTTGCTCCCCGCAGTCCAAAAATCACCGCTTCACTTAGTATCCTACTGAAAGGGAAAAAATTGTAGGGTGTCGCTCACAGTCTAGATTAACCAACGTTTCCGGCTAGTTGCAAGGAATTTCTTCAAAATACATTTTGATTTTCCTGAAAAGCAAAAAAATATAAATTCACTAATCATTCACAGTCTAGATTAACACCATGTTTGTTTACTCTTGACTCGTCTGAGTCACCTGGATATGAGTCATCTGGATCTGAGTGAAATCACTTGACCCATCTGGATCTGACTCGATATGTTTGATTTGAGTCAGTGATTTGGTCCCGTGAGTTAGGGGTATTTCGTTACCTGACTCAAATGGGTCCGAGTCAGGTGTTATGTCTGAGTCAGAGGTCGAGTAAGATCTGACTCAAAATGCAAAACAAACGGTCTGACTGTTGACTCGGCATGAGTCAGGGGTTGACTCAGATCCATACACCGAGTCAGCTGCAAGCAAACAAGGTCTAATCCACATTTCGTTATAATTACAAATTTCAATACAATAACTATAGGAGATTAATCCAGATTTGTTATAATTTCAAATTTCCACACAATAACTATCGGATTTTTCGCTCGATGGGGTAGCAGAATGAAACGTGGGTGGTCAAACAAAAGTAACCCAAAAAAGTCATTTTGATAATCAGATGTGAATACTCACTTTTTTCTTTCTTCAGAATACTAGTGTACTAGTTGTTCTGGGAGCAGCTTTAAATAATGGATATTTCCTCCTCTCATTTCTTCAATTCACAGTTAGTGTTTTTCAAGTGTCATTTTCTTTAGTTTCACACATTCATTCATGGTTCATATTGATCTATTCAAAACACAACTACAACTCCAACTATAGTTCTTGGTTCTAGGGAGGAAACAAAAACAAAACCAATCAATACATCCTCGGTGAAAAATAAGCAAGTCAAATATCCAAAACACAGAGAGAGAAAGAAAGAGTTTGCAATGTCATCACAGGATACAACTGAGGACATAAATAAGGTAGAGTACTGGAGATGGACTGAAGAACAGGGTATAGAACTTGGGTCTATTGAAAAACCAGAGAAAAATTTACAAACAGTAGAAGAAGAAGAAGCACAAGTGAGTGAAAAACAAGTAGTAATGGAGGAGAAGATGAGTAATAGTAATGATAATAAAGATAAGAAATTGGATGAGAATAATAATAAAGAGAATCATACTAAGAAACAGCAACAAGTAGTTATTGAAGATGAGGAGAAGAAACCCATTAATTCTTTAGCTCCAGTTGGATTTAAGGAATTGTTTAGATTTGCTGATAATTTGGATTATGTTTTAATGGTGATTGGTACATTAGGTGCTGTTGTTCATGGTTGTTCTTTACCTTTGTTCCTTAGATTCTTTGCTGATCTTGTTAATTCTTTTGGTGCTAATGCTAATCATATTGACAAAATGATGGATGAAGTCTTGAAGGTAATCATCTCATCATCATCATCATGATCCAATTCCATCAAATTTTTTAATTGATTTGATTTGATACACATTTCTTGATATTTTTATGATTTTTTTGCAGTATGCATTTTACTTTCTTGTTGTTGGTGCATCAATTTGGGCATCTTCATGGGCAGGTTTGTTTGTCATCATCAGCAATCAGCATCCAATCTCTCTGTTTTGCTCTGTTTTTGTGATTTTTCCTGAAATTTTGTTTTTTTTTCTGTGTGTGTTTACAGAGATATCATGTTGGATGTGGACTGGAGAAAGACAATCAGCAAAAATGAGAATCAAATATTTAGAAGCAGCATTAAACCAAGATGTTCAATACTTTGATACAGAAGTTAGAACTTCTGATGTTGTTATTGCTATCAATACTGATGCTGTACTAGTCCAAGATGCCATTAGTGAGAAGGTAAACAAATTTTCTTTTCAAAACCCAAATTAATTCTAAGGAAACTGAATCTAATCTTGTTGTTTTCGGGTTTTTTTCGAAACAGTTGGGAAATTTCATGCATTATATGGCAACATTTGTGACTGGATTTGTTGTGGGTTTTACTGCTGTTTGGCAATTAGCTTTACTTACACTTGGAGTAGTACCTGTTATTGCTTTGATTGGAGGTATTCATACTACTACATTATCCAAATTCACTTCAAAAAGCCAAGAATCTCTATCTCAAGCTGGAAATATAATTGAACAGGTAACTACATCAGATTCTCATGCTTCGAAATTTCGAGTTCCGAAAATTTTATTTATTTGATTATGATGGCAAGAAAAATTGAATGAATTGCAGACAGTGGGTCAAATAAGAACAGTCTTCTCATATGTTGGTGAATCAAGAGCATTACAAGCTTATTCCACTGCACTAAGGAATTCTCAAAAAATTGGTTATAGAATTGGATTAGCTAAAGGAATTGGTTTGGGTGCAACTTTCTTCACTGTTTTCTGTTGTTATGCTCTTCTTTTGTGGTATGGAGGTTATTTGGTTCGTCACCACGATACCAATGGTGGTCTTGCCATTGCTACCATGTTTGCTGTCATGATTGGTGGATTGTAAGTTTTTCAATCTTTCGCCTCGAAATTTTGTGTTGTTTTAATTTTAGAGTGTTTGCAAGAATTGAAAGTTTTTGTTGTTGTGTTGATTATGAATAGGGGATTGGGTCAAGCAGCTCCAAGTATGGCAGCATTTGCTAAAGCTAAAGTAGCAGCAGCAAGAATCTTCCAAATTATTGATCACAAACCAAGTATTGATAAAAATGCTGAGACGGGTCTCGAATTAGATTCAGTAACAGGACATGTTGAATTGAAAAACATCAATTTCTCATACCCATCAAGACCAGATGTTCAAATCCTAAACAACTTCTCATTAAATGTTCCGGCCGGAAAAACCATTGCCATAGTAGGAAGCAGTGGTTCTGGTAAAAGTACTGTTGTTTCTCTAATCGAAAGATTCTACGATCCATCTGCAGGTAATTTCCCTATATTCTTTTTAATGTTCTAAAATGAAATTTGAGTTTTTGTTCTTGAAACTCATGTGTTAGGTAAATGAATTACATGTCCACAGGGGAAGTATTGGTAGATGGGAAAGACATAAAGACATTGAAATTAAGATGGTTGAGACAACAAATTGGACTTGTAAGTCAAGAACCAGCTTTGTTCGCAACATCCATTAAAGAAAACATGCTCTTAGGTAGAACTGATGCTACCCAAGTTGAGATTGAAGAAGCTGCTAGAGTTGCTAATGCTCATTCATTCATTATCAAACTCGCCGAAGGTTATGATACTCAGGTAATCCTTCTTTCTAAGCTTATTCTTGCCGTTCCATAGACCCAAACAACAAAAATTCTGCAATCGAGGCAGGCTGTTGAAATACTGTGTTGACTGCTGTGTGTTTAGGATGTCATGTCCCGGTTGGTTTACTTTGGAAACTTGTCCGGAGAGGATCTTTTTTTCCTTTTGCATTGAGTTTTGGACACTATTGACAAAAAGGCGTGTCTGGGTAATGTTATCTGTTATATTCTAGGATGTGGTTCAGATCTCTAGATGTATACTTGCCAAATGGTTTGGTAACATGTTAATGATCTGTCATTTTCTATCCGTATAACAGTCAATAATGTTAAACAAGTCATATTCTGCAATTATGTGAAACTGTTTTCCTGAAGAAAAAAAAATGAATTTCTGTGAATTAGGCAAATTTTTTGTAATTAAGAAAGACTAAATTATGTACTAGTGTACTTTGTTTAATTCTTTAAAAAATTTGGGGTTCCTTGTAGTCAACTGATTCAAACCTTGCTTATTTTAAGTCAATCATGGAGAGAGTTGTTTCATATAAAACTGATAGAAAAATAACATAGTCTCAGTCAACATGTGCTGAAATAAAGAATGAAAAAAAAAAAAAAACAAAAAAACAAAATTTATATTCAATTGACTTTAAGTACTGTTTTAACTCCTAAATACCTGCAAAATCATATGATATTAAACTCAATATTTTATTGATTGTTGAAAATTAGAAAGTTGTGGTAAAAATTTGTTACTGACAGTAAAATTGAGAGAGTGAAAGTTAACTTGGTAATTGCAGGTTGGAGAAAGAGGGTCTCAATTATCTGGAGGACAGAAGCAAAGGATTGCTATTGCTAGAGCAATGCTTAAGAACCCAGCAATCTTACTATTAGATGAAGCAACAAGTGCATTGGATTCAGAGTCAGAGAAGCTAGTACAAGAAGCTCTAGATCGGTTTATGATTGGAAGAACGACTCTAGTCATTGCACATCGTCTCTCAACTATCCGTAAAGCTGACCTTGTGGCAGTTTTGCAACAGGGAACAGTTACTGAAATTGGTACACATGATGAACTTTTTGCAAAAGGTGAAAATGGTGTTTATGCTAAACTCATTAAAATGCAAGAAATGGCTCATGAAACTGCTGTTAACAATGCAAGGAAAAGTTGTGCAAGTGCAAGGTATGTCACAATATTATAATCACTGTGTATAATCAAATTTCATTACTGGTACAGAATTTGATTCTGCAAAAGAGCAGTTGTTTAACTCAGTGTTGTTGGTTCTCTTAACAGGCCTTCTACTGCTAGAAATTCTATCAGTTCACCCATAATAACCAGGAATTCTTCATATGGTAGATCACCATATTCACGACGACTATCAGACTTTTCTACAGCAGATTTTGTGCACTCTATCGACGGTTCATATGCTAATTATAGACATGAAAAGCTTCCATTCAAAGCACAAGCAAGCTCGTTCTGGCGTCTTGCCAAGATGAATTCTCCTGAATGGGCTTATGCTCTTGTTGGCTCAGTTGGTTCTATAGCATGTGGTTTCATAAGTGCCCTTTTTGCCTATGTTCTTAGTGCAGTTCTTAGTGTCTATTACAGCCCAGATCATGCTTACATGCGCAGAGAGATTGCAAAGTACTGTTTCGTGTTGATTGGGGTTTCTTCAGCAGCTCTTGTCTTCAATACATTGCAACATTTCTTTTGGGATGTTGTTGGTGAGAATCTAACAAAGCGGGTTAGAGAGAAGATGTTGGCAGCAGTACTAAAGAATGAGATGGGTTGGTTTGACCTCGAAGAGAATGAGAGTGCTAGAATTGCAGCTAGACTTGCAATGGATGCCAATAATGTCCGATCAGCAATTGGCGACAGAATTTCAGTTATCATGCAAAATTCAGCTCTTATGCTTGTTGCTTCTTTGACTGGTTTTGTATTACAGTGGCGCCTTGCCCTTCTCCTCCTTGCCGTTTTTCCTGTTGTTGTTGCGGCTACTGTTTTACAGGTTTGTGTTTCAAATAGTTCCCTACATATGATCTTCAAAACATTACTATTAGATTCGCAATTTGTTTAGGCTGCCAATGGTTACTAATTGTTTATTGTTTGTAATGTCAGAAAATGTTCATGAAAGGATTTTCGGGTGATTTGGAAGCTGCACATGCCAAGTCCACTCAGTTAGCTGCTGAGGCAGTGGCCAATGTCAGAACCGTTGCTGCTTTCAATTCAGAAGAAAAAATCGTCGGCCTCTTCTCTGCGAACCTTCAAACACCTCTGAAACGCTGCTTCTGGAAAGGACAGATAGCTGGAAGTGGATTTGGTGTTGCCCAGTTCTTACTATATGCATCTTATGCTCTTGGTCTATGGTATGCCTCCTGGCTTGTTAAGCATGGTATATCTGACTTCTCAAAGACAATCCGTGTCTTCATGATTCTCATGGTGTCGGCTAATGGTGCTGCTGAGACACTAACTCTTGCACCAGACTTCATCAAAGGTGGTCAAGCCATGCAATCTGTGTTCGATCTACTTGACCGAAAAACTGAAATTGAACCTGATGATCATGACACTACTCCAGTCCCTGACCGTTTACGTGGTGATGTAGAACTCAAGCACATCGATTTCACCTACCCATCTCGCCCTGACACACTAATATTTAGAGACCTGTCTCTCCGTGCTCGAGCTGGAAAAACATTAGCACTTGTTGGTCCAAGCGGATGCGGCAAAAGCTCAGTGATTGCTCTTGTTCAGCGATTCTACGAACCAGCATCTGGTAGAGTACTGATTGATGGAAAAGACATTCGCAAGTATAATCTAAAAACATTACGAAGACACATCGCTATGGTACCACAAGAACCATGTCTATTTGGAGACACAGTTTATGAGAATATTGCGTACGGCCGTGAATCAGCAACAGAAGCCGAAATCATTGAAGCTGCAACATTAGCAAATGCACACAAGTTCATTTCAGGGTTACCAGACGGATACAAAACATGGGTTGGTGAGCGAGGAGTGCAGTTATCAGGTGGACAGAGACAAAGAATCGCCATTGCACGAGCCTTCCTTAAAAAGGCCGAGATAATGTTATTAGATGAAGCAACAAGCGCACTAGATGCAGAATCAGAAAGATGCGTGCAAGAAGCACTTGACAGAGCTTGTTCAGGACGAACAACTATTGTTGTTGCACATCGGTTAGCAACAATTAGGCACGCAAATGTGATAGCTGTAATCGATGATGGCAAGGTAGCTGAACAAGGGTCACATTCACATCTACTAAACCATTTCCCTGACGGTTGTTACGCTCGCATGATACAGCTGCAGCGATTTACGCCTATGCAGCCGATCGGAATGGTTTCTGGATCGAGTTCATCGGCACATATTAAAGGAGCAGACAAAGAAAGTTAGTAACAACATAGAGTCAGTAATGGTTTTTCCTGTTAAGTGTTTTTTTGATTTTCTCTTTTTTTCTTGGCGGTTTTTTCTGTTAAAAAATATATAGTAGGGATTTTTATGTAATATAATTTTCCAGATTAAAATGGACTGTTAAATGACTAAAATTTAGACTAAACTTTGTGAATCAACTCATTTACTTCAGTTTTGAGCTCAAACTCAAAGTATTAGAATGTCCTCCAAAATGGGGTGACCTCAAATGTGTAGGACCCTCCATCCTTCATCTAAGAAGGGACATCCTTTTTATGGGAGGTGGATCCCATTTCCCATGCCACGGTCAAAAGACGAAGTGATGGAAGTGCACATGACTTTGAGAAATAGCACGTTATTCCAACACTCCGTCCGGATCCAGTCACCTTCCCTTACAAGGGGATCCACGGACGCTCCGTTTTTTGAGTCGTGTCCGCGTCCGACTCGCGTCGGACACAGGACGCGCGTTAGACACTGACACGACGCGTGTCCGACGTACCAATATGCACGTTTCGGACGCGTCTTATTTGGACGCACAGATGACTCGTGGTTGAAACATTATTTTTTCATTTTTATTTAAACTTCTTCCTTTATTTTTACTATTATTAACTAAATGAAGAAAGATAAACATTTAGATCAATCATTTAAGTCTCTATTAAGATTTTCTAATTGAAAATCACATCACATATATCCTTGGTTGGGCATGTGTTGTTCTTAGAATGCATTTTGATTGTGCCATGTGTTTAATAGTGATAATTGCTTGACATTCGGCGTGTATAAACAAACGATCTCTCATTTTCTTTTGAAATTTATACACATGTAGTATTATTTTCTAATTTTTAGGATTGAAACACTTGAGTTTGCGGTATAAATACATAATTGTATATATAAATCTTCTCAAGAGTATGAAGCACAGTTTGGCTAACTTTGCCTGTGTAAGTGGCGGTTCAGATTTGTCCTCACTAGAGATAAATCTAGGGATGCAATCGTTTGTCATAAGTGATGGTTGTGATTGTAATTAGAAATGCATCTAACGGACAAAATTTATCATGTCATTAAGGTTCCATAATTCTTCATAATAAATAGCATATTAATTTGCCATGATAATATTTTATTAAATGTCAAATTAAAAATGATAATGTAACAATTATTCTACTTCATAATAAATACTCTATTAGTTTTCCATGATAATATTTTATTAAATGTCAAATTAAAAATGATAATATATAAACTATTCTACTAATGATGATAATAAATATATTTTTATTAGCTAATACTTGGGATTAGTTTGGTATTGCTGCGAGCTTTACAAAAGTGCTTTTCCGATGTATATTATTGTGCCGAGCTATGTAAAAAAAAGAAGCAATTGAATGGTTGCAAATTATAAACTAAAGATAAAACTATTTTAAAAAACGATCAAAGTCTAGGAAAATATCAGGTTCAACTATAGTTAGTGAAAAAATGACAAAAATAGACATATATCTGAAAATTGTTTATTCTATTTTATTATGCATAAAATAAGTAAATTTTCTACTGTTAGAGTACATATATGTAATATTAAAATTACTAATTAGTATTATTACTAAAAAGTATTATTTTTCTTAACCACTTTTTAAAAATCAATAATTTCTTAATATTTATTGTTGATAAATAAAAGTATATTTCAGTGATACGGTATAACATAAAATGTAGTTTGAAAATAAAAAATAATTATTTTTAAAGAATAAAATATAACGAATAAAAATTGGTGTGATCATACATATATTCAAGGATAATTTTTGTGAGTTATAAAAAAAAGGTGGGATAGAATTGGAAATTAAAATATGAAGTTAGGGTGAACTATAGTATTTGCTTTTGAAGCTTTGAAAAGCACCTTCACCCCCACTTTTAAAATTGATAGATTTTGGAAGTGTTTTGCATAAAAAACACTTTACGAAATCTTTACCAAACACTAAGATGAAAAAATATTGCTATAAATATGTTTTCAAAGTACGTTTTTTTTAAAGAAAAAAAAAACAGTACCAAACTTAGTTAGATTGACTAACAATTATACAAGTGGAACATAGTGACGGTGGCAAGTATTGGTGCCCAGTGAGTAATTTCGCATCGTCTCACGTATTTCTTGATAAATGGTTTAACGTTATTTTTATTTAGTGATGATGGATAACATAGTTTATTGTTAGTAGAGCTTATTGTTATTAGGTTAAGTAGTTAACGATTTGACTTACTAACTAATCATGGTTTTATTATTTTTATGCAACGAATAACCTCACATTTGGAAGCGTAATGTCGTAGAATGTAATGTCCTAACCCTCTACCGATAATGTCCTTACTTAGCCAGTGCGATCATCTGACAGTATGGTATTTTCAATGGTCACCGCTGCGGTCATCCAACACCAGCTTCTCGAGAGGTTACCCATTCCAGGATTACTCAATACCGAACATGCTTAACAATAGAGATTTTTCGCCAACTATGAAGCCAATTATGCTGAAAAGGTATCGGTGTTAGGAAATGACAAACCATTACCTATATTCCATTTGACGAATCCTACCTGCCGAGTCGGAGTACTATAATACCACCAACTTAATTTGGAACCGTCTTTGGCTCTGCAATATGTTCAATCCTAGACTCTGGCATTTTTTCTCACTCATGAGACCCTTTCCCGAAACAATCCGTCAAGCATAATCTTTCACCATCGACAGGTAACCTGCGGTCGACTCTAATGCCATTTGTAAGGACCTGATCCTCCGTCAATATTGTCCCCACTTAGTCACTGTGGTTATCCGATAGTGTGACATTTTCAACTGACACTAATGTAGTCATCCATCAGTAGTTTTCTGGGAGGTAACCCATCCATAGATTACTCTCGCCCGAGAACGCATAAATTTAGTGATTTTTACCAACTCTGGATCCAACTACGTTTAAAAGGCTATAATGTTACGAAAGGACAACCCATTACCTATATTCCATTCGGTGAACTCTTCCTTCCGAATTGAATTACGTACATAATGTATATGGGAATTTTTGAAAAACTAAAACTACATAGTATGTGAGTAAAATGGTTGCCATCGGAAATGACTTAACATTTTAAAATATAATACCTAAAGTGAATGAATTAGCTTTTCATTATGTTATTGAAATAGTAAGAACATATAATATATACGATATGTATTGTTGAGTCAATTCTGAGTTTTACTCATTCTAGACTATTCTTAAAGGGGGAAAAATCAACAAGAATCCGAACACTATTAATATCTACACAATTATTCTTGAGACAAATGAGTTCAGGTGCTTTAATTTTGTTACATCTTACATAGTTTAATGTTTTTGGTTCCACTCGGTTGTTGGAGTATGTGGCGCAATAAACCACATATGTATAGCTAGGTATAGTCCCTCATGGAATAAAGATGAATACATGTGGAGCTTAATAAGCTTGGGCATCTCCATACATAGCACCGAGGCATTTTAGACACACCTCTTATCCCAAGGTGGTCAAGTGGGGTTCGGGGTTATGTGGTCGGGCCCCGAGTAGTGTCTGATGGTCCATGAAGATCCTAACAATTGGTATCAGAGCCCATGGTTTGGGATACTATCTGAATGTTAAAGTGGTTGCGGATGTCACCCGGTTTAGGGTGCAAGTGGAATCATACTCAAGGTGGAGCAGGCAAGGCCCAAAGTTGAACGGTCTCTCAAGGTGGAGTTAGTGTCGCACCCATTGACTCAGGTGGAGCAGGGTTCTAAATCGGCAAGTCAATGCTCAAGGATGAACTGACGCTCAAGGTGGAGTTAGTGTCTCACACATTAACTGTGGAGCATGGTTCTAGGTGGGAAAGAAAATGCTCAAGGTGGAATTAGTGCTTGCCTTCTCATTAAATCAATGTAGAGTAGGATTCTAGGGCGCATAGTGACAATAATCATGATCGATGGGTAGCATATACAGATGGTAATCATATGATGGAGTCTGATTGGATTGGTGAAATGGTTTAATCTCGCCAAGGTGGAGATTTTTGGAATATGTGGCGCGATAAACCACATAGATATAGCTAGGGATAGTCCCACATAGAAGAAAGAGGAGCACATGTGGAGCTTAATAAGCTTGGGCATCTCTTTAAGTAGCACCGAGGCATTTTAGATTAAAACCGCACACCTTCTATGCCAAGGTGGTCAAGTAGGGACATCATCGGTGATATGTGGTCGGGCCCATAGTAGGTTCCTTTGATCCATGAATATCCTAACATCGTTCACTAAAATAACTTCGCTATAACTTCATTGCTGGCTTGAGGATACAACTCGAGAAGGGAGAGGCATAACAATGATATCTATATGGTTTTAATTTCCTTTACTTTTGTAATGATAAAAATGGTAAACTTGATATTAATACATATTATATTTAATATTCATATATGGAAAAATGCATAACTGAATAAAAATTATGCCTGTGCCGTTACGGCATGGGTTAAGCGCTAGTACTAATATAAAGAAAATAGCTCTTTTTGGTAGGAGACCTCCTAAATTACTTAGTTGTCCCCATTTTTTACATATTTACATAAATACCATTGTTTTTAAAAATAGATCAAAATTTTTAAAATTTTAATATCTTTTAATTATCTACGTAACGATTACAAATAGGAATAATAAATTTTTGTTTTAGGAATTTTTTTTTCATGACTTACAAAATTTAGTATGTTGGATAAGTAAAATTCAAACATGTGCATCGCACATGTGTCCTTACTAGTACTATATAAATAAAATATGTATATACGTGTCCGCGTCCTAGTGTTTTGAGAATTTTGTAATGTCCGCGTCTACGAGTCTGCGTCTGTGCAACCCAGGTCCCACAGAATGATCAGTAAAATTCATACTTGCGGTCAGGGGAGGGAAGGTCAACTAATGTCTTGAGTAAACATCTGCCCGTCTAGCAAAGTTGGTAGAGCGCAAGGCTCTTAACCTTGTGGTCGTGGTTCGAGCCCCACGGTGGGCGTGATTTTTTGTTCGAACTTAGGGGCCACTGTATCACCACTCAGTAACTATAATAATTCGTTGATAGCATAAACAAGGTCGACTATAAATGATCTTTCAATTATGAACACCATGAATAGAAACCATGGAGGAGGGGGATGCATTCATCTCATCAATCTCTATCCCTCTTAATTTGTCTACAAAGACATTAGTACAGATTAAGTGGTCCTAAAGGCAGGATTCCACGTGCATTAGGAGACATGGATATAGATACCCTAAAATGGGATTAGGACAGTGTACCAATCAAAATTCATATATACATCTATTTGTAGGATACTGATCTCATTTCCTAAACCATATATACCCTACCCACCATTAACCAAGCACTCCTATTATCCTCCTACCCCAGCCACTTGCATAATAGAATCGTACTAGCAACTACTTGTCAGCCACTTCCACAAAGAAGAATAGAAGAAGTTGGGTAATATTTTTTTTTCTTCTTCTGAGAGAAAAATATGGAGGAGACAACATTGACTTGTTTTCATGTGATGGTTAACCCTACAATGCACATGTCAAAGTTTTTATCAGCACTGAAATTAATGGTGGAGAAAAAAAAGAGAGTATATTATAGAACTATCATTCTCACTATCAGGTAGTTGTTGGTGGTTCAATGTCATAGAAAAAAACATGTATAAGTAGGTGAAAGAAGACAGAAGAGGAAAATGGTGCCTGATTGCAGATGAGGGCAAAAGAAGGATTCCTGCATGATCCATCACCAATTCGCAATGCTCTGTTGGTGAAAATTTGCGTCACCCGTGACATCCGATGGGGACTTGATACCCTACATAACATGTGAACAAATATCAGAAGAGCGCAAGCCCTAATGCAACCAGAAGAAGTAAAATAGACATGCAAGAAAAATGGACCAAAAACCACGCCCACCGTGGGGCTCGAACCCACGACCACAAGGTTAAGAGCCTTGCGCTCTACCAACTGAGCTAGACGGGCAGATGTCTCTTCAATAGGTCTTATCCACTTTAACTGATTCAACTTCTAGGGGACGCAAGGAGAAGTTTGCTCATATTCATTTGTTGAACTTGAACACAAGACTACAGAAACTTTGATTTTTAAACTAGCTAAATTTTTATAAGAGGAAAAACCCTAAAAACATTTGAATTTACAACCTAAGCCTAAAAACACATGCCAAAAAGACAAATTAAATGGTAAATTTCAGGCTGGAAAAATCTCGACGTTTAAAGACAGTACCAAACTGTAGTTGTATCCTTCACAAGAGTCTTCACCTTGTCAGTAGAGATGACCAATCCTTTAACAAGGAGCGGGTAATAATGCAACAGCCTCACCTCCAATAGCAAGGAGCTCCCCATCTTTAAAGCATTTCGTTGAGAATTTCACTCTGAAAATTTGAGATAGCTTATCAATCTATATTGACTAAAACCATCAACAAGCAGATACAAATAATTATGCATCTCATGAGAGGGACAAACAAACCCACATGTTTTTGTTTCTATTTCCCCTTATATTAAGAGCCAGTATTTGAGCTTCTACTTCTTCATCAACATAGACAGGCAATTTGAATTGCAAACTTTGAGAAACATATATAGCTCCTGGCTGCAAAAATAAAATAAACAACTTCACTGAGAGACATTAACTGGCAGTAAAGGGCAAAGGCAGTTTTTTCTTCCACAGAAAGTATGAAACTATACCATCTATTCAAAAATTTGAGAATTCCAAGAGCCAACTGATTGCAGTAGACAATAGTTAAATACCACGGAACCTAGTTGGATTTGAGGTAAATTAAAGTAACCGAAATATGTACACCTCTAAAGTAAAAAGTATAAGACAAACTCGATAAAAGACAATATAACTTGAGAGAGGGAGCGAAATAATTACAAAATGAGAAGCAATTATCCGAGGGAATAGGCTAGCAACAAGCATCCCATGAACGATTCGATCTTCAAAACCACAAGATCGAGCAAATTCTGAATCAAAGTGCAGCGGATTTATATCATGGGTAAGTTTTGAGTACTCAGTAACATCTTGTTCAGAGAATTTTCTTGATTGTCTCAGAACATCTCCCACTTTAAGAACAGAAGTCTCTGTAGATGAAGTAGCAAAGCTTAAGGATGGAACGAAGTTTGAAACCAAACGTTTCAGAAGCATTGTCTCATAAAAACAAGGTACTTTGCCAAGAAACGACAAACTTCCCTGAATCTGCAAATAAAACTTACATTAGATAGAATGTGGAAACAATTTATGCAGTAACAAAGTTAAGCAACAAAAGCTATTAACATGATTGTTATGAAGATAACAACTGATACGACTCAAAATTTGCCAAGACCATTTAAGCCTTACGAGTTTATGAATCTCATGAGAATCATATATGAAAGCATATAGCAGAACAATAACAGAGATCCAATTAAGAATTATCAATAACAAAACTCATAATCGTATCCTTGATAAGACTAACTAAGTTGATATACCTTAGCACTACAAAACAGTACAGCATACAGGGGTCATGAATAAGACTAGTTAATCTGGAACCCATTACGCAACATCAATTAAGTAATACAATCTTACAAAATCCCCGAATAAGACTAGTTAAGCTGATATAATATGACCTCCACCCTACCCACTGCTCCACATGAGATGTTGTGCTTACACCATGAGGAGTTCTGTAGCAAAAGGCATCCTAAAGAAGATCAGGCCTAACATTATACACACACCAATGACTAAAACTATAAGGCCAGATTGATTAACTAAGATAAAATAAGCTACCACACTGATTTCACTGTAATCGACCAAAACAATACATATCGCATCAGTGACTACTAGACCAACATTGCTTCCCCTAACCTCATAACTAGATGACCGCTTGCGGGGTGGTCGGTCCGACCAAGAAAACAAGACTGTTTCAGTGTGTTTTCTTTTGCTGTGCAGACGTTTCAGACAAATAAAGCCATTGTTTATTCTTACTAGCATAGACACACGTGCGATGCGCCTGCCATTCCGTCCCAAATAAAATTGAGTAACATTGCCGCACAGTTTTTCCAACACCACAAAAAAAAGAATGTGTTGTTTTTCTGTTTCATAGCAGAAGCATGGGAAGCCTAGTCCTATATCAAGTGAACTCACAACTTGCCGTTAGGATTAGTTGCTTGCTGAAATTAAAACGCTCGGATACAAGGTTCTTGAGATTACGGTAACAGACACATTGCTTTGTACACTGAGAATTTGATAAGCCCATATGAGACCAAAGGAGAAAAGCACTCAAGTCAAAATCTTGGTCACACTGCTTGTCTCCATACAATCCTATGCTAGTAGATAAATAAGCATCCAGAATATAGGATCCTTCTCCATATATGCAGGTCCAAAATTCAAATATGCTTAAGATAACATACATTCGTACTTCAGTATCATGCCAGTAAACTAAGAATGTTATTACACAAAAAAAAAATGCTTACATAGTATCAACATGCTAAGTCCAGCTCTTTAACCCACTGTATTGCAGTCACCAAGCCTACAACTTCTGCCGACACATTGATTTTTTTCTTTCCCTGTAGCTCCTTCTAGCTCTAATGAATTCACTTGCAAATTTATACATTATAGCTCCTGTGCCAGCATCTTGGTTTTCAGATTTAAGGAGCGAATTAATAAAGATTAGTAATATCTAACTAATAATCTTTTGTTAAGCTCATCATGTAACGATAATCTACTATTCTACATTCTCTTCTCATTTCGTCATCACAGAAAGAGAGTAGACAGCTAAGGCTTTTTTTCTTTTTTTTTCTCCATACTTTCCACTAATTTTTTTCTCTATATTTTCCACTAACAAACACAACGGATAGAAAACAATCGGTGTCTTCGTGTTCGTGCATTATTATGGAATTATTAAGCGAGTAGAGGATAGAGTAGTACTTCCAATGATGTGACAGAATGTGATCTTGTGGCTGTGCCGAAACAACAAAAATAACTGATACATCAGATTATCTAGCAACTCCCAATAACAACAAAATTCCAAAGCCAATAGAACTAACTAATTACTGTAGTTGAAGTTGTTCCAAGTCACGCTCTCTCTAGATGTAGATTTGTATATGCCATAAAGAAGCTTTAGGTTAACATCATAATATATGTTTACCTAACTTAATCTTTAGCTAATGGTACGGAAGCTTAAATTGTTACTGTTGTTAACATCAGAAAGAAGCTTTGCACTGACTTAATCTTTTCTTTTCTAAAATATATCTCTAGCTAATCATACAGTTTCATGAAAGATGGCGGAAGGAACATGCCTGAGCCCAATTATAACATCTTACAACATTCTATAATTGTAAGAGACATCCGTCATTCCATCATTAACTCGTCATAGGAACCAAAACCATTCAGAATCAAAGATAGATATTGTAACTAAGTTTCTAAGGAGAATAACTAAATGAATATTTGAACTTAACATTATGAACCCAAATTTTCCCTAGTTTTTCTGTTCATAAATTGCAATAGAGTAAAAACTTAAAACCAATTTGAATTTAACATTAGAAACACAAATTTGCCCTAGTTTTTTTGTTCACAAATCTGAATTTAACATTGGTCTAATTACATTGTATTTATTATTCAAATTATAAAACAGACTGTAAGGTACCACATGGGATACTCCCATCGAACCAAAACGATCAAAATATTTGTTTTAACAAAAGTAGAAGGAGCTGTTTTCGTTTTGGTATTTTTCCGAACAGTTCAAAGCAAAGAAAATATCAAACAATCATGCAAAAAATGAAAAATCTGGTAAATATTAGCGAAGATTGATTATCAAACTTACCTATTCGAAGTTTTGACAGCAGGTTTGATCTTTGGAAACCCCAAAGTTGTGAATCCAATTCATCTCTATTCGGAGATGAATAAAAAGAAAAGAGATGGGAAGATAGTTAATGAAGTTAGGGCCGAAAGAATTTACACCTATTTTTCAATTGAAATCTTAAGATTTAAATTGGGGTTGCGTTGAAAAACCGAAATTTAGATTTCAATTGAAATCTTCAGAACTGACTAACTGAGTATATGTTAATCGTGCTAGTTGATTTTGGGACGAAGGAAAAGAAAAAAGAGATCGAAATGAAAACTGGATTTCCGCGTGTAGCCCTCGGCTATCTCAAATCTACGAAAAAGTAGGCCAAGAGTTAAAAATACAGAGGGGTAACTTAGTCTGTTCATGTGAAACCGGAGAAAAGACGTGTTTTCTTTATATTAGTATATAGGAGTATATATATAAGATAAGATTATCGGTCAGATACTGAGAAGCCTGGATCTACATTTGGCATCCTTCTTAAGCAACTCAGTTTTGGATGATTTTGCATGGATGTATTTCCATATTGGCATTCTGTAGGAGTTTGTGTAGGTATTCTTGATACATACCTGACCTCACTTCAACCAAACTTCCGTTTTTTCACGAATGAACAAATTGGCGAAACAACTATTTGATTATTTGATCAAGTCATTTAAAAAGGGTCAATGTTAACCTCTATTTCTCCTTGACAGTAGCAAACAGAAACTCCAAATAACTACTTTACCTGATGAGCCTCTAAGCACTGTGATGAGTTGACAGGGGTGGCGCTTGGATATTTCTAATTTCGGACCTCTTTCGGGCGACTACAAGAGACAGCAGGTGACAAATTCCCTTCAATTCTTAGAAGGGGAGTTAGGCAGGAAGGTCGGGTCGATATCCGTAACAGATCGAAAAACCAGACCCATACCCATCATCTTCTCTATCCAAAAGAATCCGAAAACACTGTAAGAGTTTCAGATTTAAAATTCTCCAATTTCAGGTTAAATTTTCTCAAATTTGTTGCAGATAAAGAGATTTAGTATTGAAACTGGAATGATTTGATTGAAAGTTGGAGAAATTTGAGAGGGAATCGATCATGCAACTAAATCTAATAGGTACTTAAAAACTAAGGACATTTTCTGTGACGGACAAAACTAAGTTGACACAATATGACTTCCATGCTACTGCTCTACATGAGATGTGGTGCTTACATCATGAGGAGTTCTGTTGCAAAAGGCATCCTAGAGAAGATGAGGCCTAACACAGTATATACATTCGAAAGACTAAAACTATATTTCCTTGTAATCGACATAAACAACGCGAATCGCATCAAACAACTAGACCAACATTGCTTCCATTGACCTCATAATCATCACAACTTCAAGCAACAAAAATGTTGTAACAAATCAGATTGCCAAAGATACCACCATGTTTCTGCAAAACCACCTGCGCCAATTCTAGGCTGAAATTGATTGGCGCAGGTGCAAATGCAGGAACATGTGATCTTTAGGCAAAGACGAATACACTCTACAGAACCGAATTGAAACCCATACATATATATATGCTACTGACATTGATCTAGAACATGCGAAAAATGATTAAGATAGAGAGATTTGACGAATGCTTACCTGTTAAAATCACCACGTGAAAACAAAACCCTAGAAACGTGAAATCCAAATTTGTAAGCCAACAGGAATACTCCACACCATTTGATTTCAGCTGATAGACTCGTGGATGATCGTGTGGATGTTTTCTATGACAGATTCAGATTTCCAATACAGAGAATCGAAGATGTACGGTGGAGTTTCTGTGAGAAGGAGATTGAGTTAGCATTTGGGGATTTCTGGGTTTTTCTTCGTCTGACAACACAGAGCATCAGTAGTTTTCTATGTGCCACGTTTTTATATTTCTTTGTCATGACCCTTCCTTCAGATCAGCGGTCTAGATGTATCCAACATGGGAACCTAACCCGACATCTTAGGCCTATTCCTATGCACGTGCCAAAAAAATGGTGTTTGGCATGCCAAACCATTTGCGCCACTATGGGGAAACCGCTGAGCGATCGAATCCCTAGCGAGCGATATTCATAATATCTCCAGCGATAAAGACTTTATCGTTGGCGATATTGTCAATATCGCTCGAAATTCACTATATCGCTGTCGATATAATCAATATCGCCACCGTTCGAGTTTCTGACGCCTATAAATACCGCAACAATACTCCCACCTCTTCTAAACTCTTCTCAATTCTTCTTCTGAAAACCACTGATTTTCTTTAAATTTTTGTTCAAAAACGATTATCTTAAACATATATGGAGAGAAAAAAAAGAAACAAAAAAGGGAAAGTATCTACTAGTACCCCAGGCAGTGGAGTAAGTTTTGTTGTGGATACAAATTATGAGTTTAATAATGTTAGACTAGTAGCCGGTGAAGGTGTATTCTCTAATCACCTTTCTGATAATGAGGGGCGATGTAACGCTATACATCTAAGAGGTGGATGGACTGAGTTACGTACAATTTTTCAATTACTTCCTCCTGCTTGTTCAAGAGAGAGTGAGAAGATATCCTTGGCGACATCTATATCAAATACAACCTAGAAACCACATGACTCAAGGTGTTCAAGTTATATTAGAACGATGGTGGAAGACTACAAACACGTTCTTTTTCAAGGACTTTGAATGCGGTAAGTCAGTCTTTTCTAGTAATTTAATTTTTAGATTATGTGTTTTGTTTCATAAAAATCAACAAATTCTAATTATGAATAATTATTGTTAATAGGAGTTACACCGATAGATTTATACATGTTAACCTAATTCCATGCCAAGGGAACTTACTTCCATTTAATAGACTAAAGTGGTTATCGAAGATAGATGGAAAGAAAGACTTCCTTTATACTCAAATGAATTAGGAGGAAATCCTACACATAGACAATTAAAAGCGTATGGGTTGAAGGTGTATGGGGTTGAAAAGTTTTTTCCCAAATAAGTTATCTTTGTAAGAATGAATGAAAACAGGGCGGTGGTAATCAATATTTGATCCCCGACCATTTTGAGGAGCTAGAACGTCTGTTTGTATTGTGGACACTGGGCCAATGTCTCTGTTTGCAAATGATAGCTCGGTAGTGTTAATTGGGTTTCTCGAAGCATTAGAAGATTTAGAGCAAGCACCAACATATGATTGGGGACCGCGATTTTATCGAGATTTACATTGCCCTAAGTGATAACTCGACGTGTGATAAAGATAGTTTTAATGCTTTTGGGGAGTTCTGGAGGTAAGAACCAATCTTTTTCACATTATGTATTTATTTGTCATTTTCATATGGAAAAGTTATTAATCTGCTGAATGTTATTAATTTTCAGTATTGGTGGTATACATATTTCCGTGTTTCGGAACCTTGTCTTAAGAATTATACGAATGTATTTCCGATCATATAGAAGTATGATTCTGAGAATTGGGAAGCTGCACAGATTGAAGATGGTCAACATGCTGCTATTGTTCATAAGATTCAGCAGTTGAGTAGAACAAGCCATAACCTTATCTCACAGCCATATGATGCAGTACACGAGTTCCAAGAAGAACTAGGTCAGACAATGGTAGAGTTAAGCCTTAGAAGGATGGTGTTATACAACCCTATTTATGAGAAGGGTGTTTGGTATTATGGTGAAAGACAGCTTCTTCTGTTGCAAGGGAGATCAGTGATAGCTGTCAACCCTTATCCCAGTACAGATGTTTCAGCAGACGACTACTTCAAATTTATAAGGGAAGGTCATCGTTGGCAAGAAGATGATGAATTGATCCAGGAGCCGATGGACAGAAATGAGTACATATCTTGGTTTAATACTATTTTCAAGCCAAATATTTCCATGCAACCTCAAAGTTTGGGTCGGATGGATTTCCCAGCTTTAGGTAGGTTGCCACTTGACAATGAATTTCTTCCTTCCCAACCTCCACCAGAGACGGGTGACGTATTTGCATATCATTCTCAAAGTTCATCGTCATACATGCCACCATTTTCTTGGGAAGTAAAGACTATATCCAGCACATCTAGAGAGATTGTTACTTATCCAATTGTTTCTAGTGCACCTACTCGGACTTATCCATATCTCGGGGTCAATGCTACAGAGTTGGAGTATCAGACCCAATGTAACGATTATGATGCTCTTATTCAGGGAATTCAGAATATGCACTTGGAACAGATGCAAATATTGAGGGAAAGCATGATGTATGACATGAGTCCCAGTGTTGGAGATGGTAGAGGAATGAGTCCCAGTGAAAGTCAGCAAAGTCGTCGAAGTCATCAAAGTCGTGGAAGTCAGCAAAGTGGTGAAATAAGATTGAGACGTCGTCATATGGAGGAGGTACCAGAAAGTTCAACTCCAAACATGGTGCTAGAAAGTCAAGCAGTACATGGTGTTGAAGAAAACATTGGCATGGATACAACTCCTACACGTATGTTTAGTCATTTTCAAACTGACATACTAACTCCAGGTGGTGGTGTGAACATGGAAGTAGTTAGGCAAACGAATCTGTATACCCCAATTGCCTCAACCTCATCAAAGATTTCAACCATTCCAAAGAACAATATCAATCACACGTATTTCAAGATTTGTATAATGTTCCCATACCCCGTACTCCCATTGCTTATCAAGGTTATGGTGATTCTGATGAGACTCAACCACCAAGTCAGTCACAAACCGGCACCTTAACTAGTTTGTTGAACAACTCTATGGATCTAGAAAATGCAGGCAATTGGATCTTTGGTCCGGGAGAAAATGTACAAGGAAATGGACAAGGAAATGAGTCGTTAAAATGTTTTCTTTTAGTTGAAATGTGAAATGTAATTTTGTTTTTTTAGATTAATGAAAACTATCTTTTAAATTAATATTCAGATTGAAACCAGATTTACATTTCATTAAAAATTCACTTTGATAGTAGCGAATTAGACCAATAAAAAAAGAAAAAGAAAAAGAAAAGATGAATTTGAGCAAGGAGTCGCTCAGAGTCGATTTTGTAACACGAATAATAAATACGGCCTCTAAGAAGTTATACCACAACTATCAGTGGGTCATCCACTTTTCTCTGAGTGGGTATGTGGAAATACGCTATCATGATCCATTTTGTTTCCTCTGTAGTCAAATCCACTTCGGTTATGCACTATGCATGGTGAAATGAATTTGAAGTTGGGTTGGAATTGGTTGAAATCAGGTAGGGGGAAATTGTAGCCGTTAGATGAAGATCTGATAAGCGATTATCATACTAGCGAGCGATAGATTGATTTGTCATTTGGGATTTGAAGACTAACGAGCGATATTTTGACCATCGAGCGACGAAGACTCTATCGCTCGCTGGAAACTCTGTCGTGTATGCCTATATGCCAGAAATAACATATTGGCATATGAGTTTGGCAGTTTGGCATACCCATAGTGGGTGCATATATGCCAAATATCATGTTTTGACATGTGCATAGGAAGAGGCCTTAACATTGCATTCTCTCTCTTTTAGTTTCAATCTTGGTATAGGGACGACAACCTAATAAGACAAAAAAGGTCATTACAAGGTAATTCAAGTGCCCCTTATCAAAGAAAAATCTGGAAATGACTAATTAGTCCTTATTGTTAATAATCAAGATTAGTAATGATAATCAAGATTAGTGTTGATAATCAAGATTAGTGTTGATAATTAATTTTCACTTATTATAACTCTAAAATCAGATTTTTAGAGTTATATATAAAAAAAAAGTTTAGAGGAAAAGAAAAGAAAACTTATGTGATATTTGTGAAACCCTAGATTTTGATTCACTCAACCAAAATGAGTGATTCCAGTGACCCGGTATACTTCTAAATTAGTTCCCATTAGCTTTTTCTCGCTCAAAATTATCTAAAGTACATAACAAAATCAAATTTTTTGAATTTTCAGAAGAACTTACGGTTGCAATTTTGCTCGTTACCAACCGTAACTCTTAGTTACGGTTCGTAAGTTATCGAATACCAACCGTAACTGGTTAAATTTGGGGAAGATCCAATCGTAAAACGAGTTACGGTTGGTAACTAAATGCTCGATACCAACCGTAACTCAGTTACGGTTGGTAGTTAAATGCTCGATACCAACCGTAACTGAGTTACAGTTCGTAAACTAAAATAGTTACCAACCGTAACTGAATAAAAATCTCAGATATAAGAACATACGGTTGGTAATTGAACTATTACCAACCGAATTAACATCAAAATCTCCATTTACGGTTCGTAATTGAGTTAAAATCAACCGTAACTCGCATAAACCCAGAAATTTCAATTTCAATTTTCATACAAAACCCTAATTTTTGATACAAAATTCACTTAAATCCAACACGATAAACTAAACCCTAATTGGGTTTTTCCAAACATTTTTCAAATCGCCGATTAATCGAAGACGATGAAATTTTGAGTTTTAATGGAGGTTACGGTTGATGGAGGAGAAGAGAAAATGAAGAAGAAGATGAAAAAAAAAAAATGATTTGATTTTTTTTGATTCATTAGGTTAAAAAAAAAATTGATTTGATTTTGGTTGATTTAAGGTGAAAAGAGTAATCTAGTCAATCTACACCCCCTATAGGACACCCCCTAACCAATAAGAGGGACATTGCTATCACACTTGCCGCCCTCTACCATTTCTTGCCGCCCCTATACCAAGATTGTTTAGTTTGACCTCCATGGTTGTTAATGGGTACCGGTTTACTGGGAGGGTACTAAAGAACGGGCACCTAGCTCAGCTGCTCATCCTTGTTCCCCAAAGTTTCATGCGTTCCAGGAGGTGCCAGGTTCGAGTCCCCAATGGCGTAATATTGCAGAAATTAACATGGAAGGTAGAGTTAGTTTGCCCCCCCTTGTGACACAATCCCCATCCGCTTCGGCTCCTTTGGCTAGGTTACCCATGGGGCTCGCTGGTAGGCTAGCACAGCAACTTGTTCAATTAATGTAGTAGTATGTCGTTGGAGCTTAGCTTGTTAGGCTTCCAACTAGTTTCATGTAATAATCGTTATCCAATAATTTAATGTTAAAGAAATCAAAAAAGACAAAAAAAAAAAAAAAGACAAAAAAAAAAGCTCTTTGTCATAGACGGAACGGTAAACTTGTACTCCTAATAGCAATGGTGCTTAATCTCTCTTTTTGTTAGCTCAAGCTGAAAGGTTGTTACGTTTCCAGGATTTTATTTGCACGTACGGTGGTTCTATAGCTTCACATAAATTGGTGGTACTGGTACATACGCCCATCTTAAGGGTGTCAATGGATGTATGAAAACTCCGAAATCCGTTGTATCTAAAATATTATTTGGAAATAATTTTTGAATTCGGATATCCGAATTTTTATCTGAAAATATAACTAATCGGGTACGAATTCAGATATGAAGGTAGTCGCATTCGAAATTATTGTATCCGAAATTATATAGTGTATATATTTTTGTATCTTAAAGTATAATTTCTATTTTAATTTTTTTTCTTCTCTTTATTAGAAAATTATTTGCAAATATCTTCATCTTAATTAATTTTTATTATGTAATATTAATTTGTTGCAAAAATACAAACATTTTATTGCTTTATTTTCTAGTGACTCCGGATAGGATAATTATTCGATATTCGGTTAGCATTTTGAATACGATTTCTAAGGAAAAAAAAAACTACATCAATTCGGATTTCTGATCAAATTTGGATAGTGTGTGAAATTTTCGGATTCAGATATGGATACTGTCATATTCTCATATGTATGCATCCGCTCACACCCTTATCCCATTGTATGATGCTTCCATCGAAAATTTCCAAAAACCACATCTACTGTGAGGCTTAGGGCTCCACATGGTCCGGTACGGCCCGGTTCTCTTATGGAACCGGTCCCTGTACTTGGTGTTTGCCGGTACCTCATTTTGAGGACCGGTACACTGTACTGACTTGTACTGTACCTCCGGTACCGGGTTTCTACCTGCAAACTTTGATACTAAAGTAAGTAGTAATAGTAAAGAATCAAATCAATTACAACGCCTGACATAATGATGATCACATAATTTTCACTCTAAAATTACATTGGCAACAACAGCTAAACAATTACCCTTCGCTATAAAATTCCATTAAACTATGTTCATTAGACTATGCCTTCAATTCTTCACCAAAGACTCAAGCTACATTGTACTCAGTTTAAGCAGCTTCATCTCCTCATACCAACAACAACAACTTGATAACTGCAATCCTAGCCACTGCACCACCAGATTCAACCAACACAATCACAATTCACTGTGTAAGTCACCAGCAATCAACCATCTCCATTACTGCAACATAACCTGACTACCACCAACAATTTTAACACCACAGAATACTCCATTACAGCTTCCCTGCAACAAAAACAACCCATCACATCAATACTACTAGTTCATCTCCTTCTTAGATTTCCATTTGCTGTGATAGCTCAAACCCTAACTCATCTTCAGTGAGTTCATCTTTTACATTCAAAAGTTATCCCAAATCACTTGCAAGAACACCACCACTTCAAATCAAATTCCTGGACCATGTCATTCTTCTTCTCATCATCATTAATTAATCACACCAAATCCTTACATCTGATTGTACAATTTAATTCTCAGAAATTGAAGATTCATTGAAACTTTTGATCAAATTAACAACAATCCCCCAAATTAGAGTAAACCCTAAAAATTCCAACTTGTAAATACTTCAATTATAAACCGAAACATGATGATGCATGTGATTTGAGCAAGAATAAGATTTGGGTTTCAATACTTACTTGTTGAACCCTAAATCATTCAGATCGATCGTGATTTCTGTTTCCGTCTATGATGCCTAAATTTGTTGTTGTTGATTGAAGAAGAAAAAGCAGTAAATGATTTATCATTAGTTAGTTGGTGAAGAAGAAAGTGGTGGTGCTGAAGAAGTGAACAATGGAATGGTGTCGCTGTTCTTCAGACTTGAGAGAAAGGAAGAAGACGAGTGAAAGAGTGATGATAATCGATAATAGATAAGACCTAGATACCTAGTATTGACGGATAATATTAACATAAATCTACGACTATTATTCACCGGTACTTATGGTCCGGTTCCAGTCCGGTCCCCACCAAGGACCGGTCCCTGTACCGGTCTATCCCGGTTTTCAACTTCCAGTACCGGTCCCTGTACCGGCTACACCGGTTCCGGTTCGGTATTTCCGGTTCTAGTCCGGTCCAGGTCATCTTAACCGGTTCTTGTGCAGCCCTAGTGAGGCTCAAACCTACGACCACCCACGAGGTTAAGAGCCTTGCGCTTTACCAACTTAGTCGGGATGGTGTTTCTTCCTTACAAACCTCATAAGGGGGCTTCTCCTGAATTGTCTTGGGGCTTAGTTGAAGGGTGACTTTAGGGTATACAAATATCCAAATTACTCTTCCATCTATTAAAACCTAATTTTAAATCAAAATAATTTCATTACCTTTTTTGTCTTTTCATCAGCCGTAATTCCTTCTCTTCTTTTTTTTTCTTCAACCGAAACCAAAATTTATCGTCTTCGATTAATCGACGATTCAAAAAGCTTATCATTGTCGATTAAAATCTCTATTAAGGATGTGAAAACGAATATTGATGAAAACGAGGGGGTACCAAATACACCATCGACTTTTTTGTTCGACTATCTATGAGGAAAAAATCTTAATATAATTCCAAGTAGACCATCTCAGTGATCCCGATGCAAAATTGAATAAAGAGTTTATATCTCTTTCTCTTACAATGATAATGTTCTATACAATAGAGTACATGAAACTGATATAACCCTAAGAGTACTTGGATGATTCCAAAGATCAATATCCAAGTTCAATCTAATTATTGGATCGGGATTCTGCCAAGTATGAAACTTGTTATCTATCTTTCAAGATACGAATTCTACAAGAACAAGTTCTTATAATCAATCACAATCAATATGGATTATATAACTACGCTTGATTACGTACTACTTGTGATAGTCATACTATAAAGATAAACAATATAATGCGAAAAAGGAAAAACACGAGACACCAGAAGTTTTGTTAACGAGGAAATCATAACTGCAGAAAAACCCCAGGACCTCGTCCAGATTTGAACACCAAACGGTATTAATCCGCTTTAGACACTAGACTATTGTCAAAACTTTAACTGGAATGTTGTTGAGACCGAATTCACCCTCCAAGTTATTCCGTTACGGTCTCCAAAATTGATTCCCTTAGCTGACGTCCTTTACATCCCAACAGTTGCTTTAGCCTAAGTGAAGACTTTTGATACCAATATGCCTCTAACAGATAAGCCTATTTGATTTCCGTTTAGATTGTGAGATCAAGGTGAAAAAATCTATTTGCAATAGACAAAGCTACCAAACCTCACAAATCTGGTACTTATGACTCCCGAAAAGTAGTTAAGATTATTAACCACCTCACAAGAACAATCTTAGACGAATTCAATTAAGAATCGTTCAAATATCTATCTTGCGGATTCACAAAGTCTGAGACTAAGAGAACTTTGCGATTTCTAGCTATATCGCCTGAAAGAGATTGCCAAAAACTCGATAACAGAAAAGCAAGTTTAGGATACACGAAATATCAAGGTAAAAGATAGTCGGACCGAGCTTCACGAATCCCTAAGTAAAGTCTTTATGACGTCGTTAACCTAATTTTGTTTCTCAGAGAGAACCTAGGTTAATAGAGGATGACTCTAGCATACAACTAGGACACTCAAAAGTGTCAAGCATTGAATTTCCAAGTTGTTTGAGTCTCTTTATTTAAAGACTTTCAAGATCGAAGGTCGCCTAAGATTCAAGCTTAGATAGGTTGGGAATCAAGTTAACACTTTCTCTATTTAGATGAAACTCTAGTTAGGGTTTCACATAAGCATGTATGAAACTCAACTTGAAATCACATAGTAGAATATACACTATGGTCTGCCGCAACCGAACCGTGTATAATGATAGTTCATGGTTAGCCTTAACTCACCATTTGAACCATAAGCTTAACCATATTCATTAACGCTCTAGACTTTAATCTTGATCCACAACCACAAGTAATTAAGTGATCAGATATGTCTTAGAGGCGTTCTCGAGAGTTAATCAAATGCCAAACATATATAGAAATAATTTGAATGCATCTAAAAATATTTGACTGGGTAAGTACGTGTATTGAACCCACTTCGTGACCTCAGATTGCCAAGGTATGTGTACCGAGTACGTGTAACTCAAGGAAAACCCAAAGTCATATTGGATACGTGTACCCTAGGCCAATTTCACGAGCATAATTTTTGAGTATGCGCACTGGGTACATGTACCAAAAGTCGTTACCAAATTAGAGGTACACTGGTACGTGTACTGGTTATATGTACTACCGGGTCTGGAACTCAACAGCTATGCCGGTACGTGTACCGTCCCTGTTCTAGAAATTCAGTAGTTCTGTTGCTCTCTTATAATCGATTCGAAAAATTCCCAAATGACATCAATGATGAATATCATCGCTCGGGATCTTTCAAAATGATTAACTTGAACCATAACTTAATTGTATTGTTCTTAACTAAATTCATCAAGTATATTGATTATTGCTTTGAATCATATTTGAAGATTTTAACAAGACAAGCTTGACTCGAAACTTCTTTTATGCAATGTTTAAAGTCCACGTAGTCATACGACTTAGTCTCGTAAAGATAAAATGGTAATCATGCGAGTAAATAGAATTGTGCAGTCTTCACATACCTTTTGTTGATAAAGTCCTCCAAATGTCTTCGGTTGATCTCCGTCTTCAATATGTGATTCAGTGATGTCTTATGTTCAATTACACACTTTTAGTTTTAGTCGAGACTTGACTAAATGTAAACTAGAAATCAAAATATAGTTTTGTACAACTAAATTTGACAACAAGCTTGAGATAGAAAAACTTGCGAGTTCTACCGACAAGTGCTCTAAAAATCTTCCCCATTGTCGATTTTAGTGACAAAACTATCAATACATGATTAAAAAATAAATAATCTTTCAACTCAAAACCAACATGCATGATTTCCTTGGTTCTTCAAAATCGTCTTGAATTCTTCGTTACTTCAAGTTTTACAATGGTTATGTGCTTGTTCAACTTATGAGGATACTCTTGCAAGCCTTCTTTGAATAATAACATCACCCAACTCAATGGTTTTTATACAAACATATAGTATTATTACCTTCCTCAAAATACGTATTGGAAGCTTTTAGCTTTAGCTAAGTTCATCGTATACTTGACGAGTTTAGTTGGAGACAATTTATTTGTTGGAAACTAAATATTAAGATGATCATGTGAAAATTACCTTGAACATCTTACATGATTTGTGTGAGACAATCATTTGATGTCAACTTGGGAAGTTTCATATTGATCGATTAATCACTTGAAAATTACTTGAAGCTAATGGTATGTGTAAGATTACCATTGTTGTCTTCCAAGGATGTTTCAACGATTAATTGAGAGTTTTTAGAACGACTACTATGTCTGGTTATAATGCAGAGTGTATACCTTGTATACCAACTGTGTAAGTCTAGTTCAGACCGGAACTATTTTTTACGAACCTTGTTTGCAAAATGGTTTACCTGTAAAGGTCCGGAGCTGTTGTTCGCGTACCTTGTTTGCGAACGGGCTAGACAAGGCCATGTCCGGAAGAGCTGTTCACGTACCTTGTTTACGAACGGCTGGACAAAGCCAAAGTCCGGAACTCTTGTTCGCGTACTCAGTTTGCGAACAGAGTGGTCAAGTTCTAAAATCGGCAAGTATGGATTTTCATGCTTATGAACTCAGGTTCGTTTGCTAACTAAAGTCCCTGGAACTTTAATGTATTAAGGAATGTAAACTACTTTTATAAATCGTGGCATTATGTTCATAAATTGGTTCTTGTATAAGTACTTTGTAAAATTACAAACCAAATCAATTTTGTTTAAAATGGTTCATATATATATATATATATATATTTATGTAATGCTGAACTTTTGAACAACTCTCTTGAAACACATTTAGATTCGTTTGAGTATCTATCATGATTGATTGATCATCATATTTGATCTAGAAGTGTAAGATGAATATGGCTAAGTTATAAGTGTTAATATGGCTAACTTCGGTTAACTATTATTGAGCCAATAGAGTATAAACGTTTGGGTATGGTTCATCCATATATAAATACTAGGATATAACCCGTGCCGTAACGGCACGGGCGTTGGGTTAATCTGACCTTATTGTTTAATGGTATCTCACTGATTACTCGATGTTTTTCCTATAAATATTATATTTCTTATACGATGCATTTTTATTTTTATTTCAAATAGTGGTTTTATAAATTTCAGTCCATATAATACATTTTTGGATTATGTCATAGAAATTAAAAAAAAAATATTTGATAAAAGAGAAAAAAAAAATTTAGCTTGCTGTTGAATTGTGGTTATTTTCCAAAAGATTACAAATATCGGCACTAAAGCTATCATAAAGTTCAATTCCTAACAAAAATAATCTAATAATATTGATTTTTTCATGTGAAGTAACATGGAAAAAATGGTACTTTCGTGAAGCCTTAAATTGTTGTCCGTACAGTATAAATGAAACAGTAGAAACAAAATCGAAAAGGGTGAAGTTCAACACTTAAATTCCGTGAAGCCTCAAATTCCTATACATGTTCAATAGTTTTCACCAAAGTTTTTATTAATTCCATTGGAAAGAACGGCCACTTGTTCAATAAATTTCTCAATCAAGTAGCACATCCCGAAAGAGTCCAATACACATATAAAATGCAAGGAGACATAGCCACTGATTTACCTGTTGCTAGCTTCAGATAACCGTATTGGTGTAATGTATGGTGTAATGCAATAACAGAAGTTGGGTTAGTATCCATATTTTTAGTCACAGATGCCTCTAAGAACATATCAAATTGGAAGTACAAACACCAACACATTTCAGTTAATAGTGGTCATTTCACACTTTCCAGTATGGAGGCCGTTAGGCCTCAAGGCTCTCGATCATTTTCCATCTTCGTAACACACTATACTCTATGTAATAGCAGTTGTATTTAACACAATGACCATTTGTGTCTTTATCGCCATTGCAATAAATCTAATCAATAAAAATGTTTCAATTTCTACGGGAAGTGAAAAGATTTTAAAAAAGTACCATAAAAGAATAGTATGATGAAAATCCTTGCCCTGTACTGCCAAAATTGGTACTAAAAGAAGAACCAAAATGATTTGCTGCTGGTAACAAAACATTCAGCAATGCTGCAAAAGAATTCTAAATCCTTTTGGTTTAGTCCATTGGTTAGAAGATGAATCACCAATGTATTTTTCCACGCATCATATGAGGGATTATTGTATTTCAGCAAGATATTGTCCAATATAAAAATGGATTAATGAATCCAAAATAATTTAAAAGAATCATATATGTTAAACAAATAAAACAGATTTGTAACTAATTCATTAGAGGAAACAATCCAACAAATCAACAAAGAACAAATTCCAGAAGTTTACCTATGTATGGTTTGGATTAAGCGAGCAAAAATACGGATTCATAAAAGTGTTGCCATTGTCTTTCTTGACTATCAGACAATTGTAATCTTGTCATACCAAACCTCTGGTAAGGCGCAAATACAACACTTGGTACCGAATCCGTAACTGATGCTTCGCCAATAAAAGATTAAGTCACATCGATAAATCAACTAATCAGACCTTCTATTCCTCCCAGGTCAGGACATACTCATTTTCCTTCTATTTTTCTTCCACTGATAAATCAATAAAAGATAAACTCCACTTGAACATGCATAATCCCATTTTTTCCCTATCGCTTTAAGATACACCCACTGTAAAGATACTATAAAGATGCAACAATCACTTAACCCTCTATGAGTAACAAAATAAAAGAAATATATGCTCTAACAATAGCAAAGTTATAAACCAAATAACATGTTCCCAAATACACGGAAATTCTTATACAAACATATTTGAATCCTTGTAACTCAACCATGAAAGTCATTGTCCTAATTGAAACTAAAGTGGTTACTATCTTAACATCCATAAGCATAGCATCTAGAGAACCAAGTCACTGTCATAGTAAAACCTATTTTTGATTACATTATTGTAGGATTGCATCCTGTTTTACGTAAGTTCCATGATATGAAGGTACAACATAAGCATGCTTAAGATGTACAAAGATTGTCTGGAATGGATAGAGTTTATATAAGGTAAATAGTAATCATAAGCAATGGTAGAAATGAAAGTAAAAAAAATTGATATTAAATTTGGCGGAATACTATTTCTCAATTTTCTTATACTGTAATACGGACGTCAGGGCTAGAATTTCTGCAATAAAATGGTAGAATTTCCTTATGCTCATCAAAAGGAGAATCAAAAAGTTCAACTAAACAATAACGAAATGAGAAAAATTAAAATTATCGAAAGAAATAAGAAACCTAATCTGAGATAACCCAAGTGAGAGAGAAAGTCATACATGAAGTTGATGAATTCTTTCATTTTTGTGTATCCTTTATAACTGAGATTCAATTCTATTGATTGTTAAGAAGAAAAAGGGTCTGTGAGGTGGTCAATTCCATTGAATTCGAAGAATAAAAAACGGCTGTGACATTGTTTTGGTTCGTTTCTTTTGCATGTGCGAATAAGACAATACCCTCGATCACGGCCGTCCTTTATATCCCCAAACTGTAGATCTCCATCGAACGTGTAAAACTGAAGAAGAGAGAATATAAACCCATATTTGAAAATCTTGGGAATTTTGTAATGGGTATGAATGATTGTTGCTACCAAATTTAGTGAGTTCGTAACCGTTCTTATAATCTATGGGAATATGTAACGTTTGTAGCATTGATTAATTTTTTTAGAAGGATTTTGAGGAGCAAATCTTGGGAATTTGTAATTGGTGCGACTGACTTTGACACCTAATATATAGTGAGTTTGTAAGCCATGGGTATCTCAGAATTCGTTGGTATCATTAATAGGAAGAACGCATTTTTTTTTGAATAAAACACGTCTTTAATCAGGTCGATCTCGGACGTTCTTTATACCCCTAAACTGTATAGCGAGATCGTGACCATCCTTTATGTGACCAAACTGTATATATCAAAATACATATTAGCCGATCCATCTAGACCGTCCTTTATATGCCCGAACTACGAGATGACCGTCGATGTAGGAAACTGATCCATCTAGACTGTCCTTTATATGTCTGAACTACAGATGACCGTCGATGTAGGAAAACACCATTGATTATTTTTTTTAGAAGGATTTTGAGGAGAAAATCTTGGGAATTTGTAATGGGTGCGAATGACTTTGACACCTAATATATAGTGAGTTTGTAATCCATGGGTATCTGTAACGCTTGGTATCATTAATAGGAAGAATGCTTTTGTTTTTTTAATAAAACACGTCTTTAATCGTGTCGATCTCGGACGTTCTTTATACCCCTAAATCAGATAAGCGAGATCATGACCATCCTTTATGTGACCAAACCGTATATATCAAAATAATATTAGCCGATCCATCTAGACCGTCCTTTATATGCCCGAACTACGGATGATCGTCGATGTAGGAAAAACCATTGTCCCTTATAAGGATTTTGAGGAGCAAATCTTGGGAATTTGTAATGGGTGCGACCGACTTTGACACCTAATATATAGTGAGTTTGTAAGCCATGGGTATCTCAGAACGGTTGTTATCATTAATAGGAAGAATGCATTTTTTTGAATAAAACACGTCTTTAATCAGGTCGATCTCGGACGTTCTTTATACCCCTAAACTCAGAGATAGCGAGATCGTAACCATCCTTTATGTGACCAAACTGTATATATCAAAATACATATTAGCTGATCCATCTTGACCGTCCTTTATATGTCCGAACTACAGATGACCGTCGATGTAGGAAAACACTATTGTCCCTTATAATATAGATATGTATATTTCATTTTTGTGTATCAAGCTAATACCATCTAACGCTTGAGATTGATTGCTTAATTTCTAAGCAGACTTAGCTTGAATATTAAATCAGGAGTTCATCTAACAATGAATATTGAATGCTTTGTTACTAAGCTATCTTCGATTTATTCCAAGTTCATATTCCACAACTAAAATTTAACTAAATAAATCTTAAACATGCAAGATGAAAATTGTTCGAAATAGCTTGTGTACTCACATGATATGCTATTTCAAACCCTAGTTTTCCTTCTTGGACATAAGAACAAACTTTCACAATAAGTTACCTAGTAAATAAATCATTAAAAGAAATTCTTTGTCATCTTCGAACTCTTTCTCTTCAACGTGCATCGGAACATACGGTTCATGAATAAGAGAATTAACTCCTTCAAACCTGTTTAGTTGTTATTTGACAAGTGCTTCCTGAACCCTGAGAGATTTTTGCAGAATATCTTTAATTCCATGCATTTCCACCTTGGTTCTTTTTTAAGTTCTTCAAGAAAAGTTGCAAACCTTTGTTGATTGGATCTCTTATCTCTAGGTTTCTTCATATTCTTCTTCTTCCTTGTAAAGAGCAAATCTTTCTCCTTATGGTTTCTCCTTTTCCTTCATAGTTGTGGAGTCAACGACCATAAGAATACAAGCCTCACCTAAAGAGATTATACTTTGAGTCTCCATAACTACGAATGATATGGGTTTGTGAAAACACAAATATATATAACTCAACAAGCAAACTTCTTTTGGAATAATTCCAAAGTAGACTAGAAAGAGAAGGCTAACTATCCGTGCAAGTTTTTAGAACGATAATACATGGTATTTATGAAGTCGGTTCACGCACTAGAGATAAATCAAACTGAAAAGATGAAAAAGGCACTTTTGTCCTCCCTTTAAGTTAGGTACATGGTATAGTCTTTCCAATACCATTACTTGAAAAATAGATAAAGATGAAAATGTTTGATCGAAGTAGTGAAACACTTGTTAATTCATGCCAATAAAGTTTAAATATCTATCTGTATGATTAGTTTTCTAAGAGCATACATGGAATCTTAGCTAGTCAAGTACACATTCCCATGGATCATGTTCTCGTCTCTTGCTTAGGATTCAGATAGGCATAGAAAATAGTATATTGAGAGCATAAGATTTAACTGATACCCATATCAAGTCATAAAGGCTGTAGAATATGGTAGCACCGAGTCATGGACTCCCTTATGACGTAATGAAAGTAAGTTTTGATATTCAAGTAATAGCTGAATTAAAAACCAGGTTATTTTATGTTTTAATGGCAGTACTTGATACAAGGAATTCCACATACATCGGGAAAAAATGTCAAAACAAATGGAAATTCAAGTAATACTCGCTCCGTCCCTAAATAGGTGACCTAGTTTAAGTTTGCATAATTCATAAGACAAGGAGGAGAGGCGATTATTTTTAAGTATCTTTTACAAGTTTACCCTTATGGATAATAACTAGTAAAATTTAAAATGATTTATCTCTTAAACTAGACCACGGATATTCATAAACTTTATATCGTTGAAAAGCATTTTAAAACACCTACATATCGAATATAAGCATGGCTATCACATTATACATATTTCTTATACTAACAATAATCAATTAAAAGGGTAGTTTTAGAAATATCCCCTTGATTAGTGAGATAGGTCATCTATTAATGTGACAAAATTTAAAATCAAATAGGTTATCTATTTTGGATGGAGGGAGTAATATTCAAGACACAAACTAAGAATAGTTTGACCCAAAGCCCTTATCGTGCATAGTTCTTGTCTCTTTTAAGGGCACATGAGACAAGAACACACTTTTCAACACAATTAGGTTGTGTTGAGGTGAACATAAATAAGCTCACCACTAGCTTCCTGCACGGATTCCTCAACATCCACTTTCATAGATCGTTTAGATATAGCTCTCTTTTTACCTTTAGATTTATAATTTCCCTTAGGATCATTCAACCATTCAGGAGAAGAAGGAACAACTTTACATATCATGGATGGATTGGACTTTCGAATAAGTTGAAGCACGTTCGTCAAACGACTAGCCCTCTGTTGCAGTTGTTGAAATACTTTACCTTTTGCTAGTACTTGAGACGCTGTTTGAGTACGCGACCCTCAGTGGTACAATAAGAACATGTTCAGTTGGATTGGTTTAGGAACCGTGTCGGTACCAGCAGACAGACATAATTAAGATCCTGAAACATTGTCAATAGAATTTCCATTAGTTAGTGAACGAAAAATCCATCATATCCTCCAAAGATTTTGATGAAGAATCATTAAGGAAGTTGTCAAGATTGATACGAGTATTTCCACATTCATCAAAATTGATAACTTCAAGGGGCTACACTTTGAACATCTTCCTCTTCAGAATCATAATTATCAGAGGTTTCATCAAGAGTTGCAGCTAGACCCTTGCTTCCACTGTGTATTTCTTCCGATTTGGGCACTCACTAGAAAAGTGATTGAAACCTTTACACTTGAAGCACTACGACATATCCTCATCATCGATATCATTGGAATCCCTATTCTTAGGAGGAACACAATTATGTTGCTTATCCGACGAAAATGATTTTTCTCTGGAGAATCGTTTATTTCTCTTTCTAAGAGATTCTCTAAACTGTCTTGTGACCAGAGAGACTGAATTGTCAAGATCTTCATCTGATAATTCAGGATCAACAAGGTTTTTCTCAAAGATACCAACACTTTCACTTTTAGTGATTTGAACGAGATGTCCTTTCCATCTTTGGAGTGCAGTTTATGATCAAATATCTTTACTTTCCAACGAGGGTGTTTCTGGAAAGTATAGTAAGATACTTTCGTTCTTCAATGGTATGTTTCTTAGACTCGTATCGAGCTGGCGAAGATCTCATGATTTTTATCACAATATCATATTCAGGAATAGTCTTACCCAATGCATAAGATGCATTAAAAATTTCAAACACTTTGTGATTAAATTCTATAAACGAATCTTCATCATCCATACGAAGGTTTTCCTAGTCAGAAGTTAGATTTTGAATCCTTGCTTCTTTATTTGAGGTATTTCCTTCAAATACATTTTCTAAGATATCCCAAGCTTCTTTCAACTTAGTGCACGTAACATGGTGTTGAAGATCTTGACTTATGGCATGGATAATAGCGTTTAACCCATTAGAATTATGCTTTGCAGCACTGATTTTGGTATCACTATAACCATCTATGTCTTTCGCAACAGTTGCATCGTCGCTTACAACTATTGAAGGATTATACCCCTTTACAATAAGAGTCCATGTCAGAAAGTCACAAGCTTGTAAAAAGGAGAGCATTATAATTTTCCACCATAAGTAATTTGTGTCATCGAAGGCTGGCGGTGCATTCATAGAGATTGCACTTTTGTCCATAGATTCAGATCGCCACAAACACATACTTATTAGGTCTTAACGTGTTTGCCTGCTCTGATACCAATTGAAAACGAGGGGGTACCAAGTACACCACCAAATTTTCGTTCGGCAATCTGTATAGAAAAAACCTTAATATAATTCCAAGTAGATCAACTCAATGATCCTTGAACAAAATTGTGTAAATAGTTTATGTCTCTTTCTCTTATAATCAAAATGTTCAAGACAAAAGAGTCAGTGAACCTGATATAACCGTAAGAGTACTTGGACGATTCCAAAGATCAATATCCAAGTTCAATCTAGTTGAATCCAATAACCAGATCGGAATTCTGCCAAGTATAAACTTGTTACCTATCTTCCAAGATACGAATTCTATAAGAATAAGTTCTTATAACCGATCACAATCAATTTGGATTATATAACTAAGATTCGTACTACTACTGGTGATTTTCCTATTATAAAGATAACATTAAAAAAAGGAAACACACAAGATACTAGAAGTTTTGTTAACGAGGAAATCACAACTGCAGAAAAACCCTAGGACCTCGTCCAGATTTAAACACCAAACTGTATTAAGCCGCCGTAGACACTAGCCTACTATCATAACTTTGGGCTAGAATGTAGTTGAGACCGAATTCACCCTACTAGCAATTCAGTTACAGTCGCGCTCGTTACGTCTCTTGAAACTCGCAAGATTCTATGCAATTGATTCCCTTTGCTGAAGTCCTTTACAGTGTAAGAGTTGATTCAATCTAAGTGAAGACTTTTGATACCAATCTGCCTCCAATATATAAGCTTATTTTATTTCCATTTAGCTATATCGTGAGATCAAGGTAATGAAATCTGTTTGCAGTAGACAAATCTAGCAAACCTCACAAATCCGGTACTTTTGACTCCCGAGGAGCAGCCTAGATTATTAACTACCACACAAGAACAATCTTAGAAGAATTCAATTAAGAATCGTTATTAGATATCTATATAGTGGAATCACAAAGTCTGAGATGAAGAGAACTTTGCGATGTCTATCTATCTCTCTTGAAATAAATTACCAAAACCTCGATAACAGAAAAGCAACATTAGGATACACGAACCATCAAGGTAAAAGATAGTCGGACTTGACTTCAAGAATCCCTAAGTGAAGTCTTTAAGCCGTTAACCTAATCATGTTTCTTAGAGAAAACCTAGGTTAATAGAGGACGACTCTAGCATACAACTAGGACACACGAAAATGTTAGAGATTGAATTTCCAGTTATTTGAGTATCTCTATTTAAATACTTTCAAGATCGAAGGTCGCTTAAGATTCAAGGTAAGATAGCTTGGCAATCAAGCAAACATTTTCTCTGTTTAGATGAAACTCTAGTTAGGGTTTCATATAAACATGTGAGAAATTCGACTTGAAATCACATATTAGAATATACACTTGGTCAGCTATAACCGAACCGTGTATAATGATAGTTCATGTTAGCCTTAACTCGCCATTTGAATCATAAGCTTAGCCATATTCATTAACACTTTATACTTTAATCTTGAACCAGAACCACAAGTGACTAAGTGATCAAATATGTCTTAGAGGTGTTTTTGAGAGTTAATCAAATTCCAAACATATCATAGAAATAGTTTGAATGCATCTGAAAATATTCGACTGGGTAAGTACGTGTACTGAACCTAATTCGTGAACTCAGACTGTCAAGGTATGTGTACCGGGTACATGTACCTCAAGGCAAATCCAAAGTCATGCTGTTTTGGTATATGTACTGGGTTCACTTTATATTTATACTTTAGAATCAGCCGAAGTCATGCTGTTTGTGCACGACAAAAATTCCAACAAGACGTGCCAGCCAGTTGAGTCAATTTGCGGATTTTGGTTAGCCGACATAAGCACAGGCACAACATATAGTTTGGAAACATGTCACTTCTTTCTAGTATATAAATACATATATTGGTCTTTTCATCGTTCTTGTTCTATGGCTTTTTTTTTTTGATACGCGAAAGCCGGACCCAGGCCCCTACCCGAACCCAGCAAGTTGGACCGGCCCCACTGCCAGACCCAACACCGCTAAACCCATTATACAACTAATCTATTATAAACCTTTACGACGGCAGATTGAACCATGACTTCCTCCTGGAGTTGATGGGACCCACTTGTTCTATTTTTTGTTACACTGAATTGTTCCTTTGGAGTTTGGACCCTTCCACTGAATTATTTGTGCATAAACCCTAGTCGCAACTTCTTCGTCTATGTCCTTCTAGTCTTCAACCAATTCCGATCATTAGGTTTAATCCCATTTGAAAACATCATTCATTCTTTGATAATAGAAACACAGCAGCTAGAATTATGAGTTTAATACCAAAGGTCAGAAACTCTCAGTCAAATCTCAATTCTATTTGCATTAGTTTCTTAAATAAAGTTAAGACCTTTAGAACTGCTGCTGCTGCTGAAAGAACTGATTATCAAAATCAACCAACTAATAATGACTTAAATGGTTCAGTGGGAGGAGGAGATTTTCAGCATAACTCTACAGCTGCTGGGTTTCACACACCAAATCCTTACAGAGGTAATAACCCAAACTCATCATATTTTCAGAATAATTACAATAGGAAGTTTCAACAAAAGCCTAGTAGTAGGTGTCAACCACAAGTACAGAACATAAATTATAATGGGTTCAACCTAAATGGTTTGCAGCATAAGGCTAATGTATGTTACACTAATAGTTCGAGGGGTTTTAAAACATCAGTGAATAGCGTGGAATCTGAAAGTGGTATTCTTGAGGAGATGGATGGTTTCTGTAATGAGGGTAATGTGAAGGAAGCTATGAGAGTTTTGAATTTGTTATATCAACAAGGTATTGAGATTGGTTTGCCTAGATATTGTAAGTTGATGAAGGTTATTGGGGTAGTTGCTGCTAAAGAAGAGGCAAAACTTGTTCATAATCATCTCATGAAGACCAAACACTTTTCGGAAATTATTGTGCAAAACAAGGTACTAGAAATGTATTTGAATTGTGGTTTGATTGCTGATGCTCATGATTTGTTTGGAAAAATACCTGCTCGTGATCTGACTTCTTGGTACACCATGATAGTTGGTCTGGCATGGAATGGATAAGGAGAAGATGCAATCGATTTGTTCACTGAATTCAAGGAGGCAGGAGGAAGACCCGATGGAAAAATGTTTCTTGGGGTTTTTTACGCTTGTAGTAGGGTTTGTGACATTAATGAAGGAATGTTGCACTTTGAGTCGATGAGCAAGGTTTCAGGTGTTGCACCCTCCATGGAGCATTATGTGGCTGTTGTGAAAATGTTGGGAAGTGCTGGACACTTAGATGAAGCATTCGAGTTCATTTTAAATATGCCAGTTGAACCAAGTGTTGATGTTTGGGAAACTTTGATGAATCTTTGCAGAATTCATGGGAACCTGGAAACTGGGGACCGTTGTGCTAATATTGTTGCTCTCTTAGACCTCTCACGGCTAAATGTTGAATCCAAGGCCGGTCTTGTGCCAGTAAACCCCTCTGATCAAGTAATAGCCGAGATGCGAAGGAAGTTTTCAGGCCAGACGCCTTTAGATTTATACAGGAATTGGGAAGGGAATACATCCTACCCTTATAATCACAAAATTAATACCGATTTGAAGATGCTGAGTGCACATATGAAAGAGTCAGGTTATATACCTGCGCTTAGGTCCGCATTGGATGATGTAGATGATGAAAGCAAAGCTATAATGCTTCTCGCACACAGTGAAAAATTGGCATGTCTTGCTGGTCTCTTAAGTAGCCCTGCTCGTACAGATTTGAGAGTAATCAATAATCTTGTAATCGATAATCATAGAATCTGTGTGGATTGCCATAATGCATTGAAGATTATCTCAAAGATTGTTGGAAGGCTAATCATAGTTCGCGATCCTCCCGGGCGGTTTCACCATTTTAAAGAAGGGGTATGTGGCTGCAGGGATTACTGGTAAAGCGGTAGTAAGGGTTTTGAAGGTATTAAATCCTAGTTATGATCCTTCTCAAAGCTAACTTAATATTATGGTTATGCAATACTTTCTGTTCTTACCAAATTTAAATGGTTATTACTAGAGACTGGAATTATTAAGTTGTAATATTAGCTTGATATTGGTTAAATTCATAGCACAGTTGATTCATTATTTATAGTTCACCCAGCCAAAAAGATATGAACGGACCTAGTACATAAAAGTTATACCAAAAAGAGAGAATGGCCAAAAAAGACGCCCACCGTGGGGCTCGAACCCACGACCACAAGGTTAAGAGCCTTGCGCTCTACCAACTGAGCTAGACGGGCAGATGGTATCATTAAGTCTTACATTATAACTTTTTTTAACCTATTTATACAGAATGGTAAAGAAGCACTTCCATAATTCCATCCATAACAGGCAAAAGGGAGTACCAGGTTGTAGCTATCTTACTAATATAAAGAAAAAAGCTCTTTTTAGTAGGAGACCCCTAAATTACTTAGTTGTCCTCTTTTTTTACATATTATTATATAAATACCATTGGTTTAAAAATAAATCAAAAATTTTAAAAACTTAATATTTTTCAAAATATATATCGGATTTTTGTAAAATTTATATATTTGAAAAGCTCTTTCAATTATCTACGTAATGAGTACAAATAAGAATAATAAATTTTTGTTTTAGGAAAAAAATTTCATGGCTTTCAAATTTAGTATTGTTGGATGAGTAAAATTCAAGCATGTGCATCGCACATGTGTCCTTACTAGTAGCTATAAAATGAAGCCAACTTTTTGGTAATGTTAACAGGCGAGCAGGCAAAACAGTTCAAGCCAATGGTCACAACCAGGACTGAAATCATATCATATTTGTATTAATCTGGTTAACTGGCTTAATTTCTCTATTTATAATAAACTGCAGCAATACTAATAGAGATGAAAAATATATAATGCACAACTGTGTCTGTATTGGATGATCAGGTTAACTGCATCTGTATCGGATGACTGGGTCAGACATATCACTAGAAAACACTATCCCCGTCCTAAGGCCCCCTTGTGAAAGCAAGGGCTAAATTTCTTCCAAAGGGGGTCCCTGAGCTAATGAGATGAGAACAGTGGGTTGAAGCTGCATTCCTCCTCCTCTGGCAACCTACTTTACACATTATACAAGAGAAGAAATTTTGGCCTATTGAAATAAATAACCTGTTGCATATGGATCAGTGCTCGTGCTTAACACGCGCTTTAAGAATTCCAGGAAGAGGGGGTGAAGTTGGTCCTCTAGTACTACTACTAGTACCCACGGCATTTGGTATCAAGATATGTGGAGTGGCAGGTTGGTCCACATCAACCATCATACAACCCTCGCCACCTCCAGTTTCAACGACATCACAATTTGCATCATCACTCTCAGGTCTTCCACATAAGTTCATCGACTTGAGAACATAATTGTCATCATGCAGCTCAAAAGGGGTGCTGCAATTAAGGTGGCAGATGAGAAATCAGAAAATGCTTGCTCAGTTTTGGAACTAGCGAAATATAGCAGTAGTATATTTCACATTTTTTAATGCTACACAAATTTCATCGTAAGAATATGAGAAAGAAAGAATCGAAAATGGATCTGTCATGTTCATGTACCTGTTGAAGTCAAAATGCACCAGCTGCATATCTTCTGATATTTCCACCTCGACGGTTGCATGTGGGCGAGTCTACATTTCAAATGATACCAAAAATGAAGCTTGGATTGACAGTAATATAACAACTCCTGTTATCATAACTGAACATTTTCCATAGTAGAAATAAATTTGAGGAAATACCAAATATCATTAAACACAACCAGGCACATGTTTCAAATAGTTATCATTACTTGACTCAAGCCGAGACACAACTATTTATCATTATTTAACCAAAGCTAACAAAGACAGTTTATTATCTTCTCAAGCACCAACTCAGGTCACAGGCATCTTGAGATGGGAGCCAAGATGCTTCAGGACCTAAATATGGGACACCTAATTTATTTACTCTCACCCAGTTAAATGATAGAAACATCCATCTCCTGGGGTCAATCTGCCTATTAATTCATGTAGTTGCGTGAGAACACCAGACAGATAACAAGCAAGTCTGACATTTCTTTTGATTGGTAAAGTTTACAGACAAGGGTATTGTTGTGTAACAAAAAATTGGGTAAGTGGAGCAGTTGGGGTCCAAAACTAGTTTTTTATTACAAGTGGAAAATATAAACCATTATGAAACTAACTGAACTAGCAATATCTGGAAAGTAGAAAACAGCAGAGTTATACCTGAACCAGAATAAAAGGTAAAGACACGCCGCCTGTAATGCCGTTTCCAGAAGCACATAACTGCTCATTTCTCTGTATCAGATTCTGAAGACCTACGAACTTGAAGGAAAGAGAGAAGAATTTAGTGAACACCCATTAATGATGTTAAGGATATGAAAAGAAACAACAAGTTTCGGATCTAGATATGTGTAATTGCATATCCCATTAGGATAGCAAATCTCTGGAAGTATGGAAGACAACGAAGAGTCTGAGACTGAACGCAGCTTACTTGCTCCTCTAGTTCTTGCAAATATGCAGCTTTCTTTTCTATCCTGCTTCTAAGCCCAGCACGTTCAGCCTGTAATTAATAATTTTGTTTTTAAAAAGGATTATGGTCCGTTAGAGTTAGAAACATGAAAAGTTTCATCACTTAGTTCTACTACCATATGATTAACTCAAACCTTAAGCTCTTCTACATCATGCACTGTAGTGCGAGGCAGACCCTTCCACTGTATTTCCTTTTTGTCTTTGGATATAATATCCATTGCCATAAGAACATTCAATGCATCATAAACCCTCCTCCGTATATTCTTCTCATCATATTGTTGCTGTCAACATAAGAAAATCAACAGACTTAGGCATATGTCTACATATCATGTTGAAAGATCACTAATGTTTGTCACGATACCAACTTTATCACATCATGTACAGTAAACTGATAGCCAAGTCTTTTTTCCCACTAACTTCAATACAGTAGTACATATTTTGATTATTGCACTTCTTCAATACCTAGTTCAGAGTTATGTTACCTGGTCCGGAGACCCAAGACTATTGGTAGGATCTGAGAATTCAGCAACAAGTTCATCTGCAACCTGGAAAGTACTATTATAGTCAGTTTGTGCACAAAGAAAAGAGCACCTATAAACCACTACACGTAGTTTCTTCAAGATATTATGAAGTAGTTACAAGTCAAGCAAGTAAGATGCTGTACGTGACCGCTAGATAGAAAAATTCTAAGATTGGAAGCGAAACATATGCTTACCTGCCATAGTATAGGAAAAGAAGACTCAGAGTAAAGCATAGGTAAGAAGAGACTGCAAAACTGAAAGATAACTGGAAACTGACCAAATCCCACTACAGTTTATTCAATCACTTGGTCTAAAAATAATCTATGTGACTTTCAACCATCCCACCAATTATCGTTTGAATATTTGAACAGATAACTAACAATTACTTGAATCAACCAGTTTAAGTTGACCAAGAACAACACGCCCGCCTCAACAAACCACTTTGATAACACAGGATAACTTTTGCTACTAGTCAACTTCTTAACATATACTTGTGAAACCCATCCATCTGCGTTATTCACAAATTATGAAATCAAACATTTCAACCCTTAAAGTCATTGAACTTCAAGCAGGGTGGAGCTAGGTTTTGGAGGAAGGGGGTGCAAAAATTCTTAGCAAGTTTGTTAGGGAGTGCCCAACGGGATTTAGAGGCTCATTTTATGGCAAAAAGGCCAAAAATAGCTATAATTAGGCTTGGGAGCTGGTCAGCCAGCTGGACTCGGTCCATGTTCTAAACTGGCTCCGCCCCTCTTCTAGTAAATTCAAGAATCACGAACCACCACACAATTAAGCTTGCATAAGTACTAATTTCAGCACTGGACATCATAAACCATGTCATTCATTAAACAAACAAAAGAACCTGCTAAGCATACACTCTATAGTTAAACAGATGCTAACTCATATGCAAGTAACTACCGAGTCGCAAGCACAAAAAGCAGAAGGAAGAGTCACATATAGATAAATCCTAAGAAACCACCTCACCTCATTGTACGTTGTTCTTCCCTTGCTTTCAACTTTCTCACAAACTGAAACCATCACAACCATGGCAAACGATTCATGTCAGAAAAAATGTTACCCGATGCCAAGCAAAGCTTAACATAAAGCTTCTGAAGATTTTCATTTCACAATGAAACTTTTTCATCCCCATGATCAGCAGATAAGACTCACCTTTCATACTAAACTGGCGAAGTCCCCGACCGTTCTTATCACCTCCTGCAGCCCTTTGACCTCTCTTCTTCTTCTTGCCACTACACATCAAATCCACAGAATATCAAAACATAGGGCCTATAATCCAATATCCAAGTAAATTCTACAAGACAAAGCTTAAAAAAAATGAAACAAGTCAACGGTTCTTCACAATAACAACATAGGAAACACCAAAACAACTAGAAACAGCTCCACGGGCTTGAACAGACATACTGCAATTCATTAGCAAACCAAGTACTAAATTGTTGAAAAATTTCAACAATTCCCTCCAAAACCAAGGGTTCCATTTGCAACCCCACAAAGAGATTGATAAAAATTTCCACAATTCCCGCCATCAATACTTCAAAATTAAACTAACACAAACCCTAATTAAGACCAAATTAAACACAAAACCAAAACAAATTTCAATAAATTAAGAGAAAAAACTTACACAGTGGTGTCCGGAGATCCAGCATCTTCACCTCCATTATTATTAATATCAAGATGATGTAATCTAGAAAAAGTGTTCGTATTATTTTTATCAGTTGAAGGAACCGCCGTAACTGGTGGTTCACTTCTACTAGAAGGAGGAGAGCCACCACTTCCATTACTATTTGAAATCGATTGACCTCCTGAAACTGTAGTACCCCAAGATCTCGTAACCCCACCTCCTGTTCCTGCTGCTACTACTCCTTTATTAGGTAAATTAGATGCCTTCTTAACCCCATCTTCTTTATTTTGATTCCCACCACCAACACTTAACATTGTTTTCTTCGAAATTTGACTTCAATTTTAGATCAAAATCAAAATTTCGAAATAAAATTAGGTATAAAAAGAGAAACCCAGATTAGATTTGATGAAACGGAGATAAATTACGTGGTGAAATCTAGAGAAGGATTGAAGTATTGGATTCACAAGTGTCTGTCGAGAAAGAGGGAAAAATAGAGATGAGGGTTTTGTTTTTTCGGTTAAATTAGGGAGGGAAGGTATAATGAGAAGGACCGCCAGATTGAAACGCAACATATAGGTTTTAGCAATTTTTTGTTTGGATGTGGAGCTACGGGTATTCGTCGCCGGGTGCATCCCAACCGTTTGCAAGATCAACCCGGTTTAATATTTTTGACCGGTGGTTTTTAACATGTTTAGATACCAGAACCTGGAGTGCTTACGGCAAAGAAATGGTTTCAAAAAAGAAAAAAAAAATTCAGAGCGCAAATTTTGCTTCTAGAAATTATTTTTAAATTATGTACCCAAACAAGAATATCATTGAAATTGCGATTTGCGACCGAAGAAATACATAAGAGATGCAAAGTCAAGCAAGAAATATCCAAGACCATTGGGAAGTAAAAAATGAATAAAGCAAACAGCAGTAAATGAAAAACAAATGACCTTAATCAACTACAGCAAAAGACTTCGTTGTTGCTGTTGCTTTTTAACGAGAGACGTAATCAGCAAAGTACGTTGGCTTCTTTCTATTTCGTGTAGACCTTCGGAGAACTACTTGATTTTCAGGGGCCTTGTCAACCTTAACTTCCTCTCCACCTGATGCTGCATCAGCAACATCTGGAACCACATGCGCCGATGTATTAGTATTCTGTTTCAGGGACGCACTTGAGCAAACAGCTCTTCCTTCTCCTTCTAAAGCTGCCTCTGTGAATGAATTATCGATCACTTTTGTTGGTGTCCTTGCGCAAACCCCTGCTCCCTCTTCTTCTAGTGTTGCATTAGCAGTGTCGGCTTGAACATCATTCTTCTCTCCTTCTAGTGTTGACAGTTCTAGAAACTTTGCTAGGTCTTGAAGAAATTCATTATCGGATTCTTCCGCCATGGGATAACATACTACTGCATGATCTCGAACCTTAGATTCAGCGGTCCGAACCACCATCGTATCAATATCCTCATTTACAGGCTCAATCTCAGAATCCCATTGTCTTTCTCCTCCCTTATCACTAACATTATCTTCATGAACATCCTCCTCTCCCTCTTGAAAAATCATTGCTTTGCCGTCAACCTTATTACTCTCTATGGATTCTTCCATTTGGTCATAATCAGATTCTTGGTGCTCTTCTTGTAATTTTTTTTTCTTTCAAGCCATCAACAACAGTGTCATGCACTTTCTTTTCTTCACTAACAGGACCGGTTTCAATCTTCATCACCTTCACTATCTCAATTAGCTTTTCTAAGACAACCTCCCAATCTTTTATCTCAATTAGCTTCTCCACTACAGCCTCCCAATCTTTTTTCTTACCCCCTTCGTTATCCATTTTAACAACCCAGCTTCTCTAGTTCTTGCGAGTGTTTTACCTATTGCATCTAGCCCTTACCCTTTATATAGCTACCTCATCGCGTGAGAAACAAGCTTACTGACAATTTTTTTAGCCTCTCTAGAAGATGTGTTTATTATTCTTCCTTGAAGACCCAAAACACCTTGTAATCTGAACCCTAACTAATGCAAACAAATCCATTGCATTTTGACGTGAAAGAGATGGAACACACGAACCATTTCAAGTTGAAAATTGAAACACCGCTCGTCTATCTAGAATCTACGCTTAATGCATCAGTCTTGACTCTTGATGAAGATGATTTGAGCATTTTGAATCTTGCACGGTCAGGTCACTCCAGTGTGTCATGCATGCATGGTGTAGTTTCTTGATCATGCATTTTGGACCGAGATTAATTACTAAGCCGAGGTTTGCCTTCAACATATATTTTAAATTCTATGGTTGGTCACACCAAAACCATTAGGCGTAATTATAAACATCCGTCATTTGTGGTTTCTCCACTAAACTAAATTATTTAGTTTTAGTGAAAGGAGTACAAGTAACATTTTTCTGGCAGAGGTAACTAGGGTTAGGATGACACTAAGATCTCTTTAAATGATAGCATTGACTTGAGACCATCCTAATTCTATGAAAAAAGAAAGATAATAAATTAAATTTATCACATAACATTGACTTATTTAGGATACAAAGAATCTAGAATACTCTTTCTTCTTTGATTATTTAGATTTGAGTATTGAACCACTTAGTACATTTGAAACCTGTCGATAGATTGCCGGCAGATCAAAGGAATATGAGAGTGGCAGTGGTGTATTTAGTTTAGCATCTCCTGGTAATTATCAAAGCTAAATATGTGCCATTTTTAAGTGGAGCTGAAGAAAAGAATGACAGTCGCCATGCAATACCAAAGAATGACAAACCACTTACATCGATGGAACGAACATAAAAACAGTGATAAAAAAAAATCAAAAAAATCTGGACCATTTCTCAATTTGTGCGTGTCATCCTTGCGCAGGGGCCATGCTAATCTTCTCTGTATCGTTCCAATTTTATCGGATGTCCTCGAAGGGACGAGCTTATGGTGAAACTCAGGCTTTTTAAACAATCTTTGTTTTGTAATAGGGCGTTGTGGGACTAAAGCGAAGCCCCAACATAGATAGATATTCAAAACGCCTAGAGTCGCTAGACAAGTTGGTCAAGAGTTCGAAACTCTACTCGCAGTTTCCTGTCTAGAAATTTTCGACCAAATACGATCTTTCCAATTTCCTTGCCTAAAACTCAACATTCATGGTCTTGGAGTTGTAGTTATTACTGTATAGTGGTGATATTTTCTCTTTTCAATTACTTCGAATCTCGTATAACATTATGATTTTACTCTCTTTTTCCGGTACGGTCGAATAAACTTTAGAAGTATAGGACTAGATATGAGTACCATCATAGGTGAGTATATCACGTATATAGTTTAGTTGAAATCAGTTCAGCAGGCTTTTGTAAGCGGGCAATATTTTACTCTGACCTAAAGTACTAGACTCTTGAGAAATTTTCTTCATCAATTCCTTGAGGAGTTTTCTACGTCGCATCCTAAATTTCCATACTGGTCGGATAACAATGTAGCTGAGCTGCAGATGGGTTTTATTAAGAAGAATAAAATCAGTATACTGGGCCAAGTGTTACTACACATTTCTTTTCAATTCAGGTCTAGAGACGAAAATGATTGTCCGGCATTGGAAAAATACAGTTCCACTCCGTGTGCTTGCCGCATTTTAACGAAATATGCCTGGTTACTCTTTCACCGAGAGTTGCCTAACGATATTTAGTACTTTTGTCACTTTATATTGTAAATCTTCGCCGTCTGTAAGTTATACTCCCTCCGGTTTTTACAAAAAGAGTTGGGCAAAAATGAAAAAGTGATACAATGAAAAAGAGACCAAAGTCGAATTTGCATTCATCAACTGTTCCTCGTTTCCTCCGTTTCTTGTAAAACATACAATGAAGTAATTTATTTAGAGAACTTGAATACGACTTGTAAAAGCTTAATGAAAGTATGTGGATGTGATGTTATTACAGAGTTATAATCAGGTGTCTTTCACAGACAAAGAGGAGAGGTATTAATACAGACAGACAGACATAGTTAAGTCAATGAGACTTGACTATACATGACTTTTCCTAATACACCCTCCTCAATTGTTACAAACAGACACTGGAACAAATTGAAACGCCACTAAATGCTCAACAAGAGCCAAAGAAAAGAAACAGATGCTCAGAAAGAGCCAATCTGAGAAAGAAAACACTCAACAAGAGGCAAATAAAAGAACAGAGAGAATATCAGACACTCAAAGAAGAGTCACCCGACATAACACACAAGCATGAACTAATCTGTAGTAGCTGAAAAAGATTGTAATATTCTGAGTAGAAGCCTTGAGAAAGTAGGATAGCATAATCCTTAAGTCATCACATCAGCTAGCTGTTCCTCAGTTGCAACATGACTAACAAGAATAATTCCTTCCTTCACCAGCTCTCTGACAGTATGGTAGTCTATCTCCACATGCTTGGTCCTGGCATGAAATACTGGATTAGAGGCCAAACAAATTGCACTTTGATTGACACACAACAGCTACAAAGGATAAGCAACTGAAACATTCAATTATGTGAGGACATAAGTAAGCCATTGTAACTCTGCAGTAGCAATAGTTAAACACTTGTATTCAACCTCAGCCGAACTTCTTGAAACAGTTGGTTGTTTCTTTGAAGACCAAGAAACAACAGAGTTACTAAGAAAAACCACATATCCAGATGTAGATATTATTGTATCTGGACAGCCAACCCAATCAGAATCAGTGTATGCATTTAAAGAATGAACATCCCCTCTTTGTAAAGTTATACCAGTACCTAAAGTGCCCTTCAAGTATCTCAAAATTCTATTTACAAGAAGAAGATGTTGATCTGTTGGAGCATGCATAAATTGGGAAACATAGTTAACAACAAAACAAATGTCAGGCCTTGTATGAGTCAAATATTGAAGACCACCAACTATTGTGTAAATAAGAGGATCAGATAGCAGCACACCATCATGAACAGAACATCTCTTAGCCTTTGCAACAGGAGTGTCACAAGGCTTGCAATCCATCATATTTGCTTTAACTAACTGTTGATGGTGGATTTTCATTTAAGGTTAAAATTGTAAAATCCAGAAAATTATGCGCTAACATCTTGTAAAAGATAAATCCATTAATAAGTGTTGAATACTTCTTCACTTTACTAATTCACCTAGAATGGAGCATGGGGCAACAATCCCATTCTCAGAATTAAATACACGAAATTCATCCAGGTTGGAGCATGTAGTAACAATCCCATATACCCCGTGAATTTACATCATTATTAATTAATGCGTAACCAGCCTTGTATTTCCCGTACTCATTATCGCTGCAAGCATGACGACCGAGTGTTACTCTCAAAGAGCAGAGCAACACGAATCTCCAAGCATTATAATGAAAGCATATACGAAATACCCGTAGAGGCTGACTCTCGGTGTGTTATACTAGCCCGATTGAGCAACCCTCGGTGTGTTATACTAGCCCGATTGAGCATCCGGACTGTCCGTATCAGTCTGGAAATGATCACGATCATCCAACTCCACCAGCATGATTGGATGACCCATATCAATTCCATAAACCCCAAGCAGGTATGGAATATTCGCTGCCGAACCAACGCGGGCCCCGCATGGCCGGCCTCCCCAAAAGATTGGCATAGCTTGCCAAAACGTCCAAACCAGAGCGGTATGGACGGAAAACCCTAAATTAGGGTTTGCGACATATTACATGTGTCGCAAAACAGTCTCAACCATCCATCTTCGCGTATAGATGGAGGGTGTAGATGTAGATTCAAAGGGCCCGAGCATGTCAACACAATCACCGAGGGCTCGCCTACATACTCGACCAATCGGTCGGGACCAACCATGGTTGGTCATCCCACCCGTGCGCCCGAACAGAGCATGACGCACGGCGTGAAACTCAAAATTAGAGTTTTTGAACATCATGAGCGTCCGTCTTCTCCTAAGCACGAATGGAGGGTCCAAGATTAGATTACAGTCCTGGTCATACCAAAGATGACCACCGTGGGCCCGTCTATCCCCTCACCCGATCCGCCAAGGCATATCATGCTTGACTATCCCAAAACGTGCGTCCAAACTAGCGTGGTCACACTTCCCAAATTGCAAATCGATCTCGACCACTCAACTTCGCAGACGATTTGAGTGGCTTAGATCACGTTTTCATGGGACAATCAGTATAGACGTGAACACCAGCCTACCACCTACACTCCCGGCACGATCGGCCAAGACCGACCAAGAATTGGTTGTCTTGGAACGCGCGCCCGGGTTGGCATGATGAGCGGCTTTTGCGGCACCGCTTTTCATCGCAAACTGATCTTGACCACTCAACTTCGCCAGACGAATTTAGTGGCCCATATCACACTTTCTTGAGATAATGGGTATGGGCGCCTACACCGTCATGCCGTCTACACGCATGTATGATCGACCTGGCCAAAATCATATCCCAAGCTTGGATTCGACCAGGCTGAAGAGGGATGCTTGCGCACCTCTTCTAAAACCCTAATTTCATTAATCTGCCGCAGATGAGTGTCTCAAAGATCATCTCGTCCGTCCAACTTCACCGACTTGGTTATACACCCTGGTCAGGAGTTAATTGGTCAGTGCGGCGTCATGGTGATCACCATCCGTCACTCTACCACACCATGTGGTCGGTCAAGGTAGGATTTGCTTGCGCAACTTCCAAACCATCACATGAAGTAGGCTGGACATGAAACTTCTTTGAGACGCTCAAACAGCGATGCTTCATACATGCTGAGTATACTCGATGCAGTATCTGCATAGAATACACACGATACTTCACAAGTATCAACTTCCTGAATAACGCATTTATTCAATTTAGCATTACATGCTACTTTTTGTGGGTCCCACGATCCACACATTCCAGACATCTATCATGTCACAAACGGGGGGATACATACTGGGGTATTGGTCTCAAGCGGTTTACGGCGTGCAACAAAGCGCCATCACATGAATGTGTTAGGAAGTCATGGACGGTTAGAAATGACAGAGAAGTGGGCAAGACTGGTCGTGTAACACTAACACACAACTCCACTACTCCATCACTCCACTTCCCATGAGAGACGTGAATAAGGATCAAATGACTTGTATAAATAGGTTCTCCTCCCTATTTCCAAAAACACAAGGATAAGTCCCGACAACAGAGGCAAGTGTTGATACAATCGTATTCAAACACCGGAACTGATAGCTTACACCTTGCAAGCCGCCCGCCTTTCTCGATACAAGTCATACATAGCCAACACCTTCACATTCTCAACACCTTCTTCGCTTCCCTCCCTAAGATCAACCCCATCTCCTTCACTTTGTGACCGAAACAAGTCTGGAACGGCCATTTCTTGGTTTAGGCTAGAATTATACAGATTGATTTCCTAAATCTACAAGTACTCACCGCGTAGTGCATTTGTTTAAGGTTTAAATTCATTCCTCATCCACATACACCAAATTACCAAATTCGGCAGGAATAGTTTTCACCCATAAACAATTGACGACCACAGTGGGAGGTTAATCTCTCGGTTGTAAAGTCAATTTCTTCAAAATCCGATTCAATTTTATCATTTTCAAAAAGGGTAGATCTTAGGACCAATTCAATCATCAATCCATTTCAAGATGGTAGAACTCAGGTCTGGATCATCAATCAATTCTGATGGAGCCAGTGTGGATAACACTCCCGGTGTCGATATACCTGTCAGTGGAACTACCGTGGTCAATACATCTTATGGAGCCGTCACTTCTACCACCAAGCAAGCAGTAGCAGAGATGTTCCAAGTAAGTGTAACGCCTCCCATCACTAGAGCCAGAGCATCCGCAAATCCCGACATCTCATCAAGTGTAACACCTCTGGTAGTCACCAGAGCAACAACTTCCACTCCTTCATCAGGACTAGGAGTCGGAGGGACGAGAGGAGGACCATCCCCCATTACCATTGAAGACTTGATGGAGAAGCAGGAAGTTCTTGCTAGGACTCAAACGGATATGGCCGCAACTCGAAAGAGGTACTCACTTTTCTTAGAACATTAATCGATCGATTGCCACAAGAGCCGCGACAGTCCCTGGAGCAAAAAGGAACGCATTCAACGCACCAGAGAAGGTACTTCAGCGGCGCGGACCTCCATGGACCTGATCAAATAAGCGACATCAGATATGAGCGGTCCTGTCATGAAAACTCCTACACTGGGACTGATCCTCACAACGATCCTCCTCAAGTCAATAGTTTCACTATGAACCGGAGGCCGGTGGATCGGGAAGCGGTTTCTCTAGTGGAAAGTTTATGCGAACTTTCACACCTCTCGAAGAATCAGCGCGCGGAGACGTTTTGCTGCAATCAACCAGAGGAAGGTCATGACCATGCCATACATGTCACCGCACGCATCAAGGATTCAAAGTTCAAGACGGCCCTTATCTACACGAGAGCGTCTTCGAATGTGATTACTCTCAAGACTCTCAGACATCCAAGGTTCTCCCGTGCAAGGTCGTACGGTAGCCTACCACAATGACGGACTTCGAGGGAAACCAAACCAAGATATACGGAGAAGCTCCGCTGAAAGAATCGGACAAGTTCGTTGCGTCCCACTCCCACGTGGGCGTCAATTCAGAAGAAGACCGGCTTGCATCATTGAGGGCTAAAACCCACGATGCATCTTTGCTGACGAAACATTCTTCTCCATCCTGTGAAGCCACGACCCACGTTCACACGAAGAGGGAACGAACTTTTGTGGCGAGTCGAGACCAAAATGGAAAATGGTATACCGACACTGCCATTATCAATTAGCAGGGAGACTGTTACTCCGCCTCTCCACCCAATGGAATGATACAACAAAGAATGAACCACAAGAACAAGTGCTAGATGCTCCACAACAAACTGCAAGATGGCACCAACTCCACAACTGATGAGATTGAAATCGTTGAGGAATCTCCTAGGCCTATCTCCATCAGCTCAACCTTGTGTACAGATAAACGCACGAAGCTCGTGGAACTTCTCAAAGAGTACCATGACATATTAACTTGGAGATATGAAGAAATGCCGGATTTAGATTAAAATTGGTCACCCATCATCTACATGTCATACCTGGATCCAAGTCGGTTAAACAATTGTAGTTCAGATACGAGGAAAATGGATAGATCAGGTGATGCATAGACTTCAGAGACTTGAACATGTCTTTGCTCCAAAAACGATCCTCCTCTACCTAACATCGACATGTTAGTAGATGCAACCAAGATGACACGGCATGTTCACCTCCATGGATGGATGTAGCGGCTACAACTAGATAAGGATGTACGAGCATGGTGCAAGTAAGATAGCTTTTCGAACTCCTCTCGGAAATTTTTATTATACCATACTTCCATTTGGTTTAAAGAATGCCGGTGCAACGTATCAACGCTCTATGACGGAAATCTTCCACTGGAGCCGATACCTCAAGGGAGCAGCCTCAAGAAGATAACGATGACCACACGTCATATTTAGCAAGATCCGGGCGAGTCACTCTATCAAACAGTGGTCGACAAGATCCGGGCAAGTCACTCTATCAGACAGTGGTCGAACAAGATCCGGGTGAGTCACTCTATCAGACAGTGGTCGAACAAGATCCGGGCGAGTCACTCTATCAGACAATGGTCGAACAAGATCCGGGCGAGTCACTCTATTAGACAGTGGTACATGTCTATCATGCTATGTTGGAGAATCTGCGCTTTTGGTCATCCTCTGGAGCTGTTGAACGCTCATCTACAACAACATATGCCCCGATAGAAAGAACCAGCCTGCCGTTAATGAAGAGCCTCATAATGTTTGTAGGGGCATATATCTCACCAACAGGAGATACAACCTTCAGCCTTCTGTAAGAAGTTCCCTGAAGCAGCAAGAGGAAAACCACCGAGATATAACATCCCGCGCGTCCGTCAACTCCAACTCCAGTAACACATGCACGACTCCCACAATGATGAAACAATGTCCAAGATATTCCATATCTGGCTCGATAACAACCACTACGAACAAACCATGTAAACCACGCTTGGGGACTGAGGCTCAACATGAAGTTCCTTCACCAAGGAATTCTTCAACATGAGAGAGATGGTCACCAAGAAGCATGGAATTCGTAAGGGTAAATCGAATCAAGAGGGAAACACTTCAACTCTCCCTCTAGCGGAAGATGCTTCAATGGTCTATTCAAGAGCCGCCTCAACGCTCTCTCCGGGACCCACGTTCGCTTCAGAATCCTTATTCAACACTCTATCCAGGATCCACCTCAATGTTCGCACCAGAAACCACTTTAACATCCTCTCGAGCCGTTTCAACACTCAAGTTGCATCAATAATCTGCGCTCTGGTCAAGTTATCTTTGATGTACTCATTGCTCAACATACATCTCATCCATCCTTCATGAGGGCCCAGTGGAGCATGAAAAACCTTGAAGTCGATAGGAGAAGGGTTATCTTGTGGAACGGATATTTTCATATAGTTAAAAGGACGTTGTGAACAACTCATCATCAATTTTCGGCATATCTTTGAAGTCAACAACACCTCCCGACTTGGCACCAAAGATTATCCCCGGAAGACATCTCAACAAGAGTTCTTTTCTTCATTCTACAATAAAAGAGATGAGTCAAGACTTGTATAAAAACGTGTGAGATGTGTAGTCACACACCTACGAACACACATTCACGTTGGAGTACACAAGGATGGTATTGGGTCCAAACACCTTTATTGATCAAGTTTCAAGTCCGGTGTTGATCAATTCACAAGTCCGGTATTGATCAAGTCTCAAGTCCGGTGTTGATCAAGTCACAAGTCCGGTATTGCTCAAGTCTCAAGTCCGGTGTTGATCAAGTCACAAGTCCGGTATTGCTCAAGTTTCAAGTCCGGTGTTGATCAAGTCACAAGTCCGGTATTGGTCAAGTCACAAGTCCGGTATTGCTCAATTTTCAAGTCCGGTGTTGATCAAGTCACAAGTCCGGTATTGATCAAGTCACAAGTCCGGTATTGCTCAAGTTTCAAGTATGGTATTGATCAAAGTCACAAGGCTGGTATTCGAATAAAACAGGCGCACGCATCAGGGCCGGTTTTCAGTCGAAACACAGGGTCGACGTTCAGTCAGGCACGCGGTGAGTCCCACTTGATCCCAGGACCCAGTTGGTCGAAGGCATACGCCCGTCCCCCCCAATCAAAGCTCTCTCTCCAGAAGAAGGCGTTTCATCTCCAACACTTCAACGCTCTCCCGGGCCTGCTCCAGAAGCTGCTTCAACGCTTTCTACAGGACACACATTTACATTTGAGCACACAAGGTTCATTTTTTAAAAAACAAGCTTGCTCACATCGGGTACCACGTTCGATCAAGCAGACGCAGCGGACCCATGATTAACCAAAACAGGCAGATCAAGCCCACGTTCGATCAAGCAAGTGCAGTAGCCCCACGAACGAAATAGGCGTAACAGTTCATCGAAGCAGGCAAGATCGACATCATGCTAGGGGAACATTCGCCTGGATGCCTCTTGAACGTGACATGCTCCAAGGACAGGATGACCCGTCTCTCCTGGTAACATCTAACTTTGTCTCATAAGCTTTGTCTTTAACTGTCACCATCTCATGCCTACCCCACAATGGTGTAACCATTACGTGCTAGCCAGGGGACTTAATGTTGATGGTGGATTTTTATTTAAGGTTAAAATTGTAAAAGCTTTAAAATTATGCGCTAACATCTTGTAAAAGATATAAGCCATTAATAAGTGTTGAATACTTCTTCACTTTACTAATTCACCTAGAATGGAGCATGTGGCAACAATCCCATTCTCAGTGAATTAAATACACGAAATTCATCCAGGTTGGAGCATGTAGCAATAATCCCATATACCCCCGTGAATTTACAACATTATTAATTAATGCGTAACCAGCCTTGTATTTCCTGTACTCATTATCAGTGCGGCATGACGACTGAGTGTTACACTCAGCAGAGCAACACGAATCTCCAAGCATTATAATGAAAGCATGTACGAAATACCCGTACAGGCTGACTCTCGGTGTGTTATACTAGCCCAATTGAGCAAATCTCGGTGTGTTATACTATCCCGATTGAGCATCCTGATCGTGTCAGATCGAAGTCTGAAATGATCACGATCATCCAACTCCACCAAAGATGATTAGATGACCCGATCAATTCCATAACCCCCAAGCGGGTATGGAATATTCGCCGCCGAACCAACGCGGCCCCGCATGGTCGGCCTCCCAAAAGATTGGCATAGCTTGCCAAAACGTCCAAACCAGAGCGGTATGGACGGAAAACCCTAAATTAGGGTTTGCGGCATATTACATGTGTCACAAAACAGTCTCAACCATCCATCTTCGCAGGTATAGATGGAGGGTGTAGATGTAGATTCAAAGGGCCCGAGCATGTCAACACAATCACCGAGGGCCCGCCACATACTGACCAATCGGTCGGGACCAACCATGGATGGTCATCCCAATTCGTGCGCCCGAACAGAGCATGACGCACGCCTTGCAGCCGTGAAGCTCAAAATTAGAGTTTTGAACATCACGAGCGTTCGTATTCTCCTACGAATGGAGGGTCCAAGATTAGATTAGCAGTCCGGTCATACCAAAGATGACCACCGTGGGCCCGCCTATCCCATCACCTGATAGGCCAAGGCATATCATGCCTGGCTATCCCAAAACGCGCGTCCAAACTAGCGTGGTCACACTTCCCAAATTGCAACCGATCTCGACCACTCAACTTCGCCGGACGATTTGAGTGGCTTAAATCACGTTTTCATGGGACATCGAGTATAGGCGTGAACACCACCTACCACCTACACTCTAGACCGATCGGCCAAGACCGACCAAGAATTGGTTGTCTTGGAACGCGCGCCTGAAGTTGGCATGATGAGCGGCTTTTGCGGCACCAGTTTTCTGTCGCAAACTGATCTTGACCACTCAACTTCGCCAGACGAATTTAGTGGCCCATATCACACTTTCTTGAGATAATGGGTATGGGCGCCTACACCGTCATGCCGTCTACACGCATGTACGATCGACCTGGCCAAAATCATATTCCAAGCTTGGATTCGACCAGGCTGAAGAGGGATGCTTACGCACCTCTTCTAAAACCCTTATTTCATTAACGGTCGCAGATGAGTGTCTCAAAGATCATCTCTTCCGTCCAACTTCACCGGCTTGTTTATACACCCTGGTCAGGAGTTAATTGGCCAGTGCGGTGTCATGGTTGTAGTTGCAGGAAATCCTACACTACACCCCTCACAAGAATCCACACAACTAAGCCATTTGAAGATGAATAACTATAATTTTTATTGATTAATTCCTTGAATGTTTACAAGATAAAATAGAAAAGGGGTAAAGAAATTACAATCACTACAAACTTTCTCTCTCCTAATAACTTGTCTAACACTCGGAAAAAGATCTCCCCACAACAGACTTGCTCGACTCTTTATATAGGGTAGTACACAATGGATGACAGCTAAGCTGTCCTTTATTTTCGGGAATGACTTGCGAAACATCGCAAGTGTACAAATATATAATCTCGCAACTCTTCTAAATCTCGCTAGATCTTCACGTCTTTCTCGTGTTTTAGCTGTCGTCATTCATTGCGTCATTTATATTACTCATTTGCGACACTTTCGCAATGCCGTCGTTTACTGATCTCGCGAAGTATTTATTTCGCGATATTCTGATCCTACAATGGTGATCACCATCCGTCACTCTACCACACCATGTGGTCGGTAAAGGTAGGATTTGCTTGCGCAACTTCCAAACCATCACATGAAGTAGGCTGGACATGAAGCTACTTTGAGACGCTCAAACAACGATGCTTCATACATGCTGAGTATACTCGATGCAGTACCTGCATAGAATACACACGATACTTCACAAGTATCAACTTCCTGAATAACGCATTTATTCAATTTAGCATTACATGCTACTTTTTTGGGGTCCCACGATCCACACATTCCAGACATCAATCATGTCACAAACTGGGGGATACATACTGGGGTATTGGTCTGGCGGTTTACAACGTGCAGCGTGCAACGCGCCATCACATGAACGTGTCAGGAAATCATGGACGGTTAGAGATGACAGGAGAAGTGGGCAAGACTGGTCGTGTAACACTAACACACAACTCCACTACTCCATCACTCCACTTCATCCACTTCCCATGAGAGACGTGAATAAGGCTCAAATGACTTGTATAAATAGGTTCTCCTCCATATTTCCATAAACACAAGGACAAGTCCAGACAACAGAGGCAAGTGTTGATACAATCATATTCAAACACCGAAACTGATAGTTTACACCCTGCAAGCTAGTTCAGCTTTCTGATACAAGTCATACATAGCCAACACCTTCACATTGTCAACACCTTCTTCGCTTCCCTCCCTAAGATCAACCCCATCTCCTTCACTTTGTGACCGAAACAAGTCTGGAACGGCTATTTCTTGGTTTAGGCCAGAATTGTACAGATTGATTTCCTGAATCTACAAGCACTCACCGCGCAGTGCATTTGTTTAAGGTTTAAATTAATTCCTCATCCACACACCCCAAATTACCAAATCCGGCAGGAATAGTTTTCACCCATAAACACTAACAATTTTAAAGTATACTTTTGTTGAGTAAGAAAAAAAGCATCCGTAGTCCTTGTAGCTTCAATTCCAAGAAAGAAATGTAAATCCCCTAACATTTTCATAGCAAATTTTGTACTCAAGGCTTGGATTAGATTAGTAAGCAAAATATCAGAACTGCCTGTCAAAAGAATATCATCTACATATAGAAGTAAAATCATCATATTTGTGTCAGTGATGTAGATAAACATAAAATGATCATTCTTTGACTTTGTAAAACCATATTGGAGAAGAAAGGAACTAAATCTATGAACCCAAGCCCTTGGTGCCTGCTTCAAGCCATACAAAGATTTCTTCACATGACAAACATGATTTGGAAAATCTGGATGAGTAAATCCTGGAGGTTGTTTCATATATACATTCTCATATAAGTGTCCATGCAAAAAAGAATTTGACACATCAAGTTGTTTGATAGACCAATTGTAATTTAATGCTAAAGTTAACACAACTCTAACAGTGGTTGACTTAACAACTGGTTTGAATGTTTCTTCAAAATCCACTCCTTCTTGCTGATTATAGCCTTGTGCTACTAATCTAGACTTAAGTTTATCAACTTTTCCACCAGACTTTAATTTCACCTTATATAACCATTTGCATCCAAGAATATTCATATGAGGTTCAGGAAAAACATAATCCCAAGTCTCATTTAACATAAGAGCATCATTTTCATCTTTCATAGAACTTATCCACTCAGGTAATTGATATGCTTCTTTAAATGCTTTTGGCTCAGATATATTAGACAATAAACTTGTAAAGGCAGAAGAATGATTTAAAACAAAATCAAAAAATTGTTTTGGTTTGGAAATGCCTCTCATTGATCTAGTAACAACAGAAGAAGAATGACCAGAAGTAGATGGCAGTGAAGAGGAATCCGAGGATTCAACATTAGGAACAACATGAGAACTCTCAATTGTCTGAGAAGTAGAATTATAATAAAAATTCAGCTTATCAAAAATAACATGTCTTGATATGTGAAGTTTATGAGAAACATGATCAAAACATTTATATCCTTGGAGACAATTTGTCAGGTCAATAATGACCAAGAAAAGGAAAGCAAATGGAGCCAAATACTCTCAAACAAGCATAATGGTATAGTGTGAAATAAAACTTGATAAGGAGATTTCATGGATAAAACAAGAGTTGGAGTTCTATTTATCAAGTATGTAGCAGTAAGAAAAGTATCATACCAAAAAAATTTAGGAGCAGATGAATGAAATAAAAGGGTATTATCCATTTATGTAATATGCTTATGTTTTCTTTCTGCTAATCCATTTTGCTCAGGTATATTATGACAAGAAAGTCTAAGATGAATGCCATGTGTATCAAGAAATTGCTTAAAAGAACCCTTAGCAAGTTCACAAGCATTTTCAGTTTGAAACCATAGAATCTTAGTAGAAAAGAGATTTTAAGTAAGAGATTTGAATTGAGTAAAACAATGTACAACATTAGTTTTAAGTTTCATAGGATAAATCCAGTGAAATCTATAGCATCATCTATAAAAAGAATATAATATTTGAAACCAGCATGAGAAGATATTGGTGAGGACCCCAGACATCACAATGAATCAGAGCTAATGACATAGACTCATGAGAAGTAGAGAGATGAAATGGTAACTTTTTAATTTTAACAATTTGACAAGGATGACACATTTGTTGATCATAAGGAGAAGCGAGAGTAATAGCTCCAGTGGAACACAAATGAGTAATAATTTTCTTAGATGGATGTCCTAACCTATTGTGCCATAAATAAGGAGAAGCAAAAATAAAAGAATAACATATAAAAAGAGCATTTTGTGGCAAAGAAATATTAGTAATGGGATACAAGTTATTAACCATTTTACCCTAAGCCAAAAAAGCATGTGTCCTAAGATATCTAATCTCAAAGCTCCATGCATCAAATACAAAATAGCAACAATTATCCTTGGTAAATTGTGCAACAGATAATAAATTTTGTTTAATCTCAGGCACAAAAAAAAAACATGCTTCGATGCAAAACTAACTGATAAGTGCATAATTCATATGATTTTAGTGTCCATTCCATACTTGTTTTAGCTATTATTATTGCATGTATTCGTATTATTACTCTTGTTTTCTTTTATTTACCTCTATTAGGTGAATCATACACAAAGGAGCTACAAAGTGCTTAAAATATCTAGGAAGAGAAGTATTCCAAGTATCCAAGTGCCCAAGTCCAAGAGAAGTGGAAGAAGTGCGACGAAAAGGAGCAAAACGCTCAAAATCAAGAGAAGGGACAAAGAATGATCTTAACTCATTCAAATTAAGGATTTCTCATCACCATATTGAATATAATTGAAAGATAAAAATAATTCAAAAAGAATGAGGTCATTCCGAGTTGAGACGAAGAAGTTGTGGCCAAAACAAGTTTTTATCGAATACCGAAGACAGTAAAGTATGCAAACGGGTTAGCATACTTTAATTTCGAAAATTTCTGCTGGAATTTGAAGTTCGCGTACTGGTACGCGTACTTAGAAAGTAGGAAAATGTGTATTAATACCTTGGAAGGCCTAAGGTCACGTTTGGAATTGTAAGTATTGGAGAGAAGAAATCACACACTGATCGAAAGCTAGGGTTTCAGAGCGGTTCTTCAATCGTAACGATATCTCTAAACTTTTCTATATGTATAACATGGATGCTTCTACATCCATGAGTAGCTAAACACCTATTTATTGAGGATGAATTCTAAATTGTAAACAAGATTTGAGTTATTATATTAATCTACTTTGAAGTTCTTCATATGATTATCGTTTGTTTATACTATAATGAATATTTATGATTGATTGATAGATTGTTTAGGTGGCCAACTAAATTGATTTGTTGATTCAATCTATTGCTAGTATTGAGTTAGGAAATAAGTAATCGTCGAATAACATTTACACAAGTAGAGAACACAAAACCTTGCAGAGGGATTCTGTGGAGCGATTGTGTGTATAAACAACACTAAAAAGTGGACCTTGATCTAAGAGTCTAACTAGTAGGATCAACCTATAAATTCACAAAAGATAAAGCATTCGATTGGATTACGCCTTGAGTGATCTACTACTTGGTGGTTCGTTGAGTATAATCTGGTAGGCGAGAACTTCCGTATCCATTGATATAAGGAATTTAGGGGATAACACTGATCTAGCTGTTATTCCACGGTTGGTGATAATCTATGATTAACGACAAGTAGGCAACTATAATAACTCATTGAAGGTTTATTAACGAAGAAGGATTCCTCGATCATATCTCTCTCTATTGATTATAATACAACTTTATTTGCTTTGATTATTTATTTTATTCACAATCTAAAACAAAACCCCCCTTTGTGACACTTTGACAACTAAAACTCACTGCTCTTCGTGGGAACAATCCTTACTTCCATTATATTACCAGTTAATTGTGTGGAAATAAGATTATTAATTTGTTGAGCCTATGACACCCACCAAATTTTGCTGCGGTTGCTGGGGAGCAGTCGGTAGCTTTAATTGTTATTTTTCTTAGTTTTTTTCTTGTTTTTAGACTTTCTTTTTAGTTTTTAATTTCGTTTTCTAGATTTGTGGTTTTAGGTACTTAATCTATGGCACCGAAATATTGGGATTACCGGAGGTGAGGAATTTAAACCCGTAAAGGAACAGTGTTACAAGCACATCAACAACCACAACTAGAACCTTCTATAGAAGAGATGGTTAATACAGATGACGAGATAGATCCTCCACCTCCTCCTCCTCTGGAGAAGAAGTTGCGAGAGTTGACATCTCCATGCTTAGATTCGCAACCACTGTGTATTACAATCACTAACCCAGTGGAGCTGAAGCCGAATCTACTTCATCATCTACCAAAGTTCAAGGGACTTCCAGGTAAAGATCTGAATCGTCATCTCCGAAAATTTCAACAGAAGATGACAAGTCTTAGGCAAAGTACCGAATACAGTGATATGGCAATGCCGCAATCCTTCCAATTCTATTTAATAGATTCAACGGAAGAATGGTTGTATTACCTTCCTCCAGGGAGTATTACAACATGGGCGGAGATGAAAAATCTATTTTTAGAGAAGTATTTTCCTACTTCTAAGGCAGCATCCGTTCGTAAAGAGATTAGTGGTATTCTTTAAATTACTGGGGAATCTCTTTATAAATATTGGGATAGGTACAAAAAGTTGGTGGCGAGTTGCCCTCACCACAACATATCTCCAACACTCATCATTCAATATTTCTATGAAGGATTACTTCCAGAGCAACGGAATTTGATTGATGCAGCTGTTGGTGGTTCACTTACTGAGAAGACAATATCGCAAGCAACTAGTTTGATCGAGAGTATGGCTTAGAATGCTCAACAATTTTACACCAGAAATAACTCAAATGTCAGAAGAGTTAGCAATATGGAAGAAACTTCACAATCAGAGCAACGAATGAACAACATGTTCATTCCTTCATATGAAGATGAAGCTGAGGTAAATGTTATATTTCCAAATCAAGGGCCCAGGTATGATCCATATTTTAATACTTATAATGCTGGTTTGAAAGATCATCATAATTTCAGTTATGATAACAAGCAAGCTGCAGCTCCTAGTCCATATGCAAGACAGGGTGGTTTTTAACAACAGTTTCAGCAACGACAACAACATCAAGCACAAAATAAAGATTCATCTGTAGACGATAAGCTCAATAGCATCTTGCAAACTATGCAGAGTTTTGCTTCTTCTACAGAGGGTTTTAAGGAAACAGTACTGAAAAATCAACAAAAGAACGGTGTTTCCATTAAATATTTGCATACTCAGATTAGGCAATTGGCAATGGATATGAATCTTATGAAGGATCGTGCGTCTACAAGACTCCCATCACAACCTTTTGTGAATCCAAGATAGCACGTTAATGCAGTCACTCTAAAAAGTGGGAGACAAACTGAAGAGCCACATCAACAAAAAGAGGTTAGTAACGATATCGAAAAGGAAGTAGAAGAGGAAACCGTCCCAAAGGAAAAGTCAACTTCAAACGGCCAACCTAAGGACAAGGTTCCCACTTTTACCATACCACCTCCTTTTCCTAATCTTTTTTCCAAGTCGAAGAAGCAAGCTCAAGACAAGGAGATCATGGACATTTTCAGCAAGATACACATCAACATTCCTTTTATTGAGGCCATGAGAACTGTACCTAGGTATGCTAAGGTTTTGAAGGATTTGTGTACAAGGAAGGATAGGTTGATTGCTAATGAGATTACTCAGGTGGGCGAAAGTGATACAACTATGTTACTAAAGAAGATCCCTACAAAGTGTGAAGATCCTGGCGGTTTCACAGTACCAGTTACCATTGTTAACCGACGATTTGAGCGTGCTTTGCTTGAATTGGGTGCTTCCATAAGTGTTATGTCAGCCGATGTTTATGATTCTTTGAATCTCGGACATTTAAAAGAGGCAAAGATCACTATTCAATTTTCTAACAAGTCCAATATATATCCTAAGGGAATCGTGGAGGATGTGTTAGCTCAAGTGAATCAGTTGATCTTTCCGGTTGATTTCTACATTGTGGATATTCACAATGGAGATAATTGTTCATCTACTTCGTTACTTCTTGGGAGACCATTCATGAAAACTGCAAAGACGAAGATTGATGTTGATAGTGGTGCACTCACTATGGAATTTGATAAGGAGATCATACGGTTCAATATTTTTGAAACCATGCGCTATCCTAGTGATGTTTACTCAGCTTTCTCCATTGATGTTATTGGTTCGTTGGCGCAACAAATGTTTGATTTGAATAGTGAAGATGAACTTGGAGTTGTGTTACGCAATAACATTGATTTGGACGTTCACGGGCAGCCGAACCTGGACGTTGACTTAGCCAAAGATCTAGTGGAGATGTGTGGTGCTTTAACAACACTACAAGGAGCAAAAACGGGTAATATTTCTTATATTTCTTTACCCATAACTAATGAGGTTCCTTTACCTTCTACTGTGCAGGCACCGAAAATAGAACTGAAGCCGCTTTCAGACCACCTAAAGTACGTGTACTTGGGTGATAAAGAAGAACTTCCGGTGATCATTGCAAAGAACCTCACCCCAATACAAGAAGAATGTCTACTTAGGGTTCTGAAAGAGCAAAAAACGGCTATTGGTTGGACAATTGCTGATATCAAAGGCATTAGTCCATCCATGTGCATGCATAGAATCCTAATGGAAGATGATTCAAGCCAGTACGTGATGCTCGTCGTAGGCTTAACCCCCCAATGATGTAGGTCGTGAAGAAAAAGATCCTCAAATTGCTAAGTGTAGGGGTGATTTACCCAATTTCGACGAAGAAATGGGTTAGCCGGTACAAGTGGTTCCTAAGAAATCGAGTGTCACTGTTGTTAGAAATCAAGATGATGAACTTGTTCCTACAACAGTTCAAACTGGATGGAGAGTATGCATAAACTACAGAAAGCTTAATATAGCAACCCGAAAGGATAATTTTCCTTTGTCTTTCATTAATTAGATATTAGAGAGGTTAGCGGGACATTCACATTATTGCTTTTTGGACAGTTATTCAGGGTACAATCAGATTGTTATTGCACCAGAATATCAAGAGAAGAATACTTTCACTTGTCCTTTTGGTACGTTTGCCTATAGACGGATGCCGTTTGGTCTTTGCAATGCGCCTGCCACTTTTCAGAGGTGTATGCTCAGTATTTTCTGACTATGTAGAACACATCATTGAGGTATTTATGGATGATTTTAGTCGTTATGGTGATTCATTTGATATTTGTTTACAAAATCTTGAACTTGTGCTTAAAAGATGCATAAACACTAATCTTGTTTTAAATTGGGAGAAATGTCACTTTATGGTAAACCATGGCATAGTGCTCGGTCACATTGTGTCCTCTCGAAGGATCGAAGTTGACAAAGCAAAGATAAACTTAAGAAGAAACTTACAATACCCACCTCGGTGAGGGAAATTTGTTCTTTTCTTGGTCATGCAGGTTTTTACAGGAGGTTTATCAAAGATTTCTCCAAAATCTCAATGCCGATGTGCAAATTGTTGCAAAAAGAGGTTATTTTTGACTTCAACAAGGAGTGCAAGGATGCCTCGATAAATTGAAAGAGTTGTTGACAACTGCACCAATTATCAAGTCACCGGATTGGAGTTTACCATTTGAATTAATGTGTGATGCCAGTGACTATGCAGTTGGAGCCGTTTTGGGTCAAAGAGTAGACAAGCTGTCTCATGTGATTTATTATGCATCTAGGACCCTAAACGATGCACAAATCAACTATTCCACCACCGAGAAATAATTTCTGGCTATACTATTTGCACTAGAAAAATTTAGATCCTATTTAGTGGGTTCAAAAGTGGTTGTATATTATGATCATGCAACACTTGGGTACCTATTAAAGAAAAAAGAAGCTAAGCCAAGACTGATACGGTGGATTCTACTATTGCAAGAATTTGATTATGAAATCAAGGATAAAAGAGGTGTTGAAAATACTGTTGCGAATCATCTTAGTAGACTTGTTGTTTCCGAATAAGAACTTCCTTTACAAGATTGTTTTCCAGACGAACAACTTTTCTCAATTGAAGATTCAACACCTTGGTACGCGGATATAGTAAACTACTTGGTTACAAGACAAGTACCTAGTACAATGTCTAATTTTCAAAAGCTTAAGCTTAATAAAATAGCCAAGCAGTATGTGTGGGACGAGCCCTACTTGTGGAAATACGGTTCTGATCAAATCATCCGCAGGTGCTACCTAATTCTGAATTTCAATCTATTCTTACTTTTTGTCATACTTATGCATGTGGTGGTCACTTTGGTTCTAAACGTACCGCTTTCAAAGTACTTGAAAGTGGATTTTATTGTCCTACCCTATTTGAGGATGCATATATTCTTTGCAAATCTTGTGATAAATGTCAAAGAACGGGCAATCTAGATGCTCGAAATCAAATGCCACTCACACCAATTCTTGTTGTTGAAGTATTTGATATGTGGGGAATTGATTTTATGGGTCCTTTTGTCAATTCTAATGGAAAATTTTATATACTTCTTGCTATGGATTATGTTTCGAAATGGGCGGAAGCTAAATCCACCCCTACTAATGATTCTCAAGTTGTTTGTGAGTTTGTGAAGGAATGTATTTTTTCTAGACATGGTACACCAAGAGTGGTTATCAGTGACGGAGGCTCACATTTTCAGAAATCCTTTCATGATTTACTCAAGAAGTACAACATAACACACAAGGTTGGTACGCCGTATCACCCACAAACTAGTGGGCAAGCCGAAATCTCAAACCATGAGATTAAATCCATTCTTGAGAAAACCGTAAACACTACACGTAAAGATTGGATTTATAGGCTTAATGATGCATTATGGGCATATAAAACGGCGTACAAAACACCGATTGGTATGTCTCCATATCGGTTGGTCTATCGCAAAGCTTGTCATCTTCCGGTTGAACTTGAACACAAGGCATATTGGACGATAAAGATGTGCAACATGGATTATGACAATGCGGGGAAACAAAGGAAGTTACAACTCAATGAGGTAGAGGAGATACGTAATGATGCGTACGAGAGCTCTCGTATCTACAAGGAAAAGACGAAACTTTTCCATGACAAGATGATTTCTCGGAAGAGTTTTGTTGTGGGTCAAAAAGTTCTTTTATTTTATTCTCGTCTAAAACTATTTCCTGGTAAGCTAAGGTCCAAATGGATTGGACCGTATGTTGTTACTAATGTTTATTCTCATGGCGCAGTTGAAATTTCTAGTCTTAGAGATGGAACAAATTTGAAGGTGAACGTGATCGCTGTCGTAAGCGTCAAAAATAATTTCACTTTCTTACTCACTAAATATAAATGAAGTACAAGGTAAGGAAGAGTTCGTTTCCACAGAGAGGCAATTGTTGTTATGCGATTTTCAGTTTCTAAGGTAACCAAGGGGGGATTTTTGTTGTTTTAGCGAAATACTAAAGTAAAAATAAAATAAAGCAAAGCAAAGTAAATAATTGGAATAATAAATAGAGAGAAGATATTGGTCACGGGATAGTATCATTCACAAACATGTATTTTCATCAACGATTAAAATTGGTATTTTAATCTCTCATTTACTAAAAGTCCTAGGATACCTTGATCGCAAGGATATCCCGCTAATTCCCTGATTTCATCACAACCACATTAAAAGATGCATATGTGAATTCTTCCTAGAAAGCAACCTAAAGTGTAAAAGCACAATTAAGTTTAACTCCCTCAAAGCAATAAGTTCTATGGAATAAGACTAATCAATGCAAACGAACGTGTAAAAGCACTAATCCGTTTTAACAAAAGTTATGATTCACTTGTGACTAGTAGGAATATCACTACAAGCACTACCCACAATTATGCTACTTAGAATCAGGGATAAACAACTATTTCGTATTGAAAACCCTAATCTAGCAATAGAGATGAAAGTAAATCGGATTGATTCCGGATTCAACCAAACAAACAATCAAATCATATAACACTATTAATTGTGAATCACAAACAATAAAATATTGAGACAAAACTAATTCATTAAATCATATAACATGTTGAGAAATCAACTTTATCCTATAACCAATAATAATTGTTTAGCTACTCATAGCTATGGAGTTCATCATAAAAATATTAATTGAATAGAAGAAGATGAACAAAAGAAAACCCTAGAAGCGTAAACAAAAGCGGCTCTCCAAGTTCCAAGAAATAATATGTTCCCAAAAGTTGTAGAAACTTTCTCCTTTTGTAGCTTTTCTCCAACTTCCAAAACTAGGTCTTCATAGCCCAAAGCCCATGTGGTCCACCAAGCCCATATGTGAGAAAACCCGTGTAGAAAATATGCCCAAAAATATGTCGTCGGAAAACTGGTATTGTGGTCGGAACTTGGTCGAAAAAGTGACCGGAAAACTATTTCAGGTGACCGCCAAAGTCCACCCGGTCACCGGTCAACGAGTCAATCACTCGGTCAAGGCTCAGCCGAGTCAAACCGGGTCAGGTCTAGTTACCCGAGTCAACTCAAAGTCTGAACTAGATTGAGTCAGTTAGCCAAACAGATGAGTCAGGTCTGGCTCAGTCTGACTCACTTGGGCCTAGGCTATTTTGCACAAACCTGAGCCGTTGCAATCTTGCACAGGCCATCCCCAGTGTTGCACCAACATGGCGCTTCACAACCTGCACTATCATTAGTCTACCAACCTCATCAACATTGTAGTTCATATTTCAGCTCCATACTGCAACTTCACATACATTCTTTCAAACACAACCTGCAGTTCTTCATCTGAGAAACACAATCACAACACCACAGACACTTCTCCATTTCAAATACAGCTGCAAAAACACTTTGAACTGCAAGCCTAAGCATTCATCTAAGCCAATCCTATTACCAGGTCTAACCCCATGAACATCATCACCATCTGTAATCCATCTGTGATTCATTCATGGCTCCACTGCAAACAAAATCCATTACTTTCAGCTCCGTAAGCTCAACCACCAATATCTCAGTTGCAACTCCCACTACCACATGCCATATTCTACGGAAGCACCACAACCCAGCTTCAGTTCACCACCAGAAACACTGCTACACGCCATTCAGTTGCAACTCAATCCCTTGAAGTAGCACCATCCCATCTTACATTGCAAAGATCGAACATCTCTGCGAATCGTTGCAAAACCATTTGCAAATGCAAACAAAAACGACAGCAACCAATTTCTTACACTTCCCAAGGCAATTACAGCACCAGTAAGTCAACATCACCTGCAACACTTCAAGCATCAATTCCAATTGTCTTCCAATATCCAACTGCAGCTGCACTTGAGACTCAAAACAGCTGCCTCTTCCCCAGCACCTCAAACACATTCCATTTAAGTTTCACTTCAGCTGCAATATCCTAGGCATACATCTATATCAGTCCATTCACCAGGACCAACAACACTCCATTCTGCTCATTCAAGTATCACACAGAGCTAGACTGCAACCTCCTACAACCCACAACTTCATCTGCATATCACCACCATCACTTGCCATTCATTGTTATCACCAGTTCCATATCCACTAATGCAGCTCCCTATTATCCTCCCACCTGCCAATAACGTCACTCCCTGTATGGCTCGTTACTCCATCGCATCCTAATCCATGTATGTTCCGATCTCTTCTCAATCGACAACAAACATCGAGCTTCATTAGTTCATCGTTAGCTCCTACTAGAACCCAACTTTAAACCTCTATTTCCCTGATAACCTTCTTAGACGAGATAATCTCGTTTCTTCTTCCCTTGATTTCTTAGTTCAACACGCTGTCACAGATCCAATCCAACGCAACCCATCTTATAATTCATTACAATCCCTTCCAAGATCGAAACCTTAATTCATTCTGCTACCGATTTCAAATTTACATCAACCCTAAATTAGATTTCTTCTTCACCTCAACAGCAAAAGATTCTCATTCTTCACTGTTTTTACGAATTACACAAACCCAATCTCCTAATTTCTCTATTCAAATCAAACACAGCAAAACCCTAACCTGATGGTGAATGATGGTAGTGATTTCATATCTTCTTTCTCTGATTATCTAATTCAAACTAAGACCAATTCTTCCTGGCAATTAGCAGTATAAATTCGGCTCAAATCCTCACCCGAACATCATCAAAACTTGCTCTTCCTCCGATTCATTTGCACTCAAGAAGAAATGAGGGAAATATTGTGCAAACAATGAAATTCGACCCAACTAGGTCTCATAGTATGGTCGGCTATTAACACCCATGGGTGCTTTTAGCAAATTTCATTAGACTTCAACGGGTTGTCCCTTATCTATGACTGGGCTCCGAGTATCGCTCGCCTGTGAAATGACCAAATTCCGCTCCTTGCTCAAAGTGATTGATTTCTCTTTCTTTTGCTCATAATGACTCCAGTGCACCTGATAAACTCAAAGTAAACATAAGATACATAATTTACAAGAAAACTCGCAAAGAAAGCATAAATACTAGATATAAAACTAGGTGTTTTACGACACTTATAAGATTCCCCCACACTTAGACTTTGCTAGTCCTCGAGCAAATCAAACAAAATAATTCTAAAAAATACATACAACTCCGTCTCGCCGAGGATACGGTTACTCTTAGCATGAATAACAGGCCTTTGAACCCCTAGGTGTCCCTAGTGGACGAGTTATAGTCTCGTGAGGGTTTACTAGAGATATACCCACAAAACCTACTTTTCCAACTTACTAGTTCTCCGTAATGATAGTATCCAACGCGCTAAGAAGACATAGAAATTCTGCACACTAGTTATAAGAAGTTAGACACATAAATGAACACAATCTCATCCTTAAAAGTTGAGAGAGAAATAACCATCCCTTCTCGAAAGAAATTCGGGTTCGGAGTGATCGAAAGTCCCGACTCTGCCTCACAAGAAAGGGTTTTATGATATTGCTCTCAATGATAAACAATTCTTTATGGGTCACACATGTGTCCAGGTAGGAATGAAGAGAGAATCCTGCGACACGTTGAATGGTAGGAAGGTAAAAACCCTCCGAAGTGTTTTGAAAACCCACATCTTTTATTCATTTTGACAACCCATTTTTCTGGCGATCTCTAAGAAAGGAAATCAACCACTTAACGAAGGTGGGAATATGCTCACTTACCTCGTTATCCGTTCGACGTGCAGCTAGCACCACTCTCACAGCATACATAGAAACGTCTTCGGTCTTCAGTCGGTGTCTTCATCTTCGTCTTCGGTCTTCAACTCTTGATGATAACTCTTGAACTTTGTAGAATCTTGACAATGTAACTCTTTCCTCTAATTCCTTGTTGCTTGAAACTTCATTGTAGATATTCCTTCTTCCATTGGCTTTATTGAAAGAATACAAAACTAAAACTAACCAACATATGATACATTGGATTTTTTTTTTAAATAAAACAAATACAAAACGAAACAAAACAATAAAACTAGTAATGAACCTAAAATTTTTTTTTCTCTTGTCTCTATTTTTTTTTTCTTTTTTTTTTCATTTTTTATTTTTTTTTATTTTTTTTTAAGACAAGAGAAAGTAAAATACAAATAAAATAAAAATGTAAGTACAAAGGCCATGGTGTAAGTACTTTACCGCTTGATTCTTCACAACTTGTATGTCTTGATATCATAAACTTCTCGAACTCTCATCTTGATAATCTTCACTCTTGTACAACAGTCTTCAACTTATAAAAATTCTGCTCCTTGTTTTGTTGCTATACTTGAATCAAATCGCTCATGTTCTGTACCGTTGCTTGTAAACCTTGAACGTGTTCAACTTTCCTTCAAATTTGTAATGCTCCTCTTGTTGATGATGATGGTGTTTCTATGGACCTGTTGGTGTAGATAGAGATAAGGTGGATGGTGCTAACTGCGAACAAGATTACAAGTGGTATGTAAGTTAGCAATTCGATGTCACCATCATGGTTGATAAAAATAGCACTCAAGAGATCAAAATAGTGCTTCTATTGGTGTGAGGTTGGGTAGCTCACCATTCTACCCGGAGTTTACGTACGGTGACACACACTCTAAAAGCACAAATTTAGACAGGTACAAAGAATTGAAGGTCGGTGCCTCACATTATGTAACATGGGTAGTCTCCACTATAGGGGATCACTACTCTAATACCGAATTCATCCTGCACCTTATTTGCCACTGGCATGGTTAAATCCAACTTTAACTCTCATACAATTAAGAAACCCGATCATGTTCTCTGTCATCTCTAAGTTCAGTCACTCTTATAAGAATCTCGATGTAATCTTAGCGACATGTATACTATGTGACTCTAAACTAACCACAAGTTTGAGTTTTCTTATTCACTAGTTTACACAAAAGTTGAAAATTTCAAAAATTTACAACGCAAATGCTTAACCACTCCCCCACACTTAAACTTTACATTGTCCTCAATGTAAATTGAATCGTCCAAAGTAAATCAAGGTGGGAAATTCTAACATGATATGTGACAAGAAATCAGAAAAAATAAAAACAAGACAAGAAAAAAACTAAAAACAAGACAAGAAATAAATACAAGACAAGAAATACTCATCCTTTGGGTTGCCTCCCATTTAGCGCTTGGTTTAAAGTCGTCAGCCCGACTATCTCCTTGCTTTCTATGACTCCTCCGGAGGGAGTACATCCACAAAGTTAACTCCTTCCACCACTTCGAAGTGAAATTCTCATAATATGGTTTCAACCGGTGCCCATTAACTTTAAGTTCTTTTCCGTAGCTATGCTACAAATTTCCTCTTGCACCATGAGAAAACACATTAGTAACAATAAAAGGTCCGATCCATCGTGACCTTAATTTACCCGGAAATAAATGCAAGCGAGAATTAAACAAAAGCACTTTCTGCCCAATGCAAAATTGTTTTCTAGAAATCATGTTATCATGAAATGCTTTCGTCTTTTCTTTATAAATGCGCGAGCTTTCAAATGCATCATTGCGAAGCTCCTCTAACTCTTGGAGTTGTAACTTCCTTTGCTTTCCAGCCCCATCCATCTCCATATTGCATTGCTTAATAGCCCAAAACGCCTTATGCTCAATTTCAATGGGTAAATGACAAGGTTTACCATACACAAGCCTAAAGGGAGACATCCCTATAGGTGTCTTGTATGCGGTTCTATACGCCCACAAAGCATCATTAAGTCGCATGCTCCAATCTTTCCTTGTTGGGTTCACCGTCTTCTCTAGTATAGACTTCACCTCCCGGTTAGACACCTCGGCTTGTCCATTTGTTTGGGGATGATAAGGTGTTGCAATCTTGTGCGACACATTGTACTTCGTCAACAAGCTTTGTAAAATCCTGTTTTTGAAGTGAGAACCCCCATCGCTAATTATGGCTCTTAGAATTCCAAATCTTGCAAAAATATTAGCTTGCACAAAATCTGAAACCACTTTAGAATCATTAGTTGGGGTAGCCTTAGCTTCCACCCATTTCGAGACATAATCAACCGCAAGTAAGATATAAAAATTCCCATGGGAGTTGACAAAATGCCCCATAAAATCAATACCCCATACATCAAAAACTTCAAAAAATTGAATAAAAGTTTGTGGAATTTGATTTCGGGCACCTAGATTGCCGGTTCTTTGGCACCTATCACAAGTTGTACAAAATATATGTGCATCCTTAAACAAAGTTGGCCAATAGAAACCACTTTCAAGTACCTTGTGAGCGGTTCTCTTACTCCCAAAATGTCCTCCGCAAGCATAGGAGTGACAAAAAGATAAGATAGAATTAAATTCAGATTCGGGAACACACCTTCTTATTACTTGGTCACTACCATGTTTCCATAAGTATGGATCATCCCATATGTATTGGTTCCCTAAATTCTTAAGTTTGTCCCTCTCAGCACGAGACAAGTTCTTTGGGATTTGTTTAGAAACTAAGTAATTGACAATATCGGCATACCATGGTTCTCCAAAGGCAATTGAGAATAGTTGCTCATCCGGGAAACTTTCACGCAATGGGATAGCTTCCTTGTCCACAGCAAGACGGCTCAAATGATCCACAACGGTGCTCTCAATTCCTTTCTTGTCTTTGATCTCAATATCAAACTCTTGCAAGAGTAAAATCCACCGTATGAGCCTCGGTTTCGCCTCTTTCTTTGTAAGCAAGTACTTAAGCGCTGCATGATCAGAAAAGACAATAACTTTTGTACTAATTAGATAAGAGCGAAACTTTTCTAAAGCAAAAACAATGGCTAATAACTCTTTTTCAGTGGTTGTGTAGTTTTGTTGGGCCTCATTTAACGTTCTAGAATCATAATAAATAGCATGAGGAAGCTTCCCCACACGTTGCCCAAGCACCGCACCAACCGCATAATCAATAGCATCACACATAAGCTCAAAGGGCTTGCTCCAATCCGGTGGTTTAATGATAGGGGCTGAAATCAAAAGTTCTTTCAAACGATTGAATGCCGCCATACACTTTTCATCAAAGTTAAAAACCACATCTTTTTGCAATAAGTTACAAAGTGGTGATGCTATCTTGGAAAAATCCTTGATGAATCTTCGATAGAAACCTGCATGACCAAGAAAAGAGCGTATCTCCCTCACCGTAGTGGGAGGGGTTAAAGCACGAATAAGGTCTATCTTAGATTTATCGACTTCCAAGCCTTTAGAAGATATTATATGGCCTAAAACTATGCCATGAGTTACCATAAAATGGCACTTCTCCCAATTCAAAGACAAGATTTGTTTCAACACATCGTTCAAGGATTAGAGACAAATTATTCAAGCAAAGGTCAAATGAATCACCAAAGACACTAAAGTCATCCATGAACACTTCGATTATGTTTTCAACATACTAGAAAAGATACTTACCATACACCTTTGAAAGGTAGCTGGAGCATTGCATAAGCCAAAAGGCATCCTTCTATAAGCAAAAGTACCGAAAGGACAAGTGAAAGTAGTTTTCTCTTGATCCTCCTACGGCTATATCACAATCGATTATAACTCGAATAGCCATCAAGGAAGCAATAGTAAGAGTGTCCAGCTAAACGTTCAAGCATTTGATCAATAAAAGGCAATGGAAAATGATCTTTCCTAGTAGTAGCATTCAATTTCCTATAATCAATACAAACCCTCCAACCGATTTGCACACGAGTTGGGACAAGTTCGTTCTTATCATTCTCCACCACCGTCACACCTGATTTCTTTGGTAGTACTTGTACCGGGCTCACCCACTTGCTATCGGATATGGGGTAGATAACACCCACTTCCAAAAGCTTTAGTATATCCTTTTTTCACAACTTCCATCATGGGAGGGTTCAAACGACGTTGCGCTTCCCTTGTAGGCTTTGCATCGTCCTCCAAACGGATTTTGTGCATACAAACGGTAGGGCTTATACCATTGATATCGGCAATTGTCCATCCTATGGCCGTCTTGTACTTCCTTAGCACCCTTAGAAGGTTTTTCTCCTTTAAATCACTAAGCTCATTAGAAACAATCACAGGTAACTCTTCATTATCACCCAAGTACAAGTACTTTAGGTGATCGGGAAGAGGTTTCAATTCTAATTGGAGATTTAACAATTGAAGGTACAAGCTTTTCATCACTGCATAGTAAAGAAATAAAAGAGATATTATGAGTTTCCGGGCATCCTTGTAGTGAATTAAGATCACCAAGGGCTTCCTTGACTTCATTACCACACTCTACACCATTATCCATGGATGTAGTTAACACTGTTTCCAAAGCATCATCACCATTTAATTCAAACATTTGTTGTGCCAATGTATCCATAACATCAATGGAGAAACAAGAGTGGACATCACTAGGATATCTCATCGTCTCGAAAATGTTGAAACGTATTGTTTCTCCATCAAACTCCATGGTCAACGTTCCCTTGTCCACATCAATTATGGTTTTCGCCGTTTTCATGAAGGGACGCCCAAGTAGCAATGGAAGAGACGAGTCAGGTGAACCTTCATCCATCTCTAACACACAAAAGTCAGCTGGAAATAAAAGTTGATTAACCTGCACAAGAACATCCTCAACAATACCCATTGGGAAGACATTAAAGCGATCGGCTAATTGCAATACAATTTCAGCCTTTTTAAGAGGACCAAGATCAAGTGAATTATACATTGATGCAGGCATAACATTAACGGATGCACCTAAATCCAACATAGCTTTGTTAAATGTAGTGTTACCAATTGTGACGGGAATGTCAAAACTACCGGGATCCTTGCACTTAAGTGGGAGTTTGTGTTGTAAGATTGCCAAGGCATTCTCCCCCACACTAAGCACTTCATTACCTTTTAGCCTTTGCTTATTGGTACACAAGTCCTTCAACACCTTTGCATACTTTGGAACTTGCTTTATAGCATCAATGAGTGGTATGTTCACATGGATCTTTTTTAGAACGTCTAAAATCTCCTTTTTGTAGTTCCGCCTTCTTAGAACTTGCAAATCTGCGAGGAAAAGGTAAAGGAGGAACATAAGTAGAAACCAGAGCTTTAGAGTTAGGAATAGGTACCTCAGAAGTTTGGGGAGAATCCTCATTCGTCTCCTCCAAAACAGGTTCCTTTGGTGTTTCCACCTTGCCCGAATCGCAACCGGGTTTCACAAGTTGTGTACCACTTCTCAACGTAATAGCATTGACACCCTCTTTTGGGTTAATAGGTTGAGAAGGGAGTTTCCCACTATTTTGTGACTTCAATTGGTTCAACTCAATAGCCATGGAGCCCATTTGTGTTTGCAACTCCTTGATAGCACTCTTACTTTCCTCTGACTTTCTTTAAACATGGTGGAAATGCCTTGCATCATTGTTTGAAGCTTTGAATCAATATCGGAACCTTGATTTTGCATTGATTGTTGTGCTTGTGGTTGCTGAAATTGTTGTCTCGGCTGGAATTGTTGTTGTTGAGGTTGATATCCACTCGGAAAGTTGAAGGTAGGTTATTGAACCTCTCCTTGCTTGTTGGCATAGCTAAAATTTGGGTGATCTCTCCATCCCGGATTGTAAGTGTTAGAGTAGGGATCATACCGTCTTTGTTGATTTGGAAAGACCGCATTAGCTTGCTCGTCCTCATAATCTTTAGAGGAACTTGGTATCACCGCGGCTGCAACTTGTTGCATCATTGCTGACATGTTACCCATTTGTTGACGAAGTTCCTCAACCTCGCTCACTTCATTCACTCTTCTTAGAAGCACATCCGAACCACGACTCAAGAATTGTTGGGAGTTCGCTGCCATGTTTTCAATCAACTCTCTAGCTTGTGCCACCGTCTTGCTAACTAGTGCACCACCACCCGCGCGTCAATAAGATTCCTATCACTTGATTGGAGTCCTTCATAGAAGTATTGGATGATCATAGCGTCACTGAATTGGTGGTGAGGTCATCTTGCCACCAATCTCTTGTATAGTTCCCAACATTCATATAAAGATTCTCTCACATTTTGCTTCATCCCACAAATTTCTTTGCGAATTTGAGTAGCCTTTGATGCAGGAAAATATCTCTCTAAAAAGAGTTTCTTCAGCCCATTCCATGTCGTGACACTTCCGGGAGGTAAATAGTACAACCAATCCTTAACACTATCCATCAAAGAGAAACGAAAAACTTTTAACATTGCACCATCCGCTGGAAGCATAACCATGACAATGGTGTGAAAGTCCATAAGATGCTTGTTTGGGTCTTTATTCACCATGCCATGGAACTTTGGTAATTCTCTAAGCAACCCCGGCTTGATCTCAAAAGTAGAGTTCGTTTGAATACACCCCTGTTGTGTATCAAGCCTATGAGAAGCTAACTCCTTGAGTGAACGATTTGAATCACCCATTGTTTTTTCTTCTTCAACTTGTGGTTCGTCTACGAATGGAACCTCTTGTTCTCCTTCTATTTGTAACTCTTTTTCCACTTCTAACTCTTGATTTTCTGTTGTGTCTTGACTTGGTTGGAGTATTGTGCCTCTTCGAGTAGCTATCCCGCACCTTGGATAGTTCCAATCTTTAGAAGCCAGGGAATAGGTATCTGAAAACAATTATCGCAAACAAGTGAGAAAGACAAGAAACAAAAAGCAAAGATAAAAGCAGAAATTATAAAAAGAAACTAAAAACTTAATAACAAGCCGTATGCCTCCCCGGCAGCGGCGCCAAAATTTGATCGTTGTCGTAAGCGTCAAAAATAATTTCACTTTCTTACTCACTAAATATAAATGAAGTACAAGGTAAGGAAGAGTTCGTTTCCATGAGAGGCAATTGTTGTTATGCGATTTTCGGTTTCTAAGGTAACCAAGGGGGATTTTTGTTGTTTTAGCGAAATACTAAAGAAAAAATAAAATAAAGCAAAGTAAATAATTTGAATAATCAATAGAGAGAAGATATTGGTCACGGGATAGTATCATTCACAAACATGTATTTTCATCAACGATTAGAATTGGTATTTTAATCTCTCATTTACTAAAAGTCCTAGGATACCTTGATCGCAAGGATATCCCGCTAATTCCATGATTTCATCACAACCACATTAAAAGATGCATATGTGAATTCTTCCTAGAAAGAAACCTAAAGTGTGAAAGCACAATTAAGTTTAACTCCCTCAAAGCAATAAGTTCTATGGAATAAGACTAATCAATGCAAACGAACGTGTAAAAGCACTAATCCGTTTTAACAAAAGTTATGATTCACTTGTGACTAGTAGGATATATCACAACAAGCACTACCCACAATTATGCTACTTAGAATCAGGGATAAACAACTATTTCGTATTGAAAACCCTAATCTAGCAATAGAGATGAAAGTAAATCGGATTGATTCCGGACTCAACCAAACAAACAATCAAATCATATAACACTATTAATTGTGAATCACAAATAATAAAATATTGAGACAAAACTAATTCATTGAATCATATAACATGTTGAGAAATCAAATTTATCCCATAACCAATAATAATTGTTTAGCTACTCATAGCTATGTAGTTCATCATAAAAATATTAATTGAATAGAAGAAGATGAACAAAAGCAAACCCTAGAAGCGTAAACAAAAGCGGCTCTCCAAGTTCCAAGAAATAATATGTTCCCAAAAGTTGGAGAAACTTTCTCCTTTTATAGCTTTTCTCCAAGTTCCAAGAAATAATATGTTCCCAAAAGTTGTAGAAACTTTCTCCTTTTGTATCTTTTCTCCAACTTCCAAAACTAGGTCTTCATAGCCCAAAGCCCATGTGGTCCACCAAGCCCATATGTGAGAAAACCAGTGTAGAAAATATGCCCAAAAATATGTCGCCGTAAAACTGGTATTGTGGTCGGAACTTGGTCGGAAAAGTGACCGGAAAACTATTTCAGGTGACCGGCAAAGTCCACCCGGTCACCGGTCAACGAGTCAATCACTCGGTCAAGGCTCGCCGATTCAAACCGGGTCAGGTCTAGTTACCCGAGTCAACTCAGAGTCTGAACTATATTGAGTCAGTTAGCCAAACAGATGAGTCAGGTCTGGCTCTGTCTGACTCACTTGGGACTAGGCTATTTTGCAAAAACCTGAGTTGTTGCAATCTTGCACAGGCCATCCCTAGTGTTGCACCAACATGGTGCTTCACAACCTACACTATCATTAGTCTACCAACCTCATAAACATTGTAGTTCATATGTCAGCTCCATACTGCAACTTCACATACATTCTTTCAAACACAACCTGCAGTTCTTCATCTGAGAAACACAATTACAACACCATAGACACTGCTCCATTTCAACTACAGCTGCAAAAACACTTTGAACTGCAAGCCTAAGCATTCATCTAAGCCAATCCCATTACCAGGTCTAACCCCATGAACATCATCACCATCTGTAACCCATCTGTGATTCATTCATAGCTCCACTGCAAACAAAATCCATTACTTCAGCTCTGTAAGCTCAACCACCAATATCTCAGTTGCAACTCCCACTGCTACAGGCCATATTCTACGGCATCACCACAACCCAGCTTCAGTTCACCACCAGAAACACTGCTACACGCCATTCAGTTGCAACTCAATCCCTTGAAGTAGCACCATTCCATCTTACATTACATCATCAGGATATCTCTGCGAACTGTTGCAAAACCATTTGCAAATGCAGCTGCAAAACGACAACAACCAATTTCTTACACTTCCCAAGGTAATTACAGCACCAGTAAGTCAACATCACCTGCAACACTTCAAGCATCAATTCCAATTGTCTTCCAATCTCCAACTGCAACTGCACTTGAGACTCAAAACAGCTGCCTCTTCCCATCACCTCAAACACATTCCATTTAAGTTTCACTTCAGCTGCAATATTCTAGGCATACATCTATATCAGTCCATTCACCAGGACCAACTGCAACCTCCTACAGCCCACAACTTCATCTACATATCACCACCATCACTTGCCATTCATTGTTATCACCAGTTCCATATCCACTAATGCAGCTCCCTGTTAACCTCCCACCTGCCAACAACGTCACTCCCTGTATGGCTCGTTACTCCATCAGTATCCTAATCCATGTATGTTCCGAGCTCTACTCAATCGACAGCAAACATCGAGCTTCATTAGTTCATCGTTAGCTCCTACTAGAACCCAACTTCAAACCTCCATTTCCCTGATAACCTTCTTAGACGAGACAATCTCGTTTCTTCTTCCCTTGATTTCTTAGTTCAACACGCTGTCACAGATCCAATCCAACGCAACCCATCTTATAATTCATCACAATCCCTTCAAAGATTGAAACCCTAATTCATCATGCTACCGATTTCAAATTCACATCAACCCTAAAATAGATTTCTTCTTCACCTCAACAGCAACAGATTCTCATTCTTCACTGTTTTTACGAATTACACAAACCCAATCTCCTAATTTCTCTATTCAAATCAAACACAAAAAACCCTAACTCGATGGTGAATGATGGTAGTGATTTCATATCTTCTTTCTCCGATTCTCTAATTCAAACTAAGACCAACTCTTCCCTCGGCAATTAGCGAAGATCAATTCGGCTCAAATCCTCACCTGAACATCATCAAAACTTGCTCTTCCTCTGATTTATTTGCAGCTCAAGAAGAAATGAGGGAAATGTTGTCTGAAACAACAGAATTCGACCCAACTAGGTCTCATAGTATGGGAGGCTATTAACACCCATGGGTGCTTTTAGCAAATTTCACTAGACTTCAACGGGTTGTCCCTTATCTATGACTGGGCTCCGAGTATCGCTCGCCTGTGAAATGACCAAATTCCGCTCCTTGCTCTAAGTGATTGATTTCTCTTTCTTTTGCTCATAATGACTCCATCGCACCTGATAAACTCAAAAGTAAACATAAGATACATAATTTACAAGAAAACTCGCAAAGAAAGCATAAATACTAGATATAAAACTAGGTGTTTTACGACACCTATCGGAAACCACCATAGATTGAAGCCATATTATGAAAGCATTGCTTATGTGTATATGGATGTGCAAGGATTTCATGATTATCTCCCTCTGGAGGAGTAATTAAAGGAATGCCAAGTCGGGCTGAGGACATTAAACAAAGCGCTACATGGGAGGCAACCCATCGGTTTTGTATCTCTATCCCTATTGTTTTTATTTTTCTTAGTTTTTCATATCATATATTGCATTCCCATCTTAGATTTTACAAGTCCTATATCTATAATGAAAGTTTTGACGAATTCTCGTCAGAAAATGCTGACTGTGCACTTGTCACGAAAATACCTCTCGAGACTTCATATGGAGTCCGATTTGAGTGGTTGACCCAACTTTTAAAGAGGACAGACTCACCTTTCTTTTACAAAAAGAAAATCTGAATTCGAAGTCTGTTAAGTTGGAGCGATAGGCCTGAACATTTGAGTTTCATTATTTTTCCAGAACTTTTTCATATTGAATGTCTGTCAGTCCGGAGGCCATAAAAGTCAGACCGTTTATCAAAACACTGTGTCCTTTTGAAACCTTATAAAAAAGACGTAGGCGAACAACTTTTGTTTAGGGTGTTTTTCCTAGTTCCCTGCCCATTTGTACAGTTTTCGAGTTTTTTAGGGCTGTTATGTCAGAAATCAGAATTTTCGGTTTTGAACATTGAGGACAATGTTGAGTTTAAGTGTGGGGGAGTAGTTAAGCATGTTTGGCTTGCATATAAATTGAAAAAAATAAAAAAAATAATACTCTTTGATTTCTTGCATTCTTGAGACTTCCTTTTTTTTGGAGTTAATTATGAGATATTTAGGATGACACTCTAAACCTTTTAAGGTTGAAACAGTTCTTACAGCTATAGATTGAGTTCCACTTTATCGTTCTAAAATCTTTAAATATATACGTTCATAGTTGAATGCGAAACTAAGCTATGGTAGTTGTTCGAAAGATTCATCCTCTCAATTAATCATTACTGAATCACTTTCTTTTTATTTTTGCAGTTATATGTTTCTCTAAAGTGATTTGGTGGGATCCGGATACTGCTGTGGATGTTGTAGCAAGGTAATCATTGGTTGAGTATATAAAATCCCCATAAGATAATTGTATTACACTCATAAAGAGTGAGCCGAAGTTTTTTTTTTTTTTTTTTTTTTAAAAAAAAAACATATATATAAGGCTCCTCTTCATTGAATATAATTATTATTTAATTAAATAAGTATCTATCAAACAGAGCTTGTGGTTGGTAACCTAGCTACAAGCTGGGCCCCAACACCTCTTTGAATTGCAACACCTAATCTATAAAAAATAAAACTACCAAAGCCGCTACTTGCATCATTGCTCACCAAACAATTCCTTAAGCGCTTGAAAAAACAAGAGTATCCTCGCCGAGTTCCCTAAAGTAGAAAGCCGAACACCCAACCCATAACCATGTCTTTGCACACTTGTCCAAATATTTGACACGTTTACGAGAAACGGCCCCAAAAATAACCTTCCCAAGGGCAAATGAGCGTACCCCATCCCCAGTGAATGGAGAGACGCCTGTGACGTCCATACAAACATCTTGCCCGTTTTCCCAGTTAAGAACAAGAATATCAGCAGGCTTAAGGTCTCTACCATCATCCGACCGAAGCCCCAAGGAAACCTCTTTGCGCGCAGGTACATTGGCTTTGTAATAAATGTCAAAGACAACATCGCGAACCACATCATGACGAAACTTGTACCCAATATCTTTAAGAACAAGAATATCAGCAGGCTTAAGGTCTCTACCATCATCCGACCGAAGCCCCAAGGAAACCTCTTCATTTATCGACACTAAAAAATGATAAGTCCGAAATTGCGGACTAATCATAGTCGATGAAAACAAAAAACCATTTCATCATTATATAGGAGTTTGCTCGAGAACTAGAAAAAGAAAAGTGTGGGGGAATTTGATAAGTGCATAATTCATATGATTTTAGTGTCCATTCCATACTTGTTTTAGATATTATTCTTGCATACGTATTCTTATTATTACTCTTGTTTTCTCTTATTTGCCTCTATTAGGTGAATCATACACAAAGGAGCTACAAAGTGCTGAAAAGATTTAGTAATAGAAGTATTACAAGTATCCAAGTGCCCAAGTCCAAGAGAAGTGGAAGAAGTGAAATCAAGAGAATGGCCAAAGACTGATCTTAACTCATTCAAATTAAGTATTTCTCATCACCGTCTTGAAGTAAATTGAAATATAAAATAATACAAAAAGAATGAGGTCATTCCGAGTTCGGACGAAAAAGCCAAAACAAGTTTTTATCGAATACCGAAGACAGTAAAGTATGCAAACGTGTACGCATACTTTAATTCTGAAATTTTTTGTTGGAATACGCATACTTAGCAAGTAGGAAAACGTGTATTAATACCTTGGAAGGCCTAAGGTCACGTTTGGAATTGTTATTTCGTATTTTTGGGTCGGGTTCTTGAACCGAACTAAATACGTGAAGGCCAAGCAATGTAAACCTATAAAAGGAGGTATTAGGTAATGAATGAAAATAATCAAGGGATCACGAAATTGTAAGGATTTGAGAGAAGAAATCACACACAGATCGAAAGCTAGGGTTTCGGAGCGGTTCTTCAATCGTAACGATATCTCTAAAATTTTATATATGTATAACATGGATGCTTCTACATCCATGAGTAGCTAAACACCTATTGATTGAGGATGAATTCTTTGTTGTAAACAAGATTTGAGTTATTATATTAATCTACTTTGAAGTTCTTCATATGATTATCGTTTGTTTATACTATAATGAATATTTATATTTATGATTGATTGATAGATTGTTTAGGTGGCCAACTAAATTGATTTGTTGATTCAATCTATTGCTAGTATTGAGTTAGGAGATAAGTAATCGTCGAATAACCTTTACACAAGTAGAGAACACAAAACCTTGCAGAGGGATTCTGTGGAGCGATTGTGTGTATAAACAACACTAAAATGTGGACATTGATCTAAGAGTCTAACTAGTAGGATCAACCTATAAATTCACAAAAGATAAAGCATTTGATTGGATTACCCCTTGAGTGATCTACTACTTGGTGGTTTGTTGAATAGAATCTGGTAGGCGAGAACTTCCGTATCCAGTGATATAAAGAATTTAGGGGATAACACTGATCTAGCTGTTATTCCACGGTTGGTGATAATCTATGATTAACGACAAGTAGGCAACTATAATAACTCATTGAAGGTTTATTAACGAAGAAGATTCCTCGATCATATCTCTCTCTATTGATTACAATACAACTTTATTTGCTTTGATTATTTATTTTCTTCACAATCTAAAACAAAACCCCCCTTTGTGACACTTTGACAACTAAAACTCACTGCTCTTCAGGGGAACGATCCTTACTTCCATTATTACTAGTTAATTATGTGGAAATAAGATTATTAATTTGTTGAGCCTACGACACCCACCACTAACTGCAGAACAATCACTTTGTAAAGTAGAAGTACCAGTATGTGAGATTTTCAAAGTCTTACCATTGCCAACAATCACCTTATCCTTCCCAGCATAGTTAGAAGTATTTTGAATAATATCCTTATCACCAGTCATGTGTCTAGAAGCACCATAATCAGAAATCCAAGTTGTTGAAGTAGAACTCCCAGAAGGATCATCACATATATCAGCTGAATTCAGTTGCATACCACTGAAAGCCGATTCAACTTGAGCAACATGAGAAGTAGACTTAGAATCCGAACTTGGTAGTGGATGATAGCGAAAAAAGCACCTTGAAGCAAAATGTCATGTCTTCCTACATATTTGACGTTCAACTGTAGAAAAATCCACAAAAGTTCTACTAGTAGCACCATCAGATGGATCTGCACTTGAGCTGGTAGAACCAGTACCACTTTTGAATGAAGCATTACCAATCTTGGAAGAATTTCCTTGATTATTCTTATTTTTATTCTTTACATTCCTATTACCAGTATGACCATTTCTTCCATAGAAAGCTGTAGGACTATCCATAATGGTGGAATCTTGATTTTGATCACTGAGCCATTGCTCATGATTTAAGAGTCTAGCCTTTAACTCACCAAAAGTATAAGGGGTTTCACGATTTTGTCTGAAATGACAAAATTTTCATACTCTCTCCCTAATCCATTAAGAACATACATCATAACATTTGCATCCGAGACTCAATCATTGATAGCAGCCAATGAATCAGTAATGGTCTTTAAAGAATGCAGATAAACACATATAGATTGAGAACCTTTTTTAATACTATGAAGTTGATTTCGTAACATATTTCTTCTAGCTCCAAATTGAGACCTAAATCTAGCTTCAAGATATTTCCATATTTCTTGTGCAGAAGTAATACCAAGAACCTCACCAGAAACAGTTTCTGTAAATGTTGCTTTCAAATAACTAACCACAAGTCGACCTGCTTTTCTCCAGTAAACCCAATTTGGATTAAGTGTAGGAACACCATTGATAACAATTTGTGAAGGTGGTTCAATAATTTCACCATTAACATGACCATAAAGATCAGTAGAAATCAACACAGACTCAAATTGATCACTCCATAACATAAAATTTGTATGATCTAACTTTAAAGATATGAAATTACCAATGTTATTAAACGGAAAAGCAAATATCCAAGATTAACCTGATTTGTAACAAGAGCAGCAGAAATCGGATGTTGAACTTGCCCGATGTGTGGATCTTGAACTGAAGATGGTCGTGGAATTGTGTTGTGTTGTTGTGTTTGATTATTCATTGAACCTCTAGTATTCGGCATTTGAAGAATGATGAAAACAAGAAATCAAGATTCCGATGAAAATCAAGATCCGCAAAAGAATGTTAAGAAAATGTTGAATCAAACAAGTTGATTAATGATCAGAAATTTGTTGAAAAGATATTTGATCAAGAACAAGTGATGAAATCACTATTCTGTGTAGAAAAATTGTTGAAAAATGTTTACATAATTGACCTAGATCGATCACCTCATTGATACCATGTAAAAGCTTAATGAAAGTATGTGGATGTAATTTTATTACGAGTTATAATCGGTGTCTTTCACGAGACAAAGATAAGAGGTATTAATACATACAGAGTTGACATAGTCAAGTCAATGAGACTTGACTATACATGACTTTTCCTAATACGATTGGTAGTAGTAGTGATGATGCTATTCTTACAGGGGAAGAAGAACCGGTAATTTTCTTGCATCAAACCATCAGCTAAAAATTTGTATGCAGCTTCAGTTAAATGGAGACCATCCCAGCTAACATATGTTGACGGATCCTCACAAACTATTGCATCAACACTTCCGCATTCAATAGATTGGTTAACGTTGTATGGACCTTTACCTCCACAACACGCCTTAAGAGCTCCACTCGTAAATCCTACATAAAATGGAAGGAAAAAAAACTGCGCACTTAGGCAAATATACTTTGCTTTTTCTCACGGACAAACTCGGTACTAATCGGACCGTATTAAAACGGAAGTCAAAAGCTGTCATTAGTTAGTGGTAAGACAATTGCAAATTGTGCTAGATGGGTGAAATTTGTGGGTGACGTGATGGAATACCTAATCTTTCAGGATACTTTGGTAAAACTTCATGGCGACAGTGTAGTAATCAGCATAGATAATTTTGACACTTGGGTATTCTTCTCTCAAGGCAGCCAACTCTTTTTGAAGAAATTTGTTGTGGTACATAGAGAATTCGTTGAGCCAATTGATACAACCACTGTCATCGTAATTATCTTTGTTGGGGCTCTTGAATAGGGTTAAGTATAAGGCTGAACACCCAATTGGCAAGTTTCCGGGGACCATGAACGTCACAACACCTTCCTTTATTAAAACCTGTAGTCATTAATCCAATGTTCACCCGTTGATTTTGAATATTCACCTGCAATATAATAAGTTTTGCTTTACAATTCAAATTTCTTTGTATGAATCACCTTTATCGCCAAAGAGATGGCGTCGATCACATCAGGTACAGAAGTACGAATCTCTTCTAGAGTACTTCCTTGGAAAAATGGAAAATTATAATCGTTTCCACCGATTTCTCCCATGACAATCAATGATGTTTTGAGGTATTCATGGCAATCTACAGTGATCATCAAATGAATTTCAAGATCAATATTAAACCTATAAAAAAGTGAACTTCCATAAATTAAACATATTAACAAGTAAACATATTCATGGAAATCATCTAATGATCATGAATATTTAATGATGAAGAAATTAAGCATAAAATTAACGAAAATGATTTTTGAACATCTTATATAGCTAGCTTACATGAACAACTGCGTATGCGGCGTCTTGGTGGACTAAAAAACAAAATAGATTTTTGACTTTTTGACTTTCTGGAATTTTCGATTCGGTGTTTCTAAACGGATTTGAGTTACTAAAGGTCAGGTTTGGTAATGCTTTTATTTTTCCAAAAGCACTTTCAAAACCTATATATGTCAATAATGTTTGAAATTGGTGTTTGATAAAAAAAAAATCAAAGTCCTTTTTGCCTAAAGCACTTCCCAAATTCCTCAATTTTTAAAAGCTGGGGAGGAGGAGCTTTTAAAAGCTACAAAAGCATAAGCTTTGGTCCCACCATTTTGCTTGTTTGGTATGTACTTATTGCTTCTCATCTGTTCATGTCTCGTTCCTGGCACAAGTATGGTACTCCAGCATTCCAATTTTCTTCACAACTTTGATACTCAGCATTTTTAATCTATCGGTTTCTAGTGTTTGTTTTTTTTTGCGCATATTTTTCGAAGCTCACCTACCATCCACCTAAATTATATGAACTAAGCCTTCTCCTATTCCCATTCCCCAAAACTAATTACACCCATTCCCAAAAACCAAATAAATCACATCATGAACATCCTATCCTGGAATTTCCAAGGTATCAACAATCAACCAACAATACAACATCTAAATGGACTAGTATCATTACATAAGCCCGATATTTTATTTCTCTCTGAACTTTAGCCAATGATCGTCATATGTCCAGTCTTGCTCAGTCTCTTCAGTTTCAAAACCTAACCTCTGTTCCCAAGGTGGGTCGACGAGGAGGACTTTGTCTCATGTGGAACAACCTAAACATTCAAGTGTTACTTCAGTCCCAAAGTTACATCCATGTCCTTGTCACACCTCCACCCCCACACAACCATGGATCTGCACATGTATATACAGCCCTCCACACCCGTATGCAAGAACAGATTTTTGGCAAGATTTCCCAACAATCTTCCCTAATATCAACATTTCAACGGAATGGATTATGATAGGAGATTTAATGACATAATGGATCAATCGGAAAAAAGGGTGGAAGACAGATCACATATAGTCAAACCCAGCAATTTCTAACGATGATTGATCAAATGGGTTTCATCGATTTAGGATTTCGAGGGGACCCATTCACCTGGACAAACAACCAACAGGGTCAAGACAATATCATGGAACGACTTGATAGGGCAATTGCAACCCAACATTGGCGAACAACATGAGTTACTCACCTCCTGAGGATTGCTTCGGATCACGCTCCCATCCTGCTGCATACCAAAGCAATCGACTGGCAGGGAATTTTTTTATACAAGTTTGAACATATGTGGCTAACACATCCACAGCTCAAGCATATTATTGAATCAACATCGACGCAACAAAATGATTCAGACTCTGCTCTAGACCTTCAACTAAGATTAATCACAACGGGACAAACTCTGATGGAATGGAACAAGAACAATTTTGGTCACCTTCCAACATTAATTAAAAAATCCATGGCAGAAATTCAAAGGGCTCAACATCAGTGCGCTATTCACACCGGAGAGGAACTAAATTTCTGGATACAGCGCGACAAAGAGCTGCGCAATCAACACCTCACATTACTCCAATTCCATGCAACATATTGGCAACAAAGATCCATAATTCAATGTCTCCAATCGGGCGACAATAATACGACTTTCTTCCATACAAAGGCAACCATCCATCGAAGCCGTAACAACATAAAACAATTATATAATCATCAAAACAATCAAGGTTAGTGATAAAGACCAGGTCATTAAGATCATCCTGGACCATTTCACTACCCAATACACTGCCCCAAATACAACGATAGATGAAACACTCTTTGAGGAAATCACTCTAAGATTGCCATCAACACAATGTGATAGTCTCTCTGCGGAAGTTACAATGAAAGAAATCAAGTAAGCTCTGTTCTCCATCAATTCGGAAAGTGCTCCGGGACCGGACGGATACACCAGTAAGTTTTTTAAAGTTTTCTGGGATACCACTCACCTACAACTTATAGCTATGGTATGGAGTTTTTTCAATTCCTTAAACATACACCCTCTCATGAATCACACAAACATAACACTCATTCCAAAAGTCGACAATCCAACAAATCCATCCCAATTCAGACATATCAGCCTTTGCAATGTTAGTTACAAAATCATATCAAAAATCCTTGTCAACCGATTACGCCCCCTTCTTCCGTTCTTAATAAGCCCGTACCAAATTGCATTCGTACCTCAAAGATCAATACATGATAACATAGCAATTTTCAGAGAGCTTTTCCACCACATCAAAACGTCTCCAATCACTAAAGATCAAAAAATAGCTTTAAAGCTATATATCCAGAAAGCTTATGACAGCCTTGATTGGGGATTCATCAAAAAAGCTTTTACATAACTAGGATTTCTATCAATATTTATGGAGTATATCATGCTATGTATCAAGTCAGTCACTTACTTGGTCAACATCAATGGTACACCTCATGGATTCATCACACATACTAGGGGTATCAGACAGGGTGATCCCATATCTTCCTACATCTTCATTATTTGTGCATAAATTCTATCAACAAATCTTGATATTCTTGAAACAAAAAGTATGGTTAGAGGTCTCCAAATATCAAAAAAGGCACCACCCATTTTACATCTAATATATGCAGACGATCTACTAATCACTTACAAAGCCACCAAAAAAAGCAGCAATCACCTACAAAGGATACTTCAATCTTACAACGCTTCAGCAGGACAAATAATCAACACAACAAAATCAACGATCATCCATCATCCGCGGCTACAACAGAATTTCATAGACTCTCTGAAACAATTTTACGACATGCCAACCACTTCAATTCCACCAATATATTTAGGAGTTCAATTCAAGCACGGAAGAAACTCTCGACACATCTTCGAACCTCTACTCCAACGACTGCCTCGTAAAGCTCAGGGATGGATGACAAAATGCCTTAACCAGCCAGGGAGGATAGTACTTATTAAAACCTCTTTAACACCAACATCCAATCACCTAATGCAAACCCAGCTTTTCCCCACCCAGGTACACAAACAAATTGATCGGATTGCTAGGATTTTTTTTAGGGGGACATGATTCTTCCGTGAGAAAGTTTCACCCAATAGGATGAAACAAATTACACAAGACGATAGCAGAAGGAGGAATTGAAATCATAAAGAGTAGCCACCACAACAAAGATCTTTTCATGAAACAGATATGGAACATTCATGCCCAATCACATTCCATCTGCACCGGCCTTTTCAACGAGAAGTACCTCAAATATCAACCCATATTCCAAGGTGAAATCACAATTCCTTCTAATGCCAGCCCGCAATGGAAACAAATGACGTCTCTCGTACCGTCGGTAAAACAACATTTATTTCACCAAATAGGAAATGGTTTAGATACCCCTATTCAAGCTAATTGGATACCACACTTTCAAAATCTCGATCCCACCCAATGCTCCCCTATACAATCTGTAGCTGAGTTAATTGACCCCTTTTCTCATAATTGGATCCATGATCAGCTAAACAACCTCCCACCTAATGCCATCCAACACATTATAAACATCCACCTTCCTAATGTAAGCACCCCGGATAAAATAATCTGGCCCCACACTAAATCAGGAAAATACACCACTGCATCCGGGTATAGTTGTCTAATCAAACAAGATAACCTCTCACACCCAAACCTCCTCCCAGCAACCAACTTTTTATGGACCTTACCATGTCCTCCAAAAATTCAGCTTTTCTTGTGGAAAGCTATCAATGAAGGTTTACCAACCTTGTCTAAGCTACATCAAATCAACCTTTCCAATACCAACCTTTGCCCCCGATGCAACTCCGCACCAGAAACATCTGAACACGTGCTTATTCAATGCCCGGTAGAAATATCCACTTGGGACAGTCTATCAAACCGCAAATCAACAACCTAACACCAAGGAAACAACCAATCAATTACCGTAACCCCACAAACAACAATTTCACAAATTCTCCAAACTCGGGGCAATAAATCTTCTATCATAGCATGTTGTTTTCTATTCTGGTCACTTTGGACGACAAGAAATGAACTCGTGTTCAATCAAGCACCATCCACTCTCGCAGACATTATGGAAAGATCTTTGGCACAACAACATGAATTTGAATGGGCTCTAACGATCACCCCTACAGTTCTACAGGGAGAACCGCCGCCTCGAACTGCTACAAACATAACCAAAACAACCATAACCGTTCAAGTAGGTTGGTGCAACCCAACACTAGGATGGATTAAAATCAACACTGATGGAGCTGCTAGAGGCCACCCAGGTATGGCGGGAGCAGGTTTCATTTACAGGGACTCGAATGCGCAAATGATAATAGCTCTTTCTCAACCTCTAGGATTAACCTCAGCGCTCACAGCAAAAACATGGGCAACAGTATTAGCAACCAAAACTGCCACGGAAAGAAGATGGTCTAAATTGTTATTTGAGGCAGATTCTGAAAGTCTCATACACTTCATTAAAACTCCAACAGAAGCCCCTTGGTATATTTCAGAAATGGTAACAGAAATCAAGCACCTGATGCGCCAAATTCCATGTTGTGCTATTCGGCACAATTACAGAGAAGGAAACCAAGCAGCAGATGGTCTAGCGAACTATGCGGCGGACGGTAGCCAAGTTGGAAACTACCCAACCTCAATATGGGACCAGACGAACCCGACTTTTCTTAACCATATTCTATTAGGCGATTCTAGGGGAATCACATTCCCTCATGTAATAACAGTTTAGTTGCTTTTTAATATATGCATGCTTCAAAAAAAATAAATAGTAACAATTTGTAAATTTAATATTTTATATATTTATACTTAAGAATAAAAAAATTAATTAATTTTATACCCAATAAAATTGAATAAAACTATTTTCAGAGATATGTCTGTTTTCGTCATTTGCCACAACAACAATGGTTGAATCTGATATTTTACCAAACACACTTTGATTGCTTTTTTAATTAGCTTTAACTTTAATTAATATTTTACCAACGCCTAACTGATTTTTTCTCACAGCACAGCAACACACAACAGTAAAGTGCTTTTATATATAAAAGTCACATCAATACCAAACTAAGCCTAAACCACACAAAAACCACATTTTAAAAAGCTCTCACAGTTATTTTTGGTGGGTCCCGGTGGGCCCCGCCGGAGGACAGCAGGGGGCCACTTATGGTGGGGGCTACTAAAAGTTTTTTGAGGAGCGGTTTTGCCGTGGTCTTTTTGGGCTGTTCAAATAGACTTTTTGTTTTCGATTTTATATTCAAACAAATATAATATCTGTCCCAGTTATCTCTCCCATTTTCTTGTTCTTCTCTTGTTTAATTCATGGAGGTGGTAGTTTTTGACTATGGAGATCAAAAAACTTGGGAACACTGTGCATAGTGGTGAACAAGCACATAATTTTCATATCAGCTCAAATTGCCTTTTCATATCAATTTCTATATAGGTGTGCAATCTTGGCAGTTGCGTCCTGGAGCAATCTTGGAACATTATTTCACAACTCCAAAAATTCAATTACACCAATACAGTTCAAATGAATCAAATCTTCAGCTTTAATAAACCCTTATACACTCCAAATTGATTGACTAGTTCTTAGTACTCCAGCTCCTATGTCGTTACCAAATATTTGCTCAAATATTTCTAGCTTTAAAAATCCTATTCAGAAAGGAATTGTTGCTGCTGATTAAAATGGTTCTTTGAAGGGCTAGTATATGCGCAATAAATTTGAAGAAAACCATCTTTGTCGCCTTCGTGGATAAGTCTTCATCGTATATATCTCTGGAATTTTAATCATGATTAAGAATTTTGCAGAAGGATGAAGGAAGAAAGAGACAGGTTTCAACTAGAAAATGAAAGAAAATGGGAGATTTAAGCTCCGCTTGGGATTCCTTTTTTTCTATCAAAAGCGCTTTGTAACCAACTTTCAACAAACTTTTACCAAAAATTGTGTTTGGTAAATTTTTTTCAAAGTGCTTTTTGACAGAAGCACTTCCATTTCAGGTCTGCTTTTAAAAGCTAATCAGCACTAGCTTTTAAAAGTTGGAAAAGCAGAAGTTGTGGGCCCACATAATTAGATTTAACGGATTCTCTATTTTAACCTTGTTATTTTATTATAAAGAAAAGTTCTACCCTAAAATATTGTACACTCAACATTATATTTTTAACTTTATAATAAGCAAACTATAATCATAAAATTATTTATTAAATAATTATAATAAATAAATAAAATAATAAACTAAATATTAAATATTGTAATTCTTTAATAGATGATTAATATTAATATTTTGAAAATAAACTAAATATTACTTATATTTTATTGAATATATTAAGATTAGAAATATAATTTATTATAATAAAATTGTATTTAAAACTAATTTTTGAAATATGTCTATTTTTGTCATTAATTACATCACCAGCACTTTAAAATACCAGTTTACCAAATAAAATCTACAGTTTGTTAATTGCACGGTGCTTTTTAAATTATAGTTTACCAAACGTCATGCCGATTTATTTCCACATCACAGCACTGCACAACAACACACATCACAGCACAAAAGAAAATCACTTTTCTAAAACTCACCGCAATACCAAACCGGAAATGCTATTCCCCTCACCAATTACCGCTCTATTCACAGCTCAAGCTGACGTGGAGAGATGAGATGTGAAAATGCCAAAACTACGTGGCTCTTTATCTTTATAGTGGATTCCTTTTCTTTTTTCTGTTCATCTTCTCGATTAGTCTTTTTTTTTCTTCCCATAATAAGTCATGAAGATCTCAAACATTAAAGCTAAATCGGTCTTAATGTTAACATAGGGAACTCTGGAAAAACTCTATTCGATGGCTAATGGTTACTCAAACAAGATCACACAGAACAATGGATTAAAAAAAACCCAAATACTAGAAATTAGAACCAATAACTACCAAAAAAAAAAATCCTCTAAGAAATGTTTAGCACCAGAGAACAGAGATGGTGAAATTCCAAAATTATAGTGAATTTATATTTCTATTTTTGAGTCTAAGAGGAATCTTATCCTTCGGTGAATAGTGTGACTGCCCCTTCCCACCACCACCACCACCATTCTTTCCTCATCTTCTTCCTTTTTGTTTCAATTCCATTTTACTGTAAAAATTAATTCTACTGGAATGGGAAGCACCTAAATTTTAAAGCATACTTTTCCTTTAATTTGAGTGATGATGAGTTATTACCACTATATGTCATCATTTTTAACCTCCATTAATGGTGGTAGCAAGAAATAGCAGAGTATTTTTTTTTTTTGTCAAGATTTTATGTTTCTGAGAAATGGGTTCATTTCATTTCTTTGATACTTTTCATCTTTGTATTGATTATCTAGTTATCTCATCTAGGTAATAACCTTTTTTAATTTCTTTTTGTTTTCTTACTCTGTTACTGAAATTGAACATGATTTCTATCCATGGGTCTCTTTAAATCTCGAATTTGTATGAGTACTACTTTCGTGTGTTTCATATTATTTTTGGCATTGCTTCTTCATTTTGAATTTGATGTGTTTCATATTATTTTTGGCATTGCTTCTTCATTTTGATTTGCAGGTTCTTCACAAATTTCAGCACAAAAGGTTTTTGTTTGAGATTTTCAGATCCGGAGGAAGATAGGGAAAAAAAGGAACTCTAACTTGCCTTTACAGAGTACAGTCGACAAAGGACATGCTTTCTCTCTCCCACGTTTTCATCAGTTTAAGTGACATGTCAGCTTGAGCTGCGAGTAGAGTGGTAATTAGTGAGGGGAATAGCATTTCCGATACCAAACTAGCCTTTAATCGATTAAATTAATCATTTTTAACCAAATTATGGAGGTTGACATTTTCAACGTTTTCAATCTCTATTTGTTTTCTCGTCCAGCTGGCTGCCACATATGAAGCTAGCCAATAGAGCTGTTCGCAAAGCCTGGTTAATCAAAATTAATTCAGGAATTTTGAGTCGGAATTCCGTTTCTATTTTGAATTTGATCACAATAATTTAGAACTAATAATCAAAATAAGAGTCAACATATGAAGTTGTTTCATGCGAGTCAGTGAGTTATATCATTTTCCGATTCATGATGAAATTTACACAGGAGAAAAGGGAAAAAGGAGAAAGTGAACATACTTGAAGATGAATTGCAAAGGGAAGGCAAGAGTTGTTTGAACCATTTGAGTTGAACTCCAAGAGAGTAATTGCTAGGACCCGCAATCTTTCTTTCTTTGAAAAAAGAAGCATCCAGAGCTGTAGCGCAGGCAACAGCAAAATTCACACCCTGTTGTAAATCCTTATTGCTGCTTCCAAGATAAGGCGGTAGTAGCGGCATTCCTAAAGCTTGGGCTGAAAATAACATACAAGGATTATATAAAATGACAACGGTCATAACTCATGAGAATCCTTATCACAAAATTATTACTGTTTGGAATAAAGTATGATCGGACACATACCAATGAAATCAAGAACTACACGGCCATCTGAGTACCGACCAGTAGCTCGGTGAAAGTAGGTCTCGCCGTAGGGTAATGCACTGCCTTTTTCATCTTGTTTCGAGTAGAGTGCATTTCCGGTATCAGCGAGGGAATCTCCGAAGCTAAATATGGATTTGTAATACCCTAATACTGGATTTGCAGTTGTAGCTAGAAGGATACAGATCATGATCAAATTATAAAAGTTCAAGAGGGGGAAAAGAGAAGAAGAGGGAGAGAAAGATGAAGCCATAATGGAGAATGCAAAGACAATCTAAAACTCTGTTATTTGTATGAATTTTTTAGAGTGAAAAAAAGTTTGCACTATCATTATCTGTAGGTGCTGCACACCCCAAATGATTAAGAAGTGTGTATTCAATTTTCTTGATGTAATCGAACTCAAATATGAGATTTTCAAATGGTTGTTGTGGCTAGAAAACATCCATTCATGATTCACCTAATCGGAATCTGTACAGACTGTAGGAATTAAATTGCTTGAAAAGAACAATTAACGTGCTGTGACTGCTGTCCCAACTCCCAAGCTGTGGGTGCCAAGCTTTTAAATGACCGACAGTTGTGTTGGCCCAGTTTTGGATACATGTAAAGAAGTATCTCATGTTTGTAACACGAGTTTTTTTTTTGGGCTATTGTGCGTTTCCTCCCCTCCCAAGATCGCTAAAGAGCGTTTCCTCTCCAAAAAATTAAAATTAATGTTTCCTCCCGTCATTAGTTTTTCCATCCATTGTTTGGTTAGCTGAGTCAGCACTTATGCACGTGTGGCGTAGATTCTACACGTGTTTCATGATCTTCCAAAAATACCCTCAAGAATACCACATATTCTTCTCCTTTTCAAAAATACCCTCAAAGAATACCCACTTCTCCTTTTATGCTCGTGTTGTTGGGGGAAACAATTTTGCACTCGCAGTGCGAGTTCAAAAGTTGAATTCGGCTCCATAGTCGTAGGATGTGGTAGATATGACATCAGCAAACTTAAAGTTAAGTTTTGAAATATCTTTGAAAATTTTGAAATATCTCTGGATGTGGTAGATTTGACATCCTACGACTATGGAGCCGCGAATTCAACTTTTGAACTCGCACTGCGAGTGCAATTTTTTTTCCGTTGTTGGGTGTTCATCTCTGTCATAAACTTCTAGCCACCACCACCATTCAACACAGGCACTCCTACCCAGTTCAATCGAATTATCATCAATCCACATTCAAAACCACGTCAAATGATATCATTATTCAACAGTAAAACCCAATCTCAGACACTACTGCACTAGAACCCTCAGCAGATGCAAATTAACCAAACACACGGACCACCTCGAAACCCATCCATTCGTCATTTTTTTGAACGACAGATAAATCAGATCTAATTTCCCGGCATACAATTCAAGTCAAATACGACCCAAATCCGCACCGATTCGAAAACCCCCAAATCTTTCTGTTGTTGCTGGCTTCTGAATTTGAGAGAAGAGCTTGACCTCCATATGTGGAGAGATAATGACGACCTCATGAAACTAAATTCCCTATAATCACCAGCATTGAAGTCAACCCAAGTCGCACCTGCTGTTCCTAGCTGCCTTTTAGGTCTTTTATCGAGCAGCTCTTGGGCGTTAGCCTTGTTGGGTATTCGTGCATCCTTTATAGCCTCTCGTCCCTACAATTCTAATTAGGATAGAATCCAAAAATTCTAAGCACACACAGTTACTCAAACACAATCAATCACATCCATTTATCTCATAAAATTAACAACAAGAATTGTTCTCCGGGAAGAAGAACAGACCCAAATACAAACCGAATTCGAGACGCAATCCTTCCTTACCTCAACTTCTAAATCAAATTCTATTTGCTGCCCAAAAATCCTCCATTGAACCATGGTTAGTTAACAAGGTGATACACATGATGGTAGATAGATCAAAACAGACCAAAACGTATTAAGTAGGTGTAGATGGAGATGCGGAAGGTGAATAAGAGGTGATTTCTTTTCATTTGTATTAATGAATTTAATTGTACAGCAGTAGCAACATCTCAATTAGTTTAATTTTCTTGAACTAGATCTTGATTGATTTCTGACCCACAGACAAATCCTAATCAGCTATTCCACATCCATTTCTTCTTCTTTTACTCTACTGCTTGATAATTATAGTAATCAACTATTCCTAATTTCTTTACTGATCAATAACAAATTTCAGTTTTTTCTGCTTGTCATTCCTTCATCGATCTATAAAGATATGATATGAAGAAGGTAAGGGTGTTTTGGGTAGTTTATGAGAATGAAGTCCATTTTCTGCCACGTGTCTGTTACTGATGAGTCAGCTAATTTAGATTGGACGGAATATTTGACGATGGGAGGAAACACTAATTTTAAATTTTTTGGGGAGGAAACGCTAATTAGCGATCTTTAGAGGGGAGGAAACGCAAAATAGCCCTTTTTTTTTTCTCTACGAAGGGCCAAGAACATGTTGATCAGATTTAATAAAATTTCTGGACACTTCTCAGGTTTGTAACTAAAACAATATATAAGTAAAGAACACCGACAATTAAATATCTCGGAACACACTACTCCCTCCGTTTCTGTAAAAGTGTTACTTTCACTTTTTCAATTTGACCTATTTTTAGGCTAAAATGAAAAAGTAAAAGTATATCTTTTCCAGAAACGGAGGTAGTTTAATTTTGAGCGCTCATATTTTATACATAGGTAGATCACCATCAGCGACGGATGTGGGGCGTGGCTTAGGTAGGCTACAGCCCCCCAAAGTTTGGAAAAGCTTGCTTAGGCAAGCCTAATTGTCCAAAAGTTATTGATTAGCCCATGATAAAATTTCTAATTAGCCCATTAGTACGACATATTCACATGATTTCTTCTGATTTTGATTAATTCTTTTGAAGTTTGTCATTTTATGTTTAGGTTAGTACTTAGAAATTAGAGTCAACAATGAAACTTACCCCCACTCCACCACAACCTGATCAATTTAGGTCATATTGTTTCCAAATATTTACCCAAATTTGGCCAATGTATAAACTAAAAATTAGCCCAATATCAAAATATATGTTACATGATGTTTTCTTCCCATCTCATTTTTTTCTTTTTGCAAACAATAACAAAAAATTGATGTTTAAATGTCCTGATGCTCATGATCTGATTTGAAAACCATAAAAATATATAGAAATAACATTTAAAATATTCGGGCGGCCTTCGGCCGCAATTTCATATAATAATACTAATTTTAATATACACGTTGTTTGCGCAATTTAAAATATTGTTAAGTAGCGTGTAGCGTATTTCTCATTGTAAATAATTTCAGGTATTTAGACTAGTACAATCTGGGTGTACGAAAAAAAAAAAAAGCTCACCCGGGCACAAAATCCTGGATCCGTCGCTGATCACCATCCTCTTGTGGTTCTACCAACTCTCCGGTTTCGGAACTCAATCGGGATGTTTTTGTTGATTACTGTTCACCCACAACAGCAGTAAAAATTCAATATTGTAACCGGGCTATGTTATTTTCCCCTTTAAATGTGAGCAACCCAGTTCAATCTCAAACCGGCCACTAACAAAATTTGATCCTTGCAATAGTAAGCCATTGGATCCCAGATTTTAAGGTCAAAATCAATTTTGCATGTTGTTTAGATGGTCTACAAATGTAAAAATGCCTAGCGCTGACGTATAAGGCATCAGTGGCAGATCCAATGTGCAACAATGGGTGCGCAGTTGCGACCCCTCCCCATTGGGCTTCCAAGCCCAAACTATTGTTTCGCCCTTTAGAATACAGTGTTCTTGCAGCAATTCAGCGGCATAGGCTATGCTGATCAAACTTTTTGATATGAATAGTCAAACTTTCAGAACTCTCGGCCGTCACTAGTTTTGCTTGAGCACAATTTTGTTTTTCTAGTTCAGTTTGTGGAATTTCCATTTACTATGCGGAGTCAATATGAAGAAATTTACAAAGTAAGCATAAAGAGACCAAAGTCGAAGTAAATTACAAATAAGTAGAAAATAGGCCAAAGGCTATGATGAGTAAAAGCAGTACAACTGAAGATACAAAAGTTTTGCTTGAGTGCTAGTTCAGGATAAGGCTATCGAGTGGTGTAGGATAACTTTCACATGTAATTTGTGTTTTCTGATTCTTGTGTTCACCACACGTGTGATCTTACTTGTGGCTGTCATTTCTCTGTACGGACAACTATAAATGCTGTCCATGTATTATCTCTTCTAGTAATGAGACTGAGAGTTCTCTCTCTGATTTCTGTAATTGATTTGTTCATCAATATCACCATGTCATTATGGTATCAGATCTTTATTTCATTGATTAGAGTTGGAATTGATTTATCACCTTGAGAAATATTGAGAAGCTTTGTACGCAATTGAATGCTCGTGCAAATCTTTCTTCAATACTCTTCCACAGATGATAGGATGATGTAGATCTAGAGAAGTAAGCTATCACTGAATATGAAATTGTTGAATTTATCCACATCCTGATTGTAGAATCCTCATCGATCCAATCTAAGTAATTCTGATTCTCTACTCCATTAGCTTCATTCCTTGGAGATGTGTACTTTAGAGGACATGGAAAAGAACCATCCAAGAAACACATGATTTTGTATCTTTGAATAACTGGCATCATCAGATTTTTCCAAGTAAAGTAATTATCCTCCTTTAGCTTCAAAGAAACAAAATTATTGATCTGATTTAAAGAAACTGTTGAAAAACTTGTTGTTGTTGGATTTTCCATTGTTGTTGTTGGAAAAATTAGAATTTCTTGAACCAGAAAATAGATCTGAGATTCAAGAAAAAGAGAAACAAGTTTGCAAAAAACTTAAAAAAGATGATGAAAGATGAATTCACAAATCTTGATGATTGTGAAAGTAAAGATGTTAACAGGAAGTAAAGATCAAGATGAGAAAGAGAGGAAGAGTTGAATATGTAATTCGGATTGTTCACCAAAGAGATCGACAAAATCTTCAATCAATCAAAGAGTTGAAGTTGATGAAGATTTGAAGAGTAGCAGCAGAAGAAACTACTAATTTGCAGGATCAAAATACAAGAAAAGGATGATGAAAACCCTAATTTATCCTGTCTGATACCATAATGAGATGTCACTGAAATTATTAACACAGATAATGGAGCAAATAATCATATCACTTCAGATGTTGCTGCTTTACATGAAGCTTCTCCATATGATGGCACTGAAATTATTAACACATCAAATGGAGGAGGTATGTACATTTCTCACACTGGTAACTCTAGTAAAATTGTGAATGATCATTCCTTTCAATTAAATGATATTCTTTTAGTTCCACAAGCTTCTCATAATTTGTTATCAGCTCATAAGTTCACTATAGATAAGAACTGCTCCTTAACTCTAGACTCTTATGGTTTTTCTGTGAAGGATCAGATTTCTGGGAAGATTCTCTTCCAAGGACCACATAAGAATGGTCTCTATCCAATCACCTTCACCTCTTCAACCTCATCACCATATGCTCTTTCATCAGTGATTGCCAGTACTATTCTTCACAAAATATTTGGTCATCCTTATTTTCAAACACTTCAAAAGATCTGTATTGTTCTCAACTTGAGTAATGTGTCAAATAAGCCTTTTCATTGTAATGAATGCAAACTATGTAGGTCACAAAAGCTTCCTTTTCAAATTTCATGTACTGAAGCTCATAAACCATTACAGTTGTTGTACATTGATCTTTGGGGTCCTTGTCATGTTGCATCACTGTCTGTCTATCTGTATTATGCAAACATAGTTGATGAATTTACTAAATACGTAGTGTTGGGTAATTCCTTTAGTCTCAAAAGAAGATTTTAAAACCTCTTTTACTACTTTTGTTACTAGAATAGAAAAACTACTTTCTCATTCTGTTGTGACCATAAGAACTGATAATGGAGGTGAATTCTTAAACACAATCTTACAAGCCTACTGTGCCACTCATGGAATTACTCATGAATTTTCTTGTCATCATATACCAGAACAAAATGGTGTTGCTAAAGTTAAACACAAACACCTTTTAGGAATAACAAGATTTCTTTTATTACAATCAGGATTACCAAATAAATTTTGGGTTGAAGCTCTCCAAACAGCCAATTATCTTATAAATAGACTTCCTACTAGGTCTATTTCTTTCTTAACTCCACTTGAGATGCTTTTTCATACTAAACCAGATTATAATTTCCTCAAAATTTTTGGTTGCTCTTGTTTTCCATGGCTGAAACCTTACACATCCAATAAGTTAGAACCTAGAAGTAAACATTGTATGTTTCTAGGATATAACCTTAATCACAAAGGTTATAGATGTTTTGATCCAATTTAAGGCAGAATATACATCTCCAAACATGTATCTTTTAATGAGTCATGTTTTCCATATAATTCTCTTATAGCTTATATGTCTGCCACTCCATCCGCTTCACTAATATCACTTCCAGATGCCTTTTCCATTCATACTGTTTCAATTCCACTTGTTTCTACTTCTGCATCTGAGACTGAATCATCCATTTCGCACCTCATTCTCTTGTGCCTTATGTTCCAATATGTTGATGGTGGTTTTTAGCTTAGGGATAAAATCGTAAAACCGTACATCTGGCATGACGTCACTATGACTAATATCGCATTTATTGAAACAATCAGCGTATTTACGTAAGAATTACCAGGGTACCTTTTTTTTATATACATGTGTCATGTTCCACGACAGAACCCTTAGTATTAACTGACATCACCTTTGTATACACCTAACCCTAATTCTCCCACCGTGCCAATGGCAAACCATGCTAGCCACGTCTCTGCACCAAGGCATGCCAACCATGCCAGCGACACCACCGTGCCAATGGCAAACCATGCCAGCGACACCACCGTGCCAATGGCAAACCATGCCAGCCACGTCTTTGCTCCAAGGCATGCCAACCATGCCCCGCACCCATTGTGCCAATGGCACCACCATGCCGCCACGTCTCGCGCCAAGGCATGCCAACCATGCCAGCCCGCACCACCGTGCCAATGGCGTACCATGCCAGCCACGTCTCTCGCGCCAAGGCATGCCAACCATGCCATCCGCACCACCGTGCCAATGGAAAACCATGCCACCACGTCTGCGCCAAGGCATGCCAACCATGCCACCGCACCACCGTGCCAATGGAAAAACATGCCCGACCATGTCTGCGCCAAGGCATGCCAACCACCACCGTGCCAATGGAAAACCATGCCAGCCACGTCTCTGCGCCAAGGCATGCCAACCATGCCGCCGCACCACCGTGCCAATGGCAAACCATGCCAGCCACGTCTCTGCGCCAAGGCATGCCAATCATGCCCGCCGCTCCACCGTGCCAGCTACTTCTCCACGCCAAAACTAAGGGTTGCAATAATCAATGGCTACCTTTCTCTTCGAGATACATATCTCGACCATCCAGGTTCACCAACTAACGCACGACAACTTGCGGCCCAAGGCCAAACACCACGGTTTTCACCAAACCCTAGTTTTGGCCGCGCCTATACCATGACAGCCTCTCCTTCACGTCATTGGCTGCCAAAACGAAGGGTTGCAACGATCAATGACCACCCTTCCATCTAAGATGCCGATCTAAGCCATCCAAAGTCACCAGCTGACGCATGGCAACATGCGGCCCAAAGCCAAAACACACGGTTTGCACCTAAACCATAATTTGGCCGCGCCTACTATTTGACAAGGCCATGACTCAACGCTGGCTACTAAAAACGAAGGGTTGCAATAATCAACGGCTACCCTTCTCTTTGAGATGCAGATCTCGACCACACAAGTTTGACACTTGACGCATGACAACTTGCGGCCCAAAACCAAAACACACGGTTTGCACCTAAACCCTAATTTGGCCGCACCTACTCTTTGACAAGGCCACGACTCAACGCTAGATACTACAAACGAAGGGTTGCAATAATCAACGGCTATCCTTCTCTTTGAGATGCAGATCTCGACCATACAAGTTCGCCACCTGACGCATGGCAACTTGCGGCCCAAAGCCAAAACACACGGTTTGCACCTGAACCCTAATTTGGCCGCACCTACTATTTGACAAGGCCATGACTCGATGCTGGCTGCTAAAACGAAGGGTTGCAATAATCAACGGATACCCTTCTCTTTGAGATGCATATCTCGACCATACAAGTTCGCCACCTGACGCATGGCAACTTGCGGCCCGAAGCCAAAACACACGGTTTGCACCTAAACCCTAATTTGGCCGCGCCCACTCTATGGAAAAGCCATGCTCAACATTGGCTGCTAAAACGGAGGGTTGCAATAATCAACGGCTATCCTTCCCTCTGAGATACGGATCTCGACCGTTCAAGTTCACCACCGAACTTACGACCCAAAGCCAAAACATCACGGTTTGCATGTAAACCCCAAATTTGGCCGCGCCTATTCTTTGGAAGAGCCATGTCGACTCTACCATGGCCACTGGCATGCCACCATGCCACACGTAACACCTTGCTACACGTTTTCCCATGAAAACACTCGAGACATCTAACACATGTCACAAACTGGGGGATGCTCATAAAGGGTATTGGTTTGGCGGTTTACAGCGTGCGGCGTACACTACGCCCGTTACATGAAAGTGTCATAAGAATGAGTCGGTTAGTAAATACAAGGAATAATGGTGAAACGCTCCTTTCATTATGGAACATCAATTCCAGGCATTACCCATTTATCACCTCCTTCCACTTTACTCAGCCGTTTCCATTTTTTACGAGACCAGAGTACGTTATGTTACGACTTGTATAAATAGGTCTTACCTATTTCCACCAAACAACAAGTTTTTGGGTCAGGAGAATACAACACTCAGAAACCACTTGCTAGCTTTCCCATCTGTTAGCTTTCACTTTCTGATACAAGTCAAACAACTACTCTTCCGGATCAACTATCTGGTCTCAACACTTTCTTCGCTTCCTCTCCTAAAACCAACCCTTCTCCTTCACTTTGTGACCGAAGCAAGTCCGGAACGGCCATTTCTTGGTTTAGGCCGGATTTGTGCAGATTGATCTCTCGAATCTAAAGTACTCCCTTGCAGTACATTGTTTAGGGTTTAGACTCAGTTTCTCACCCACTCACGCGAAATTACCGAAATCAGCAGAAACCGTTTTCACCCTCAAACAATTGGCGACCACATCGGGAGGATTGATCTTTCGGTCACGTTGTCAATTTTCAACTCTCAATCTCATCGTTTGACTTAGATCTCGGAACGGTAGCAACAAATGATATGCTCAGGGATCAACGACCCAGTTACCAGTCGTATCAGTTACCAGGTGTAATACAACAAGAGCCGACTGGGGACTCCCCCCGCCACCCAAAAAAAAAGAAGCAAACGATTCGCTTAGGATCGACGGCCCAGTTATCAATAATCACGCGACGGGGAACAACTAGGGACTTCTCACGGGCAATTCGATGTCGCCCGGACTTGCGGTTTGGGATCCGTTTTGTTAAAGTAGGTAATAAAAACAAGTAAGTCCGACCAGGATACATAACTAATTACTATAGGTTTCCACGTTTAAACCAAACACCATGTTATTCCCAATTTTCATCCCATACTTTCCCCCGTCATGCAACATTCACGGTTTCACAATTTTCCTAGATGATTTGCAACTTACACTTGCAACTCAGACTTTAACATATCAAAAGACCATTATCCCAGAAAATCCTTTGCAGAACCGAAGACATGCGCGAAACTTGTGGAAATAGACGTTTCATCAACAAGAAGTACAACACCGGCCCCTCCTCCGTGAGTGTGGTAGACGAGGGAGGAAAAAGGAAGGCCCCTGTTACAGACCAGCAGCCTAAACGCGTGGCGCCAGCACGGCCAGCAGCTCCGCCACGACGAGCCGCCGCTAAATCTCCCATGCGTCGTCACGAAGCTGAAGGAAGTGTCTTGGATTTTCCATTTCCCATTGAGGAGGTAATCAAACTCCTAGAGGCATGGGTTCAAGATGATGTTATCAGACTACCATCTCCCAGGCGCCCACCAACCGAAGCCGAGATGGCAAATCCCAAATATTTCCACTACCACAGATTTTTTCATCACCCAACCAGTGATTGCAATAAACTAAAACTTATCTTTAAGGAAAAAGTAGAGGCAGGAGAACTTCAGCTGGGGAACGAGGGCGTACATAGAGATCCACTTCCGGTGAGGAATTGCGGGGTCTCCGGGGACTCCGTACGCGAGACTATACAATCCATGATGAAACATGTATGCAAAATTCTCTACTTTTCAAAGGCGCAACGCCAAGATATTTTCATGGCTCTTAATCGTATCGTGTCAGGCAGACGACTTTTACATACCACGGAAACCGCGCAAAAAACCCAAGCGCTATAAGGAAACTATACTGAAAAGCACAACTGGGGACTGCGCTATAAGAGGCATTGAATTCAGCAACACACTAATCGACGCGGCCTCTGACTTCAACACCGTTACTTTCAAGACTCTGAAAGTTGCGGGAGTTTTGAAGCAAGAAGCTACCCATCTCCTATCCGTGATCAAGAACTTGGAGGGGGAAGCCTTGAACGCGCACGGCTACGTTAACCTCGAGATCAAGATAGGAGGCACCATGACGCATGGAAAGTTTCACATTGTCAAAGAACTAGGCTACGATATGATCTTGGGGCGCTCGTGGGTATCCGACAACAAAGCAAAATTGCGAACGCCTCATCTGCCGATGTCGACACCCGAAAGAATCTCCAACAAGCCGTCCAACCCAAAGTCGCGTCAAAAACTTATCGACGGAATTCGATCACCCGTGGAAAACCCGTTGGCACTGACTCATAGGCTCCAAACACAAGTAAGTCTGGTCGAACGATCTTATCCATCACCAATCATTCCTCCTCTTCGCCCGTCATTGGGACTCAGTACTATTGGAGGCATGGGCGCTGTCAAAAGATGTGAATGGGGCGCCGGGCCATTCAAGCGCTTTGCCAAGGATCTGGAAACTGCAGCCGAAACTGACGAGACCAAAATTCAAGCGGTTGCACAACACTCGAAATCATTTCAGATTGGAGATATGGTAGTCAAAGTGACTTCATTTCAAGTCGGAAAGGTAACAGTGAAGATAGCTGCCCGGACTGATCTACCCAAAGGCAAAGAAGACGAGCCGTATATGGTGGCAGACTTCCTTCTGGGTGGATATTGCAAGCTCATCAACACCGACAAGCTGGAGGGCGTGATAGTTCACTCGCGATGGCTCAAGCCTTTTAATACCTAAGGAGTTGTACTACTTTCTCTTCCAGCGCCTCTCTTTTAGTACTTCCTCAGCCATTTCCCTTTCCACTTGATACTTGTATTCCCCGAGATGAATGCACCACTTGCATTCTCCATTAGGTTTTCATTTTTATTTAAAGCATACCTTTTCTTCCAAATGAGTCTTCCGAATCTCGAAAAAAAAAAAAAACCGTACTAGAAGTACCTTATTCAATTATTCGAAGCTCTGATGGGAATAATATACGAATATGGAAAGTCGAGCAACCTATTCTAATGGAAGATTTGGGTTTTTCGAAAAAGAAGCTTTATTCAAGGATGTGAAACCACAAACAGGATAATAATTGGCGAAACCCTAGCTTCGCCACAAATATGAAGAAGGTGAAAATGAGTCTGCGAACCGTCAACTACGCAACAAGTAAAAACAATAACAAACTAGTCATCAAAAGCAGATACACGAGTTCCCAACTCCTCGGTCAGATCCCCTTTCAAGCACTTTCCCCAACAATCTTTCGGGCAGCAAAGGTTCCATCTGAAGGCCGCATCAACAGTAGCAGCCCCAACGTCCCACCTGGAAGCCGTCTCAGCAGCAACAACATCTGTCTCCTCCCCGACGTCCGCTTCAACAATTAGCCCAACATATGCCACCATGACTCCCCCGATGTCACCAACAACAGTTTCGGCGTCTACTCTGAAAGCTGTTTCGGTTTCATCGAATGCAGCGTCGCCTTCCTCAGCAACCTTTCGAGGAGGATTTCTTGATACATCCACATCAGAATCGAGGATTATGACGCCTTCTTGAATAGAGAAGTTACGTGGGTTTTCCCCTAAAAATTTCACAAGCTTAGTCTTCCATCGTTTCAACCGAGAAGCAGACCGTTCCGCCATAGCACTGGGCTGTGAAGAAGTGTTTTAGCACTGAAGCCTTTCAACGCACTGGGATGTTTCGTCACCTTCTCATTTCTCCTCCATGTTCACCGAAGCTAAGAAGGTCTGAACACGCACCCGCACTTCGCCTAGATAGGTAGGAGGTATGTCCCGAATTCCACCAGCTTTATGGAACAGAGATTCAACTCTATCTAATGCCTCCCCATGAGAAGAAAACTGGTTTTCGCCGATTCCAAAGTTCTTCTCCGATGAGTTAGAGGTGCGACTGTCACTGGAAGATCCCATTATGCGCTACAAAACTAGAGGGGGGGGGGGGTAAGTTTTCACCTTGTCTACACTAACAACCTACATCAGAAAGAAGACAAAATGGAAAACAAAAAAAAAAAAAAAAAAAAACGAAGATGATACCCAGTAAAGGGGTCGGACACAATTTCAAAGAAATCTGTGCGAATGAAGGGTTCAAGATCATCTCTTATATCTAGCAGAGCGACGAAGTCCCGAAAAGGAAAGATCCCTATTAGTCGTGAATTAAGGCGTGATATCAGGTTTTAATTAGAACCTATTCTACCAGCAAAAATAAGGAAAAGTCTCATGTATGGCCGTGTGAAATAATTAGGGTTTGGTGAGAAAGCATGGATGAACGTGTTCGAGACACACTTGCCCGAGTTGTTACCTCTCTGACGCCAGCAACAAGGTTTGAAAGCAGAATCGACAATGTAACACTTTTGGGATTTAGATAAGGAAAGGATTTCTTATTCGAGATACGCATGGAAGAAGGCAGCCGGGCCCGCAGTAACAAGCCTCACGGTATCAATAATCCGTGCCATGCCTCATCTCATGATAGCCCAGCATTCCACACCGCACCATGCCAGCGTCTAAGTCGCGCCTGAGCCTCACCGAGCCAAGCCGAGCCGCGCCGAGCCAAGTCACGCGTCAAGCCAAGTCGCGTCACGTCTAACCAATTCGCGCCCAATCCAAGCCGCGCAACGCCGCGACTCCATTCCAAGCCGTGCAAATGCCTGCGGCTCCCATCCCAAACCGACCAACTCGATAAGCCAACGCCTCCACATTCCTTAACCCAGCCAAGATGACGCGTGGCCAAACCAAGCCAACATCCTACATCAATCGCATCTACTATTTCACTGCTAGCCACTAACGACGCGAGCAGAATTCATGCAAGGTCGCAAACACAAAGATCACGAAATTCAGAACACTCTCGAAAAAGGTTAGACGAATCTTCCTAGTCATCTTTCATGACCCTCTGCTTCGATTTTGTCCTCGTTTGTCACCATCTTATGCTTACCTCGCAACAATGCTCCTGTTCCGAGATAAGCAGGGGACTTAATGTTGATGGTGGTTTTTAGCTTAGGGATAACATCGTAAAACCGTATATCTGGCATGACGTCACTATGACCAATAGCGTATTTATTGAAACAATCAGCGTATTTACGTAAGAATTATCAGGGTACCTTTTTTTTTTATATATACATGTGTCATGTTTCACCTACGAAACCCTTAGTATTAACCGACATCATCTCTGTATACACCTAACCCTAATTCTCCCACCGTGCCAATGGAAAACCAAGCCATCCACGTCTCTGCGCCAATGCATGCCAACCATGCCAACCGCACCACCGTGCCAATGGAAAACCATGCCAGCCACATCTCTGCGCCAAGGCATGCCAACCATGCCAGCCGCACCACCGTGCCAATGACGAACCATGCCGGCCACGTCTCTGCGCCAAGGCATGCCAATCATGCCAGCCGCACCACCATGCCGCCACGTCTCGTGCCAAGGCATGCCAACCATGCCACCGCACCACCGTGCCAATGGCAAACCATGCCCGACCACGTTTACGCGCCAAGGCATGCCAACCATGCCATCCACGTCTCTGCGCCAAGGCATGCCAACCATGCCAGCCGCACCACCGTGCCAATGGCAAACCATGCCAGCCACGTCTCTGCGCCAAGGCATGCCAACCATGCCAGTCGCACCACCGTGCCAATGGCAAACCATGCCCGCCACGTCTCGCGCCAAGGCATGCCAACCATGCCGCCGCTCCACCGTGCCAATGGCAAACCATGCCGCCTACTTCTCCACGCCAAAACGAAGGGTTGTAATAATCAACGGCTACCTTTATCTTCGAGATACATATCTCTACCATCTAAGTTCGCCACCTAACACACGACAACTTGCGGACCAAGGCCAAACACCAAGGTTTGCACCAAACCCTAGTTTTGGCCGCGCCTATACCATGCCGACCTCTCCTTCACGTTATTGGCTTCCAAAACGAAGGGTTGTAACGATCAACGGCCACCCTTCCATCTATGATGCAGATCTTAGCCGTCCAAAGTCACCAGCTGACGCATGGCAACCTACGGCCCAAAGCCAAAACACACGGTTTGCACCTAAACCCTAATTTGGCCGCGCCTACTCTTTGACAAGGCCATGACTCAACACTGGATATTACAAACGAAGGGTTGCAATAATCAACGGCTACCCTTCTCTTTGAGATGCAGATCTCGACCAAACAAGTTTGCCACCTGATGCATGGCAACTTGCGGCCCAAAGCCAAAACACACGGTTTGCACCTAAACCCTAATTTGGCCGCGCCTACTCTTTGACAAGGCCACGACTCCATTTGGATACTACAAACGAAGGGTTGCAATAATTAAACGCTACCCTTCTCTTTGAGATGCAGATCTCGACCAAACAAGTTCGCCACCTGACGCATGGCAACTTGCGACCCAAAGCCAAAACACACGGTTTGCACCTAAACCCTAATTTGGTCGCGCCTACTCTTTGACAAGGCCATGACTCGACTGGATGCTAAAACGAAGGGTTGTAATAATCAACGGATACCCTCCTCTTTGAGATGCAGATCTCGACCACACAAGTTCGCCACTTGACGCATGACAACTTGCGCCCGAAGCCAAAACACACGGTTTGCACCTAAACCCTAATTTGGCAGCTCCCACTCTATGGAAAAGCCATGCTCAACGTTGGTTGCTAAAACGGAGGGTTGCAATAATCAACGACTATCCTTCCCTCTGATATACGGATCTCGACCGTTCAAGTTCGCCACCTAACTTACGGCCCAAAGGCAAAACATCACGGTTTGCATGTAAACCCCAAATTTGGCCGCGCCTATTCTTTGGAAGAGCCATGTCGACTCTACCATGGCCACTGGCATGCCACCATGCCACACGTAACACCTTGCTACACGTTTTCCCATGAAAACACTCGAGACATCTAACACATGTCACAAACTAGGGGATGCTCATAAAGGGTATTGGTTTGGCGGTTTACAGCATGCGGCGTACACTACCCGTTACATGAAAGTGTCATAAGAATGAGTTGGTTAGTAAATACAAGGAATAATGGTGAAACGCTCCTTTCATTATAGAACATCAATTCCAGGCGTTACCCATTTATCACCTCCTTCCACTTTACTCAGTCGTTTCCATTTTTTACGAGACCAGAGTACGTTATGTACGACTTGTATAAATAGGTCTTACCTATTTCCACCAAACAACAAGTTTTTGGGTCAAAAGCATACAACACTCAGAAACTGCTTGCTAGCTTTCCCATCTGTTAGCTTTCACTTTCTGATACAAGTCAAACAACTACTCTTCCGGAATCAACTATTCTGGTCTCAACACTTTCTTCGCTTCCCTCCCTAAAACCAACCCTTCACCTTCACTTTGTGACCGAAGCAAGTCTGGAACGGCCATTTCTTGGTTTAGGCCGGATTTGTATAGATTGATCTCTCGAATCTAAAGTACTCCCTTGCAGTACATTGTTTAGGGTTTAGACTCAGTTTCTCACCCACTCACGCGAAATTACCGAAATCAGCAGAAACCGTTTTCACCCTCAAACACAATCACAAAGAAAGATTATTCTATGATTACTAGAGGTAAAACAGAATTTACACTCCAAAGTCTTACTTTGCTACCAAGCATCCTTTGCCAACTGCATTTGTTTGTCATATACCTAAAAGTATTGTAGCTGCAAATAAAGAACAAGTCTGGAGAATTTCCTCAGTTGATGAATATAATGCACTCATGAAAGATGGCACATGGTCACTGGTTCCACATGATTCAAATCAAAATCTCATTAGCTGCAAATGGGTGTTTATAATCAAATATCATGCATATGGCAGTCTAGATAAGCACAAGTCTAGACTATTAGCAAAAGGATATCATCAGCAGCCTGGTATTGATTATCAAGAAACTTTTAGCCCTGTTTCTAAACCCACAACTATAAGAATTATTTTGTCCATGGCTGTTCAATTCAACCGGAAAATTCATCAGCTTGACGTGAGTAATGCATTTCTGCATGGAGATCTGCAAGAAGAAGTATACATGACTCAGCCACTAGGTTTTATTGATCCAGAGAACCAAATCATGTATGTCTTCTTCATAAAGCAATATATGGTTTAAAGCAGGCACCCAGGGCATGGTATGACAAGCTTAGCAATTTCTTGAAGGCTCTCAACTTCATCAATTCATGCTCTGATACATCATTGTTTGTTCATAAAGATGGATCTCAAATTACAGTGGCATTAGTCTATGTTGATGACATACTACTCATAGGTTCTTCTCCAACTTTTCTAAAGCATGTGATATCTCAGCTGCAAGCATCTTTTCCTATCAAAGATTTGGGAGACTTGCATTTTTTCTTGGGTTTGGAGGTTCAAAGAACTCAGGATTCATTATATTTGTCTCAAACCAAATATGCAGTTGATCTTCTTTACAAATACAATATGGAAGGTGCTAAACCTTGTCTTACACCTATATCTGCTACATAAAAGTTAACTAAGACTTCTGGTGAGCTACTATCAAATCCTATAGACTACAGGTCACTTGTTGGTGCTTTGCAATATCTCACATGGACAAGACCAGATATCTCCTTTGCAGTCAATCTGGTTTGTCAATATATGCAAAGTCCTAGAACTGAGCATTTCATGGAAGCTAAGAGAATCTTACGTTACATTAAGGGCACACTCAACTATGGGCTGAAGTTTACAAATGAGAGTAACTTTCTCTTAGGATTTTCTGATGCAGATTGGGCTGGTTCTCTTGATGATAGAAAATCCACAGGTGGCTATTGTATTTTTCTGGGATCCAACATTATTTCATGGTCTTCTAAAAAGCAGTCATCTGTTGCAAGATCTAGCACAGAAGTAGAATACAAAACTCTGGCAAACAGTGCTGCTGAAATGGTATGAATGTGTTACATATTAAAGGATCTTCATTTTCCAGTTCCAGGCATACCTAGACTAGGCTGTGATAACATTAGCTCTCTCTCTCTAGCTAAAAATCCAGTTCTTCATACTAAGATGAAACATGTTCATCTGGATTTTCACTTCATAAGAGAGCTAGCGCAGAACAAGGCTTTGGATGTGTTTTATGTGCATACTCTTGATCAGGTAGCTGATATTTTCACGAAGGGTCTTCACAGTCCAAGATTTCAGTTTCTACGGTCCAAACTCATGCTTACTGAAGTTCCCATTCGTTTGAGGGGGATAAAAGAAGTACAACTGAAGATACAAAAGCAGTGCATGATAAGGCTATCAGTGGTGTGGGATAACTTTCACATGTAATTTTTGTTTTCTGATTCTTGTGTTCACCACACTTGTGATCTTACTTGTGGCTGTCATTTTTCTGTACGGACAACTATAAAGGCTGTCCATGTATTATCTCTTCTAGTAATGAGACTGAGAGTTCTCTCTCTGATTTATGTAATTGATTTGTTCATCAATATCACCATGTCATTAATGAGGACATTAATAGAGAGCTTGATTACGGTCGATGGCAGTGGTAATAGTAGTGATAATATTATTATTGGGGAAGAAGAATTGGTAATTTTCCCGCATCAAACCATCCGCTAAAAATTTGTATGCAGCTTCAGTGAGGTGGATACCATCCCAGTTAACATATGTTGATGGATCATCACAAACTATTCCATCAACACTTCCACATTGAACAAATTGGTTACAGTTGTGGGGATCTTTACATCTACAACATGCCGTAAGAGCTCCACCCTTAAACCCTGCATAAAACAGGAAAAAATGCACTAACACAAATATATATACTTTGCCTTTGCCATTAGTGGCAAGACACGGAAATCTGTTCTAGATGACATTTGTGGGCAAACATTAAGAGATGGATGGACTAAGATGACGTACCTGATGTTTCAGGAGACTGGTAAAACTTCATGGCGACATTGTAGTAATCAGCATAGATAATCTGGACACTTGGGTATTCTTCTCTCAGGACGGCCAACTCTTTTTGAAGAAATTTGTTGTGGTACATGGAGAATTCATTGAGCCACTTGATGCAACCATTCTCATCGTAATCCTCTTCGTTGGGGCTCTTGAATAGGGTCAAATATAAGGCTGAACACCCAATTGGGAAGTTTCAGGGACCATGAACGTCACTGCACCTTCCTTTATTAAAACCTGTAGTTATTCCGAATGTTCAACGGTTTACTTGGTATGTTATCAGTAAATTATATGAAGGTTTTCCTTTACAACTTCAGTTTCTTTGTATTACCTTGATGGCCAAAGAAATGGCTTTGATTACATCAGGTACAAAAGTGCGAATTTCTTCTAAACCTCTTCCTTGGAAAAATGGACCATTATAATCGTTTCCACCGATTTCTCCCATGAGAATCAAAGATGTTTTGAGATATTCATGGCAATCATCTGATGATATCATGAACCATTAATTTAATTTATCAACATTAATGTAAAGAGACAACAAAAAAAAAGTTAGCACCAGTGAGTTCAACTAACGAGTCCAAAATTATTTTGATTCCCAATTCGGCTGAACTTTACGAGTGTCTCCTTCCTTTTTGTAAAGTAGAAAAAGAAAAAGTAAAAAAGAAAATGTACCTGAAGATGGATTGCAAAGGGAAGGCAAAAGTTTTCTGAACCATTCGAGTTGAACTCCAAGAGAGTCATTGGCAACCGTAATATTTCTTTCTTCAAAAAATGAAGAATCCAAAGCTGTAGCTCCCCCAACAGCAAAGTTCACCCCATGTCGTAAATCCTTATTGCTGCTTCCAAGATATGGTGGTAGCAGTGGCAGTCCCACAGCTTGCGCTGAAACACGCAAGGATATCAATGGCAAAGTTCTTATTCTTAAGAATTTTCTTACAACAGTTTTAAATGGCTAGCGTGATATATAATGAAATTAAACGTCGCCAAAAGTTTAACCTGTCTTATTACAAAATTGTTATTTGGAACAAAAAAACACTATGATCTGACACATACCAATGAAATCAAGAACTACACGTCCATCAGAGAAGCGACCGGTGGCTCGATGGAAGTAGGTCTCTCCGTAGGGTAATCTGGAAACATATGCATTTGGTTTGTTGTAGAGAGTATTCCCAGTATCAGCAAGCGAATCTCCAAAGCTGAAGATGGATTTGTAATACGACCCTAATACTGGATTAGCAGTTGTAATTAAAAGGATACAGACTATGATCATATGATTTATATTATCAAAGGTCAAATGGAAGAAAAGAAAGGAGGAAGGAGAAAAAGATGAACCCATTGTGGAAAATGCAAAGAGAATCGACAATTTCCCTCAACTTTGTGTCATGATTACAGGAATGCTAGCTAGATGGTCTTTTTTTATAAACCGGAAGTAACACAGCCTCACACAATGGGTTTAACAATTCTGGAGTAAGCCTCTTCTTTATCATGTATAGCAACCCCATTCCTCCCTCTACAGTTATGCTTACTTAAATTTTCCTTTAAAATAAATTAAATTTAATGGTTGCTGACACCGAAACCATTAGGTGCAATTTTAAACATTTGTCATTTGTGGTTTCTCCACTAAAGGATTAATTATTCCTGGCGAAAGAAGCACAAATAAACACTATGATTTGTCATTTGTGGGTTCTCTTATCTTGGGATTGGTAATTATTTGTTGCAATAGTAAATATCTCAGGAAATCAAGTTCCGTGTTTCAATGAAATGTTAATTCCCGTTTTACACTTATATGTAGATTGTTCCACCACTTAAATTAATAAAGATGAAATCCTATATATTCTCAGATGCAACAATCTTTCCATTCTTGACCTGTTAACTTTTCTTTTCCTCAATGGTAATTGGAAGTCGTTGCCCAAAAAATTGAACGTATCAAAACATACAGATGAGCTTGGACGAGACATTAGAGATTAATAAAACTTTTTTTTGAAGCATTAGAGATTAATAATGAGCCTTATACAAAATCAAAATTTGTATTTGTATTTTCACTGTACGTTGATGTTTTATTTGTTTTGTGGTAATATTAATCCACAGTGTGATACCCATATCAATAATGGATATTTAGAGAACAACAGAGGAAAAAAACAGAGAAAGTAATGGTTAAATCCATCGGGCTAGTTAGGATTCTCAAATCTTCGGAATAAGTATTCACCGTTGGATTAGACAATAATTAAAGATTGTGATTAAATCCTTATTTTCCGAGGGGGATTAGTTATAGTTGTAGTTA